>OW121803.1:7277436-7877436 GCA_933228885.1 Leistus spinibarbis | reverse complement strand
ATCGAAAGTTGTTAAACATTTAACAACTTGTTATCAATTTATAATTGTTATTGTACAATTCCAATTTTTTTTGCTGACCTTTCAAACTTGTGTATGCAACAGATAAGAATCCTTATACATATTTAGATAACATATATTTGTTGTATTTTCGATGTTTCTAGATAATATTAGGTTTTGAGCGCCGCGCCGTCAGGTTACTCATTTATTTGTGTGTATACATACACTTGACTTTCGTTGTCACTTACTACGGCTCCTGCTAGCCATCAAGATCCTTCTAAAAATAAAACTCATCAAAATGGATTACTAGTAAAATTACTCCAGCTATTTTTAACTCACACAACACATCACTTGAACAGAATTCATATTTAAATATAATTTGCATACGTTTAACTATCATTATTATGTCCTTCGAACCGGATTCGTAAAGAATACACATACACATTTGGCATTATATCACTTCTACAGCACATGGTTATAAAAAATCTGGAGTGCTCATCACTCGACTTGTAGGGAAACGTAAATATTACATAATTATTTTCAAACTTGATTTTCAAGTATATGGAATACTTTAATTTAAAATACTTTCGAACAAAAGTTATTGGATATTTTAATATCTGTAACTTTTATAAGATATACTTTTTCTGTAACTTGTATCGTTTTTGAGATACTAAAGAAATTATACGAGTAAACACGTTCAAAAATTGGACGGTTTCTATTTCTGGATAAGATTTATTTATTATAATCGTATTGCTGTCCTTCGAACCGGATATTTCTAGATGTGGAGAATCGCTCCATTTTCCTAAGAATTTTGTACTATTTGGGACTATCCGGTTCGAAGGACAATAGTACGATTATACATAAATGCCTATAGATAGAAACCGAATACAATTGAATTATAAACGATTTTCGATGAAATTTAAAAGTTTTTCCAGGTCTTTGATGACCGGAAGGGGTTCATTGACCTTAGTGTATTAGGCATGCAAATTAATTTTGTAATTGGATCCAGACCAGTGCCCATATCCTTAAACCACTGAAGTCAAATCAAATTTTATATATTCGAGAAACTCAACTTTATTTATAGTTATGATTATTTTTATATTAGTGACAGAATTCGAAACAATGTGTCATTAGAGATACCGCTTTATTTTATAGTGTAACCGGGTTAAAAATGTGGTTACCACCGTGGTAATAAAGATAAAGCATTCTGCACTTCCTGTTTTGGTATGAGTCAGACTTGCAGATTTTTTACCTACTGCGATTATCTTATAAAGACAATATCTTGTTACTGACATATTTCTAAATAACGTAACAGAATTGTATTTTTGAATTGAGTGTATACGAGAATGTAGCTATGAATTCTGAGTGTTTTTCTGTCCGGGTTCACGTGCTCCTGCATGTGAATTATTTATTACACTTTTATTGATGCACGTGCTGTCCTTCTGGCCGTGTCGAAGGCTTACCAGCTCGAAGGTTATGTTTCCCCAAACGTATCTATAACAGATGAGCCCGCATTGCCGAAATTTTACGTCAACGAATGACCCTTAATACTATATAGAACCCCAATCACTAATTTATCACCCAAATAAACATTGAACTCCAAGTATACCCAAAAGTATTCGATATAAATAAATAAATATATTTTTAATTTTTGGTATCTACTTTTTAAGGGCGATTTTTCAGTAATTGGTACGTTTTTCGCAAAAACTTTTCGGACAAAAGTTATTAGTAATTTTATTATCTTCAAGTTTTATATTTATCGATTTTCTCTAAATCATGCCGTTTCTGAGATATTGAATTAACAATTATTTATGTATCTACTTATATATATATATAATACTCCTTTTCAAGGGCGATTAATCAGTAATTGGTACGTTTTTCGTAAAAACATTTCAGACAAAAGTTGTTAGTAATTTTATTATCTTCAAGTTTTATATTTATCTATTTTCTCTAAATCATGCCGTTTCTGAGATATTTAATTAACAATTATTTATGTATCTATTTATATATATATATATATATATATATATATATATATATATATATATATATATATATATATATAATACTCCTTTTCAAGGGCGCTTATTCAGTAATTGGTACGTTTTTCGTAAATACTTTTCAGACAAAAGTTGTTAGTAATTTAATTATCTTTAAGTTTTATATTTATCGATTTTTCTCTAATTCACGCCGTTACTGAGATATTTAATTAACAATTATTTATGTATCTATTTATATATAATCCTCATTTTCAAGGGCGATTAATCAGTAATTGGTACGTTTTTCGCAAAAACTTTTCAGACAAAAGTTATTAGTAATTTTATTATCTTCAAGTTTTATATTTATCGATTTTTCTCTAAATCATGCCGTTTCGAAGATATTTAATTAACAATTATTTATGTATCTATTTATATATATAATTCCTTTTCAAGGGCGATTATTCAGTAATTTGAACGTTTTTCGTAAAAAAAATTTCAGACAAAAGTTATTAGTAATTTTATTATCTTCAATTATTATATTTATCGATTTTTCTCTAAATCGTGGCGTTTTTGAGATATTGAATTAACAATTATTTATGTATCTATTTATATATAATACTCATTTTCAAGGGCGATTATTCAATCATTGGTACGTTTTTCGTAAAAACTTTTCAGACAAAAGTTATTAGTAATTTTATTATCTTCAATTATTATATTTATCGTTTTTTCTGTAACTCATGCCGTTTCGGAGATATTGAATTAACAATTATTTATGTATCTATTTATATATAATACTCTTTTTCAAGGGCGATATTTCAGTAATTGGTACGTTTTTCGTAAAAACTTTTCAGACAATAGTTGTTAGTAATTTTAATACCTTCAACTTTTGTGTTTATCGATTTTTCTCTAACTCATCCCGTTTCTGAGATATTGAATAAACTGTTACTTTCGGTTAAGATACTATTTTCTAAAAATAACCTTGGCTCCTAGAGCTTTTAATATAATTGTTTAATTTTGTTTCAAATTTCTTCAATAATTTTACAATAATTTTTTTTAAATTAATGAATATATTTGATAATGACTTTTGAGATTTTTTATCAATAGATAATATATATTAACAAGACCAGATTTATTTGATTGTATCTATTACAAGGTTACTACGTATTCTTCAAATAAAAATCAATTAAAAATAATTGTTTTTATAAACTGATAAAATAAAACTATATAAGAAAGATATATTTTTATATTAATTTTAATCAACCAAAATTCTCAAAATGGCACGAATTATATTTGTATTGTTTTTCATAGTCCAGGTAAGTCATCATTTTAATATACACTATCAAAAATGTGTGTGAATTTACATTTTTAATAAACACGTCTAAACAAATAATATATTTCTTGTCCTTCGAACCGGATTCGTAGAATAAACTAAACCACTTCATCATTTTAACCCGCAATTAAAAATGTTATAAAACAAATTAATATTTGTAGTAATGTAAATTTTCACACATTTATACAAACTTAAGTCGAATCACTTACAGAATTCGACTTATGGAAATCTAATTGTATCTAATTATATAATTTAGATGTACGAATGTACACCTAGAAACCAAAATCTAATATCTGCATTTGAAGAATTGGATAAAGAAATTCTAGAAACTCAAAAACAATTCTCCAAAGTCGTTCACCAAATTCCAGTCGACGACAAATTAGCCACTCACATGTTAAATTTCACAAATGCATTTTTCGACGAAAAAATGTATTTACAAATTGAAACACACATAAAATCAGTTTTAAATAATACAGAATTGATTGTGAATGAAACGTTAATAGACGAATGCTTGACTAATCTTACAATCGGAACAGAATTCGTTTTTTCCGAAGCAGAGAAAATTAAAATAATCGTCAACGTTGATTTTTACGAACGGACTATAGATATAAAATTAGCTCGAGACAATTTGTTGAAAAAATTGAATAATACTCGACAAAAATTGGAGAAAGATTTCAAAAAGTGTATGCAGGATTTTATTTGCGGCGTTAATTTGTATGATGCGAAATTAATAGAGCTTCAGCAAGTTCGCGAAAGCACAATTAAAACTGGGGAAATGATTGCGAAAATACACGCTGGAATGGCAGAGGATTTCATGGACTATTTAAGCTATTTAAAAGATTTAGTTGAAACGAACATCGCAGATGTTTTACAAGATTTTACTAAATGTATTTTTACTAATTCATAAGTTATTAATGTACTAATATATTAATAAATAAAACCATGAATTTCTAGAAATTGTGTAAATATATTAATAATAATTATAATAAAAGTCTAGAGCGTTCACATACACGTACACAGGTTCAGGGAGAGTTAAAACGTGTATATCCGTTGAAATCAAGACACTGTGCGTATAAGAGAATAAAAAGCACCGAATTTAAATCTCCAGTTACTGTTGATTGGGTAATTGAATAGTGTAAACATTTACTTCTCACGTTACAAATAATTGGAACTAAATCTATTTATTTAGAACAGTTCTTCTAACCGAAGCGTTCACATATGGAAGCCAAATGTGTTACCAATGAGTTAAAAAAATACATATGATATTAATTTCTCGCCTAAGTTCAAATAATATATTTTTTTTACAATTCTCAATGTAGATTTAAAACCAGAATATTCAATTTGTGTTTTTATATATTTTTAAATCTATTCGTGTAAACAAATCAAATACCAGACAGTTATTTTTAGTTTTATTTCACAGACAAAAAATAATCAATTCTATATCTATGTTATTAAAAGCTGGAGTGACCTTCACTTTCAGTATCTATTTTTATAATTTTGCTTTATTTTGTTTTAAATTAATTTTATGATTGCCATGAAACGATATCAATATGTATGTAACTAAATGTAACAAAGCTATTTTACAATCGCGATTTTTTCGTTCATACTACATATTTTGAAAAAAATTCTTTAATGAAAGTTCCTAGAAATTTAAATATCTACAACTTTTATACGAATAACTTTTTTTTAACTCATGCCGTTTAGGAGATATTCGTAAATGTAACAAGGCTATTTTACAATAGGGATTTTTTCGTTCATAGTTCATTTTTTGAAAAAACTTTTTTAATAAAAGTTGCTAGAAATTTTAATATCTTTAATTTTTATAAGATTAACTTTTTTTTAAACTCATGCCGCTTAGGAGATATACGTAAATGTAACAAGGCTATTTTACAATAGGGATTTTTTCGTTCATAGTTCATTTTTTGAAAAAACTTTTTTTATAAAAGTTGCTAGAGATTTTAATATCTTTAATTTTTATAAGATTAACTTTTTTTTAAATTCATGCCGCTTAGGAGATATACGTAAATGTAACAAGACTATTTTACAACAGCGATTATTTCGTTCATAGCACATTTTTTGAAAAAACTTTTTTAATAAAAGTTCCTAGAAATTTTAATATCTTCAACTTTTATAAGATTAACTTTTTTTTTTACTCATGCCGTTTTAGAGATATACGTAAATGTAACAAGGCTATTTTACAACAGCGATTATTTCGTTCATAGTACATTTTTTTTTAAAACTTTTTTATAAAAGTTGTTAGTAATTTTAATATCTTCAACTTTTATAAGAATAACTTTTTTTTAACTCATGCCATTTAGGAGATAAACGTAAATGAGACAAGGCTATTTTACAAATGCGATTTTTTCGTTCATAGTACATTTTTTGAAAAAACTTTTTAAATAAAAGTTGCTAGTAATATTAATATCTTTAATTTTTATAAGAATAACTTTTTTTTTAACTCATGCCGTTTAGGAGATATACGTAAATATAACGAGGCTAATTTACAATAGCGATTTTTTCGTTCATAGTACATTTTTTGACAAACTTTTTAAATAAAAGTTGCTAGTAATATTAATATCTTTAATTCTTATTAGTATAACTTTTTTTCTAACTCATGCCGTTTAGGAGATATTTAAAAAATAGCAAAAGTAACCCATTACTTCTAGTCAAATAATTGTTTATAAAAATTAGAACTATTTTTCTGGGCCCTAAAAAAGGGTTCAATTTAATGTTTTATAATTTCATCATCACACAGACACACTAGGGTTAGTCGATTTTCAATTTTATAAATCGATAATCGATTAAAACCGATTATTAATCGAAAACTGTATTAAAACCGTGATTTAATCGATATATCATTACTTTATTAATGTTTAAATCGATTTTATAATATATAAAATTGTGTAATCGAATTTTCCCAGGCCTAAGACCAGAACAGTATTTTTTTTTAATTAAAAATCTCGTATAAGAAAGTAAAAATAACAAAAAACTAATTATAACGCAATTAGTGGTTATTGGACCGGCGTTGAAGGGTCGATAATATGATTAGTTTTCAGTAAGAGCCACTAATGCCGTATACAGACACGAATATGTCGCTTCGGTTGCTATTAGGATGCGGGCTATTACTCTCTATTAAAAACTATTCGTCCCTCAGTAACTAACTTTCAATTCATTTAGAATGGATCCAGAAATTGTACAGTTAAACACTAAAGCTTACATTATTCAGACTGACCTTGCTCAAATATCATTTAAATTACTCTATATCGGCTTTTGTGCATAGGATATATTCTCCGACACACAGTATACATCCTATTTTGTTTGCTGAATAGAATAGATTATATAAGTCACGTTGGTTATGAGAAAAAATCGATTTAAATAGTCCCAGGTGCTGAAAACCTCGACATTTTAATGAAGTATGGTTATGTATGTGTGTGTGCAACGCTGTGGAAGAGAAAATTAAAATACTTTAGACTTGTATATGCACCGAAAAAAAACTTTTTTTTTAAAATAATGTGTTAACCTTGCTACTTTTATTTTAATATCTCTAAAATGGCATGTGTTAGCAAAAAAGTGGTACTTATAAAAGTTGAAGTTATTTAAATTTCCAACAACTTTTGTTTGAAAAGTTTTTCCAAAATATGTACCATTTACTGAATAATCACTTGATTCGACGAGTTAAAAATTTCAACTGGAAGTGCTTGTTCACTTGTGCCATTATTTTAAGTATCTCGAAAACGACACCAGTTAGAGAAAAAGTGATTAGTATACAACTTAAAGATATTAAAATTTCTAACAACTTTTATTTGAAAAGTTTTTCCAAAAAGTGTACCATTTGCTAAATAATCACTTTTGATTCGGCGAGCTAAAAATTCCAACTGGAAGTGCTTGTTCACTTGTGTCATTACTTTAAGTATCTCGAAAACGACACGGGTTAAAGAAAAAGTGATTAGTATAAAACTTAAAGATATTAAAATTTCCAACAACTTTTATTTGAAAAGATTTTCCAAAAAATGTTTCATTTACTGAATAATCACTTTAGATTCGGCGAGCTAAAAATTTCAACTGGAAGTGCTTGTTCACTTGTGTTATTATTGTAAGTATCTCGAAAACGGCACAAGTTAGAGAAAAAGTGATTAGTGCAAAACATAAAGATATTAAAATTTCTAACAACTTTTATTTGAAAAGTTTTTCCAAAATATGTATCATTTACTAAATAATCTATTTTGAAACAAATTATATTTTATTTAGATATTGATATTGTTTCATGGCAATCATAGTATGAATTTGAAACAAAATAAGGCAGTATATATAGTGGACGTATAGGAAAGTCGAGTGTGGGCTACTTCAGATTTTATTTATTATATTTTTAAGGTTAATAGTAATAATTTATCAGGTATACTGTAAAAATAACAAAAATAGTATTCTTGATACATAAAATTTCCAAAGAATCTTTTATGTATACAAATTGTAATTTATCGATGCATTTTTATAAATTATAAGTTTATTGTGAAACTGTAAAACGTGGTCTATGTTTATTTATTTTGTTAAATAACTTTAAATATCGCTGGAATATTTCTTGAAATTTTATAAAATATTACAAGTACGTAATATCAAATATACAAACTTTAAATATTATAAAGATATTATAATTAATACACTATTTTTACAGTGTATATTTACGCTTATAAAATCACTAAATACGTTTTTTTTTATATAATAGTGGCATTACTGGAACCAATTGAACACTAAATTCAATATTTTCCAATTCAATTCTAAAATTTTATATAGTTTTACAGAGAAAAGTCTGTATTTCGTTCTGTAAAATCATCTGTGGGTAAATGAATGTGGGTTTATAAGTAGGCAGCCAGCATGACGTCAGTGTAACACGTGTTGACGTCATACAACAAGTAAATCCTCGACTGGTCGTTGAGTGTATAAGCTCTAATCCAAATAAAGCTCTGTGATTTTACCATTTATTATAATTCACTACAATTTATTAATGATTTTTAGACACGTGGCGTTTTTAAATATTTTCTACTAATACGGAAATTTCCTATGATTACCATATGGTTATTTTAAAATTGTTTATAATTAGCTGTAATCTTTCGCCACACTGTTTTTGCAACAAACCAAATACAGTAAATTGCTCGCCGTACGAAGTACGGAAGAAGCTAAAGCAATCGGTCGTATGTCTGTAGCATTCTCGGATCAAAAAGTGTCAAACTGTAGTCATTCGCTCGTAAGACCAAATTTGTGCCCTCTATTCCTCTGAAGGTACCGGCCCGATACACACCAAATTTACTACACATATTATTTAGCATCCTATTTGAATCCCCACGCAGTTTAAATCTAATCGCCCGTATACTTCCCGAGTTATAGGGCCCCAAAATTTGCAACCCCCCTTAATACTGCCCTTATAAAAATAATTAAAACCTCCAAAAATTCTACTAATAATTCTAAGATAATTTATATCTACAAGATTTTTACATATTGTTAACCCAACGGCTATAATAAATTATTAAATATTATTAAAAATTTGAATCCCCCCTCCCCTTAATACTGCTTTTATAAAAATAATTAGTACACTCAAAAATTCTACTAATAATTCTAAGATAATTTATGTCTACAAGATTTTTTCATATTGTTAACCCAAGGGCTATAATAAATTATTAAATATTATTCAAAATTTAAAGCCCCCCTTAATACTGCTTTTATAAAAATAATTAAAATACTCAAAAATTCTACTAATAATTCTAAGATAATTTATGTCTACAAGATTTTTTCATATTGTTACCCCCAAGACTATAATAAATTAATAAATATTATTTAAAATTTAAGCCCCCCTTAATACTGCTTTTATAAAAATAATTAAAATACTCATAAATTCTACTAATAATTCTAAGATATTTTATGTCTACAAGATTTTTTCATATTGTTAACCCAAAAGCTATAATAAATTATTAAATATTATTTAAAATTTGAACCCCCCCCCCTTAATACTGCTTTTATAAAAATAATTAAAACACTTAAAAATTCTACTAATAATTCTAAGATAATTTATATCTACAAGATTTTTTCATATTGTTAACCCAAAGGCTATAATTAATTATTAAATATTATTAATAATTTGAGCCCCCCTTAATACTGCTCTTATAAAAATAATTAAAACACACATAAATTCTACTAATAATTTTAAGATAATTTATGTCTATAAAATTTTTACATATTGTTAACCCAAAGGCTATAATAAATTATTAAATATTATTAAAAATTTGAATCTTCCCCTTAATACTGCTTTAAATAAAATAATTAAAACACCCAAAAATTCTACTAATAAATATATTATATTACTTATAAGGCGACCAGGGACGCATAAGTGCGTTGTACCTAAGCTGTTTATCCTTGTTTATTTACATGCGTATAAGAGAGTAAAAATACGTTACGTTAATTATTATATTTGTCATAACAAATTTGAAAAAGCTAGATTTTTGATTTTCTTATACGTAATTTTTAATATAAATAATATATATTTTAGTTTTTATATATTTTCGTAAGCTCCTTAGCATTAGACTAGACATCTAAAGGTCGTAGGTTCGAGTCCCAGCGGCATGTTCGCTGTATAGATAGATTATGCTTTTAAATCAATCACCAAATACATTATCTTCGAAATATTTTAATTAGGGAGCAGTTTATATATGTGCCGCTTAACAGAAATCAAATTTAATTTGATGAACACTTTGTTGGAGCCAACAACTTGAACAACCTACATTTAATTGTTTGTAAACAAACAAACATTTAAAGTCGCATGTTTTAGTACTATGTAAACGTGTATTATTCTCTCGGCAAAAAGTAAACAGAGAAAAATCAGTGGGAGATGAATTTGTACCCAGGATATAACTAAAAAAAATGTATCCCGTTTTTTTGTATTTTATGTACCATAAATAACAACGTTAAACTCGATGTAGGTAGAAAATAAATATTGTCTAAACAAACAGTCTACCTGCGTGAATATAAATATAAAGGGGCATTAAAAACATGGTTTATTCCACCGTGTAAGAGGAGTAAGCTTTATTTATATGGTGTATTCATGATTAGGAAATGCATCTAGATAATTAGATAATCGTTTAAAATGTGTAATTTGTGGAAAAATTGTCGGTCATTTCTCAGAACCCTTAACAGATGTTAACCTTGAGAACGTTCGGCTATGCTCGGTAAGACTCGGCGCTTGTAGGCGTGGCTTAGGTAGATTTTGGGTTTACTAGTGAGCATTGAGTAAGCCAAGAGGGGGTAGTTAGCTGGCTTATGTTCGCGGTTTTTAAACCGTTTGAGATGATTCGATCGAATGTAAACATAGTAATCTCGCGAATTGGCGGTTCGGCAATGTCCGCATCGATTCGTGGGTGCTTCGTCTGCACAATTCTAATGTCTGGCGCCAGTCGAGTTTCATCTTTCGCTGTGTAAGCACAAATCTGTGCTTGTTATATATGTACATTATGTTTTGTTTTCTACGACAATGCGTTGTTTTCAACATGCCTTCTTTGAACACAATATGGTTTCATTGTTTTGTGTGATTCTTATTAATTGTGCTTAATAAATATTGTGTGATTGTGTTGTTTTATTGTCTCAATGCAACCTTTTATGAGAACTTGTGATATTTGCACTTCGGAGTTTCATATGACTTGTAAGTTTATTATTTACATTAATTACATGTGGAAAAAATATTATTTACTTATATTTAAGCGACATTTAAGAATTTTTGTATAATTTGCTCTTGATTCTATTCCTTCTTTAAATTATAAATGATTCTAGGAGCTGTATTAGGTTTAGTTGCAAATTGCAATTAAATACATATTGTTTTTAAGTGTTTTAAGCAATTTTTGAGAGTTTTCGTATAAGCTCTCCCTTATTTAGTACCTTTAATGAACCATAGATGAATTTAGGAGTATTACGATAATACAATTTTTTTTTTACGGGTTTTTAATTTATTATTTACGGGTTTTTAAAGTTATTTTACGAGTGTTTTTGTATAAGGTC
This sequence comes from Leistus spinibarbis, assembly GCA_933228885.1. Lineage (NCBI taxonomy): Eukaryota > Metazoa > Arthropoda > Insecta > Coleoptera > Carabidae > Leistus > Leistus spinibarbis. Next base: position 7,866,096 of record OW121803.1, on the reverse strand, counting down.
TCCCTGGTTTGGTTCCTTGGGTGAACTCTAGGGTTCGCTTGAATATGTTGCGACTCAAGACTTGTATAGGGACCGGAAACCATATCGTAACCGGAAGTAATGATTTACTTTTACTATTTTTCGCGTAACTCGATAACGACTTGAGTTAGAGAAAAAGTTATTCTTATAAAAGTTAAAGACAATGAAATTTCTATCAATTTTAGATGTATAATCTTTTGAAAATAGTATTATTTATTAAAAATAAAAACGCTTTTTGAAAATACCTAGTTGTTATAAAGCAATACATATTGTTTAAGTGTTTTTAAGCAATTTTTGGTAGTTTTCGTATAAGCTCTCCCTGATTTAGTACCTTTAGTGCATCATAGATGAATCTAGGCTAATTATTCATAGATAATACAATTGTTGTTTACGGGTTTTTAAGTTATTTTACGAGCGTTTTTGTATAAAGTCTCCCTGGTTTGGTTCCTTGGGTGAACCATAGATGACTCTAGGGGTCGCTTGAATATGTTGCGACTTGTATAGGGACCGGAAACCATATCGTAACCGGAAGTAATGATTTACTATTACTATTTTTCGCGTAACTCGAAAACGACTTTAGTTAGAGAAAAAGTTATGCTTATAAAAGTTAAAGATATTGAATTTTCTATCAATTTTTGATGGATAATCTTTTGAAAATAGTATTATTTATTTAAAAAAACGCTTTTTGAAAATAACTAGTTGTTATAAAGCAATATTATTATAGATAGGGAAAGTATAAGAAAGTCGAGCTTAATTTTAAAGGTGTTTTCACGGTGTATAGAGGTTTTTTTCTGTGTCAGTGTGTTGTTGATATTGTCCGGACATACAACATGGAGTATTAGTGTTTCTCTAGCGTTCCGGATATCCTTATTTTCATAGGAACGGATGGCTTGAAGCGTGTTGGTATATTAGTTTTGCGTAATACCATTGATTTTCAAACTATCAGATTGTCCAATCATGTACAAATTTTTGTGGCGTTTTTTAACGTCGCCTTCCACCAGGGGCCAGCACTTACCGCCTATATGTTGTCGCCAAGCGCTAGATGTAGCTAGTATAGTTGGATTAATGCACGACTTTTTTTCCAAATAAATAAAAAATTTCATATGAAATCTGAAAAGGAAAAATCATGTGTCCTTTGCTTCGATGAGATGTCCATTATGCGATGCCTAGAATATTCGAAGGATATGGACCTTATTGAGGGATACGAAGACCTCGGCCACCTAGGTAGGAAACCGCTACCAGCGCATTATGCTTTAGTATTCATGATTAGAGGACTATACTCGTCATGGAAATTACCAGTTGCTTACTATTTATCGCATTCTGGTGTGAAACACGGCGAATTGGTGTTACTGATCCAAGAAATTATAATGAAACTACATAACTGCAATTTACTACCTAAAGTCATAGTATGTGATCAGGGAACAAGTAATCAATCTGCAATGAAAAATTTGAAAGTGACCACCAGCACACCGTATTTCAAAGTAGGAAACCGCAAAATTATTGCAATTTATGATACACCGCATCTCTTCAAAAACTTTAGGAATAACTTATTAAATGGTGATTTTATATTAAATGGGAAATATATATCTTTTAGAGATATTAAAAAAGTGTATGAAATAAACAAGAAAAATAAAAAAAGTACAGCATTAATGAAGATAACTGATGCACATATTTCTCCAAAATTATTCCAAAAAATGAGCGTAAAACTCGCGGTTCAAGTTTTAAGTAATTCTGTGGCTGCTGCTATAAATACTTGTATAGGAACAAAAGAAATTGAAAGTTCTTCTGCTGAAAGTACGGCTAAGTTCGTTTCCTTTATGAACAATCTTTTTGACTGTTTAATTTAAACAGTCGGAATATATATTCTACTAATCCATATTTGTGTGCTCTATCTGAAAATAATATTCGTGTGAAGAGTACATTAGAAGAAGCAAAATTAATGTTGCAAAATTTAACTAAAATGGATTACAAGACGAAGAAACTACGTACGCCACCGTTTCCATGGATTGCTTCAAACGATACAGGGCACCTTGTTACTGTTTGAAGAAGAAAAAGCAGCCCATCAGATAGATTTTCTTCTTACAAACAGACTAAACCAGGATGTAATTGAAAATTTATTTTCAATATATCGTCAGAAGGGAGGCTATAACAAAAATCCTACAGCAAGAACATTTAGAACGCTATTTCGGAGCAATTCGATAAACTCGTTAATGAAACCTCCCCAATCATCAAATTGCGAGCCCGATTACGATGAAATAATGGATTTAACCCAACCAGCTTTAATTAATAGTACGGCGCCTTACCAAAGTGTCGCAAATCTTTCAGACTCTGAGGCAAGTAATTCTTCATCTTCAACTAATACTTCAACATCAACACAACCAATAATAGAACATGAACAGACAATTACTTTAGAAGACTGCGCAGTTACTTATTTTGCGGGATATTTGGCAAAAAAATGTTTAGATGAATTTAATTGTAGAAAATGTCAAGATTACTTAAAAGGGAACACCGAACTAAATAATAAACAGCAGTTATTAATTGTGTACAAAACATACGATAACATTTCTGTTACAGACCCTAATACCGGACTAATTTCTCCGTCCGATGATTTTAATAAAATAATTAATTTATGCTTAGAATCTTTTGAAAAACATTTCGATAAGGTATATTACAAAAGAGATATAAAATTAAAGTTATTTAGTAGGATAAATAAAGACATTTCCAAAACAACTTGGTTGGATGATGATATTTGCCAAGTTCATAAAATATTTATTATTAATAAACTCATAGTATGTAAGTTATTTAAGAAATGCAAAGAGTTGACTACTGTAAAAAATAAACCGAATGTGAAAATATGTTCAAAGTTGAGAATTTTGCAACATAAATAGTATAGTTATTTGTGAATATGTATATGTAAAATGTTGTTGATTGATTGATTATTGGATGATTGCAATAATAAATGTTGTACTCAAACAGTATCGTTTTCATGATTGCCTAATCATTTTATCTCATCATTTGTCTATTATTATCATTTTTTGTAATGATAAGATAATGTTTAACGTGTAAAATGTTCATTCATAAATAAACAAGTTTTTTTAATTCCCGCTCCTAAATTCAAGAACTTATTCGTGCAATGTAACTCGCCGCCCAAGATTTTGTTGAACTGTGGTGGGAGAACATATTCCTCGCTGTTGCTTTCCCACCTCTGATTCTTAGTTGACGGCCGAAATATTAGCTCAGACAAAAACCTACAGTCCTCCGTGCACTGATCATGGCTTAGCCATACTCATGGCGACATCTCATAGTACTTTTTAGAACAGTTACATGTGACACGATTTTCTTCATATAAACGGCTAATCTGTTAGTTTGAAAATCAATGGTAATACATAGACATCTAAATATTATTTTGGTAATAGCTCAGTTGATCTAATTGGGATATTGTTGTACCTGTGTTATTGCTTTAACATTGACATTAAATGGTTCTAATTTTTTATGTATATATTTTAATTAATTGTGTTAATGGATTTGAACTTGAAGTGTATTTTAAAATAAATGCGTTTAAATCAACACTATTTGAGTTGAATTTCTGCAATGGTGGAAGACTAAACGTTGTTCAAGCACCTATGCCTCCAGCTCGTATAACTACGCATTGCACTGTGACAAAATGCACACTTTGAGATTTAAATATAATTATTATTATTTTTAATTATGGCCTTTGTGTTTACAATCCGAAAAAATGTTTATTATTATTTTTGTATGTCGTTTGGGTACTTTGTTCGGCGAGTAAAAAGTACTGGAAAATTTTATATACGTAATAAATTATTTGGAAATGTTTACCAAGTTGTTTATTTTTACTTTTAACCTTAATATAATAAACAAATGTAGGTGTGGCCTTCACTCAACTTTCTTACACTTCCGCTATCTATATAATATTGCTTTGGTTCTGAATAATATATTTAAATTAAAATGAATATAAAAGACAATAAATGGAATTGCAAATTTTCCAATAACAATGATTCCATCTATCATTTTATATAATTATAAAGGTTTATATGTATTTATTTAATATGACAATAAATTTGCAGTCGACCTTGGTATAAATGCAATGTTAGTCAGCTGTTTTACGTTGAATTTTAATCAACATTTCTGCCAACATTGAAAGCCTCCAAGCCGCCTTGATGTTCATAATAATAATTTGTATCTTATGCGCGTCGTAAAAATAATATATAATAACACAAGACTTGCGTAGAATTCCGATTTACAGTTATATCATTTTGGATATGCGGATAGCACCATCGGATATTTCCATTAAAATTTCGAGGCCTTTTTATACATTATGTATAAGAAAATATAAATTAATTTTTGGTACCAGAAAATGTCATTAAGTCAGTATTAAATTTTTGTTTCCATCAGAAAATTAATTTATGATACCGCAACATGATTTTCAGTCACCAGTTAATGAATTTCGGATACAAAAAATGTATTTATGTTACCAGAAAATACGCAAAATGATTTTCTATTACCAGAAAATTAATTATTCCGCAAAATAATTATTTGTTATCATCTAATGTATTTCTGATACTAACTACATGATTATTTGTTACCAGAAAATGTATTTCTGATGCCGGATAATATTTTATTGATACCCGAAAATGATTTTCTGGTACCAGAAAATGCAAATACATGCAAAGTGATACCGCAAAATATTTTGTTACCAAAGAATGATTTTCTGTTACCGCTAATTGATTTATGTTACCGCTAAATGATTTCTGTTACCGCTAAATGATTTTCTGATACCGCTAAATGGTTTTCTGAAACCGTTAAATGGTTTTCTAATACCGCTAAATGGTTTACTGATACCAGAAATTGAATTATTGATACCGCAAAGTATTTTGTTACCATAGAATGGTTTTCTGATACCGCTCAATGATTTTCAGTTACCGCTAAATGATTTCTGTTACCGCTAAATGATTTTCTGATACCGCTAAATGGTTTTCTGTACCAGAAAATCAATTATTGATACCAGAAAATTAATTATTAATACCAGAAAACGAATTACTGATCCTCAAAATGATATTTTGTTACCAAAGAATAATTTTCTGATATCGCTAAATGGTTATCTGTTACCGCTAAATGGGTATCTGTTACCGCTAAATGGTTATCTGTTAGCGCAATTTATTTTTCGATATCGCTAAATGATTATTTGTTCCGCTAAATGATTTTTTGTTCCGCTAAATGATTTTCTGATACCGCTAAATAATTTTTTATACCAGAATATGAATTAATGATACCAGAAAACGAATTACTGATACCAGAAAACGAATTACTGATCCTCAAAATGATATTTTGTTACCAAGGAATGATTTTTTGATACCGCTAAATGATTTTTGTTACCACTAAATGACTTTCTAATACCGCTAAAAGATTTTCTGTTACCGCTAAATGATTTTCTATACCAGAATATGAATGAATGATACCAGAAAACGAATTACTGATACCAGAAAACGAATTACTGATCCTCAAAATGATATTTTGTTACCAAGGAATGATTTTCTGATACCGCTAAATGATTTTTGTTACCACTAAATGACTTTCTAATACCGCTAAATAATTTTCTGTTACCGCTAAATGATTTTCTGTACCAGAAAATTAATTACTGATACCAGAAAACGAGTAAATGATAATTTGTTACCAAATAATGATTTTCTGTTACCGCTAAATGATATTTTGTTACCGCTAAATAATTTTCTGTACCTTAAAATGAATGACTGGTACCGGTAAATGATGTTTTGTTACCAGAAAATGATTTCTGATACAACTAAATAATTTTCTGTTACCAAAAAATAAATTTGCTACCGCAAAATAATTTAAATATTTTTCTATAACCAGAAAATAAATATTTGAAACCGGAAAATGTTTCTCTGTAACCAGAAAATGCATTTTTGATGTTGAAAATTGAATTTATGTTCCCGGAAAATGTATTTTTGATGCAGGAAATTGAGTTTTTGTTCCCAGAAAATGCATATCCTGTATCACTAAGTCATTTCTAGTATCATTAATGAATATATAGGACAAAATTGCTTGCAAATGAAATTGTGAAGTTATCTAGGAACATGTATCAGCTGTTTGTTTTCAATTAAAATAATTTGTTTGACCTTGAAATCGTGTTTTCATTTCACTGCCGATAAACAATTACGGTTTACGGTTGAAACCCGCCATGTTTTAAGGCTACTGTAGATTAACTTAGTTATAGTTCGACCGTTTATTGACGAAACGAATTGTTGCCAACTTCACGAAATGCTAAATATCACACGAGTATATTTCTGTATACACCGTTTAATATATACTTCCTGCGGAAATACGGTATCACATGACCAAAATTAAATTCGTTTGACTTTAGGAGCGATATTCATTTAATTACCAGCCGCGAATTTATTAGTAGGAATTAAATGTGTTTACTGCGTTTTAAATTTATTACACACATTTTTAACTTGGTCGTGTGTCTGTAACATACTCGGATCGAGAAATAATCTTAAGAAAAAGGTCCGTGAATCCAAAAATATATATAACTCATATACTTGGATGTATGTGTGTAATTCCTCTGAAGGTACCGGCCCGATTTTAATGTAATTTAATATACATATAATGTCCACGCCCGTGAAGTTTCCATCGCATTTTAAATCCAATCGTCAGTACAGGGCCGGAGTTATAGGGCCCCAAAGTTTGGAACCCCCCTAAATACTGCCCTTAGTCAACTTTTAAAAATATTAGCATTTTCTACTAAAAATTCTAAGATATTTTATATCTTTAAAGTTTTTTCAAATTGTGAGCCCATAGGCTTAAAAAAAATATATAAATATATTTTGAAGTATATGCCCTCTGAAGGTACCCGGCCCGATTTTATTGAAATTTGATATACATATAATGTCCACGCCCGTGGAGTTCCCATCGTATTTTAAATCCAATCGTCTGTACACAGTCGAAGTTATAGGGCCCCAAAATTTGAAACCCTCATAAATACTGCCCTTGGTCAACTTTTAAAAATATTAGAATTTTCTGCTAAATATTCTAAAATATTTTATGTCTTTAAAGTTTTTTCAAATTATGAGCCCATAGGCTTAAAAAAAATATAAATATATTTTGTAGTATATCAGACATTGAACGCCATCTATAAGTGAAACGAAGAAGTTATCTGTACATTTTTTGGTTATATGGGGTGCTAAATAATATGTGTAGTGAATTTGGTGTGAATCGTCTGTACAGGGCCGGAGTTATAGGGCCCCAAAATTTAGAACTATCCTAAATACTGCCCTTAGTCAACTTTTAAATTTTTTAGAATTTTCTACTAATAATTCTAAGATATTTTATGTCTTTAAAGTTTTTTCAAATTGTGAGCCCATAGGCTTAAAAAAATTATATAAATATATTTTGAAGTATATCAGACATTGAACGCCATCTATAAGTGAAACGAAGAAGTTATCTGTACATTTTTTGGTTATATTTCCCATTATATAAACTGCTTCTGTGAATTTATTGTATAAAACAATAATTTGAATATGTTTCAATAATGAATATTAAAATTATGTTTGATTCATTAATAAATTCTTTATAAAAGTAGGTGATATTTTATCAATTGTAGATAAAAGTATTTTGAACAAGTAAATAAATATTAGTCATTTATCAAAGCCTATTAAAATGATGTCATATATACATGTAAAATATTTAGGTCACACCATGTAACATAGATGACATCTAATTCGTTTTTATTGACATCTAAGATTAAAATTATAACAACTTAAACATGTCATAATTAAATTTAAATCTGCAATCATTGAAATTACATAACATCAAATCAATTTCATTTCGGTTTAACATATCATTAAGCTATACTTAACAATTAGCGTGGGTTGTTCATCCATTTGGGCCAATTACAGTAAGCAAACTTGTAAAATCAAATATATTAATTCGTTTTTGGTCCTTGTATTATTATTTTATATATATATATATATATATATATATATTGCAAAATTGTTGCTAAAAATAGAAATTAAGTCGTTACTTATCGAAATAAATGCGTAAACACGTCTACATTGTAATTTAAACTTGTATTTATAGTAAATAATTATTTATTTAATCGTCTAAGCTATTTAATATTAAATTTTAATTAAAATGCTAGTTCTTACGGCGAATTTAATTTTAATGTTAATAAAATCGATCTAATAGCTTTACTGTTTCATTTTTGGTAACTAATTAATTCCAAATATGCGCCATTGTTTGACAACCGCGCATATTAACACCGAATATTTAATAAAGCTTTGGTTAATCTCATGGGAGGTTCAATAAGCCATTTACATATTAAATATGTCTCTTTAGTAAGACCAAAATTTAATTATTTAGTTTAATATTTTTAGTTCGTCGTACGAAGTACCGAAGAAGCTAAAGCAATCGGTTGTGTGTCTGTAGTATTTTCGGATCAAAAAATGTCCTTAATAAAAAGTGTTTGTCTCGTCGCCCTGAATCCAAAAATATATATAACTTATATACTTGGATGTTAGTTGTCGAGCAATCGTAAGACAAAATTTGTACCCTCTACTCCTCTGAAGGTACCGGGGCGATTCACACCAAATTTGCTACACATATTATTTAACATCCTATTTGAATTCCCTCGCAATTTAAATCCAATCGCTTGTATACTTCCCGAGTTATAGGGCCCCGAAATTTGGAGCCCCCCTTAATACTGCTCTTATAAAAATAATTAAAACACCCAAAAATTCTACTAGTAATTCTCAGATAATTTATATCTACAAGATTTTTTCATATTGTTAACCCAAAGGCTATAATAAATTATTAAAAATTTGAAGCCCCCCTTAATACTGCTTTTATAAAAATAATTAAAATACTCAAAAATTCTACTAATATTTCTAAGATATTTTATGTCTACAAGATTTTTTCATATTGTTAACCCAAAGGCTATAATAAATTATTAAATATTATTAAAAATTTGAAGCCCCCCTTAATACTGCTTTTATAAAAATAATTAAAACTCCCAAAAATTCTACTAGTAATTCTAAGATAGTTTATATCTACAAGATATTTTCATATTGTTAACCCAAAGGCCGGAAAAAAATATTAAATATTATTAAAAATTTGAAGCCCCCCTTAATACTGCCCTTATAAAAATAATTAAAACACCCAAAAATTCTACTATTAATTCTAAGATATTTTATGTCTACAAGATTTTTTCATATTGTTAACCCAAAGGCTATAATAAATTATTAAATATTATTAAAAATTTGAAGCCCCCCTTAATACTGCTTTTATAAAAATAATTAAAACTCCCAAAAATTCTACTAGTAATTCTAAGATAGTTTATATTTACAAGATATTTTCATATTGTTAACCCAAAGGCCGGAAAAAATTATTAAATATTATTAAAAATTTGAAGCCCCCTTAATACTGCCCTTATAAAATTAATTAAAACACCCAAAAATTCTACTATTAATTCTAAGATATTTTATGTCTACAAGATTTTTTCATATTGTTAACCCAAAGGCCTTAAAAAATTATTAAATATTTTATTTTTGAATTTTGTATATACGTTTAATAAAATAAAATGGCCGAAAAGTTTTTATAACTCAAAAATCTGTTATTTGAATCAGTATTCAGGCTCTTGAAAATAAAAATAGTTATCTTATAGACATGTGGGAACTTGTATCAAGGGTCCATTTAACAGATGGTTCCATTTACTCACCATTTTTTTTAATATATATATATATATATATTTTTTTTTTAGTCATCCAATTAATTTGTATTATCTTTTAAAATGAGGAACTTATAACCTTTCGACCTGCTCAGAAAAATGACGAATTTAATAACAAGTTTCTAAAACATTGTGCTAACAATAGTCTAAAGGTCCATTCACAGTGAGCTAATTAGTAATTAAAATTAATAATTACAAATAATACGCAAATTTGTTTTATTAAAAATTATGTTTTATAAACTTAAATATATAATAATTTTTTATTACCTTTGAGTTAACAATATAAAAAAATCTTGTAGACATAAAATATCTTAGAATTATTAGTAGAATTTTTGGGTGTTTTAGTTATTTTTATAAGGGCAGTATTAAGGGGGACTCCAAATTTTAGGGCCCTATAACTCTGGAAGTATACGGGCGATTGGATTTAAACTGCGAGTGGATTCAAATGGGATGTTAAATAATATGTGTAGCAAATTTAGTGTGAATCGGTCCGGTACCTTCAGAGGAGTACAAAGCACAAATTTGGTCTTACGAGCGGATGACTAACATCCATTTTTGATTCAGGGCGACGAGAAAAGCACTTTTTGTCAAGGACATTTTTTGATCCGAGAATGCTACAGACACACAGAATGCTTTAGCTACTTCGGTACTTCGTACAGCATTATTTTAAATATCTCGAAAACGACACTAGTTACAAAAAAAATTATAAGTATAAAAGTTAAAGATATTAAAATTTCTAGTAACTTTTATTAAAAAAGTTTTTTCAAAAAATGTACCATTTACTAAAAAATCCTATTTAAAAATAATTAAGTTACATTTATGTTTCTCTATTTACAATATAAATTGTTATAATAAAACTATATTATATATATAGTAAAAACTAAGTATAAATTGAGTGAAGGCCACTCCAGTTTATTTTATTTTATTGATTACACCAATAAAATAAAAGAATAATGCGTTTGCAATATTATTATTTATTGTAAAACATAACTCATATATGAAGAGATATTATTTTCGAACGAATTTGATAAGTTGAATTGGTCTAGCGGCGCCCGGTCTTATGACGCCGCGACGCTGGGGCGTCACTAGTGTCTACATATTTTTCATTCATACTATACCCGACTACAAGGGAACAACATGCAATATAACATAATTTTCTGATGTCTAGAAACGTCCAAAAACATTTAAAAAGAAATTAATCTGGTTAACAATAATAATAAAATGTTGGGAACTACTGGGTTTATCATTGCGTATTCTAAAAAGCGGCACCAGTAAAAATATGTTGAATATTTTAGTGTGAACGCAACGAGTGTTTTATATTGATTTAATGTTTCGACAAGCTGTAACCTGTCACTGTCATTATTATATTTGTGTGACACTGGCACGATATGGCAAGCTGAGAAGGCAACCCCGTCCTTATAGCGTATATGTTTTTAAAAAAAAAATTAATATAGCGATGCATTGTATTTTATTTTTTCTTTATCAGACAACTTATGTTTTCATGTATAAATGATAACCTTTAATTTCAAATAAATGTAATCTTTGCAAAGAGGAAATATAAAACCCCCCTTAATACTAACCTTATAAAAATAATTAATTCACCCAAAAATTCTACTAATAATTCTAAGATATTTTATATCTACAAGATTTTTTCATATTGTTAACCCAAAGGCTATAATAAATTATTAAATATTATTTAAAATTTGATACCCCCCTTAATACTGCTTTTATAAAAATAATTAAAACACCCAAAAATTCTACTAATAATTCTAAGTTAATTTATGTCTACAAGATTTTTTCATATTGTTAACCTAAAGACTATAATAAATTATTAAATATTATTTAAAATTTGAAACCCCCCTTAATACTGCTTTTATTAAAATAATTAAAACACTCAAAAATTCTACTAATAATTCTAAGATATTTTATGTCTACAAGATTTTTTCATATTGTTAACCCAAGGGCTATAATAAATTATTAAATATTATTTAAAATTTGAACCCCCCTTAATACTGCCCTTATAAAAATAATTAAAACACCCAAAAATTCTACTAATAATTCTAAGATATTTTATATCTACAAGATTTTTTCATATTGTTAACCCAAGGGCTATAATAAATTATTAAATATTATTTAAAATTTGAAACCCCCCTTAATACTGCTTTTATTAAAATAATTAAAACACTCAAATATTCTACTAATAATTCTAAGATATTTTATGTCTACAAGATTTTTTCATATTGTTAACCCAAGGGCTATAATAAATTATTAAATATTATTTAAAATTTGAACCCCCCTTAATACTGCCCTTATAAAAATAATTAAAACACTCAAAAATTCTACTAATAATTCTAAGATATTTTATATCTACAAAATTTTTTCATATTGTTAATCCAAAGGCCATAAAAAAATATATTAAATATTTAAATTTGGATTTTTATAAAATAAATGTAGGTTCTAAGACGATGTTTAATGTATGTCAGTAATAGCAAATTGTAAAAGTTGTATAATTTAAGTGTGTGTGTAGGTTTTTCAAGGCCATTTTCGCCGTATTTTTTGCAATACCCCTTCGCAAATATTTTTTTATCTCTTTTTAATTTGTTTCGAACATTTAAGTATAACCAGAAATGATATTAACTTTAATCCCACACATTACCGTGTCGTTTAATTCGCAGAAAAAAAAACACGATTTATTATTTTATATTTCGTAAGTAAGTAAAGGTTAACTATGTTATTTTCAAATACTAGTAATGTCAATACCATATATATATAAATCAAGTAGCCTTAATAGTCAAACACATGAAATAAATTTGTAGTGGCCTTCACTTGACTTATAATATGTTTTAAATTAATTCTACTATTTCTATTAATATTTATTGTAATTAGGAAAACCTAAATGTAACTTGATTATTTTCAAAATCGATTTTACAGTAAATGGTACATTTTTTAGAAAAACTTTCTAAACAAAAGTTGTAGGAAATTTTAATATCTTTAACTTTTCTAGTAATCATTTTTTCTCTAACTCTCTTTATTTTCGAGATATACAATAATTAGTAAGATAAAGTTTTCAAAAAGAAAGTAAAAATTCAGGGATCCACAAAATAGAAATGCCGAAGTCAATTTTACAGTAAATGGTACATTTTTTATAAAAACTTTTTAAACAAAAGTTGTAGGAAATTTTATTATCTTTAACTTTTCTAGTGATCATTTTTTCTCTACCTCTCTTTATTTTCGAGATATACAATAATTAGTAAGATGTAGTTGTCAAAGAGAAAATAAAAATTCAGGGATCCACAAAATAGAAATGCCGAGATCAATTTTACAGTAAATGGTACATTTTTTAGGAAAGCTTTTTAAACAAAAGTTGTAGGAAATTTTAACATCTTTAACTTTTATACTAATCATTTTTTCTCTAACTCTCTTTATTTTCGAGATATACAATAATTAGTAAGATAAAGTTTTCAAAAAGAAATTAAAAATTCAGGAATCTTCAAAATGGAAATGCTGAGGTCAATTTTACAGTAAATGATACATTTTTTAGAAAAACTTTTTAAACAAAAGTTGTAGGAAATTTTAACATCTTTAACTTTTATACTAATCATTTTTTCTCTAACTCTCTTTATTTTCGAGATATACCAAAATTAGTAAGATATAGTTTTCAAAAAAATAGTAAAAATTCAGGGATCCACAAAATAGAAATGCCGAGGTCAATTTTACAGTAAATGGTACATTTTCTAGAAAAACTTTTTAAACAAAAGTTGTAGGAAATTTTAACATCTTTAACTTTTATACTAATCATTTTTTCTCTAACTCTCTTTATTTTCGAAATAAACAAAAATTAGTAACATATAGTTTTTAAAATAATAGTAAAAATTCAGGCATCCTCAAAATGCAAATGCCAAGGTCAATTTTTACGTGTAAAAACGTAAAATAAACTTTGAAGTGAATAAATCTGTCGTTTAAGTGCAGCTGCAAATTTAATGGGGCACATTTTTGCACGCATTTGTAAACCATATGCGTTATGCGATGGTAAAATGCACCGATGGATGTTTAGTCTATGGTGACTTAATATGCGCGTGCGCAGAAGCCAAAACACATGTGCCATATTAAGATTAGCTATGCGCTATATTTATATTTATACCGAAGCTTATCTTATTTTCAAAGCTCAAACATGGGGTATATTTGCTTTACTGTCTAGATAATATAAGTTCCACTCATTCTAAAGCTGCATTCACACCCAGCGACGTTTCTGTGTCTTCTTATATTCAACAGTTTTGCATCTAAAGCGTTCACACATACATACATATATACAAACACACACATAAACTTATTAGGCCTCATAAAAAAATCAATTAAACGATTAAAAGAGATTTTACATTTAAAAAAACGATTTTAAATATACACAATTACGATTTAATCATTTATATTTCCATTTTAAATCGTTTTTATTTTTCTCGCTTGATTCATAGTTTTTTTTTTTTGAAGTCAATTATCGATTTAAAAATTGGAAAATTTACGTTTTAGGTCTATATTTAATTAATTTGTTTAACTTTTAATAAACTTGTTCAATTTTTATTCAAGTTTTCCGAATTTTTATTCCGATTATTAATCGTTTTTTTTTTGCGATTTTGATGGTTTTGTTCGTTTCTATATCGTTTTTTATTACACGAATAAATAATTTTGAAAATTACCTGCCCTAAGATATAATCAATTTAAATCGATTTTTAATGAAAAAATTTCCCCGATATTTAACTTTTTATTCCGATTTTTAACGTTTTGTTCATTTTTACATTGATTTTTATTACACGATTAAATTTTTCTCAAAAATCTATTATTATTTGCAAAATTTGAAAATTATCTGCCCTAAGATATAATCGATTATATTTTCATTTTAAATCGATTTTTAATAAATTTTTTTCCTGATATTTAACAATTTTTTTTTTTCATTTTTACTTTGAGTAATTTGTTCTTTTTTAAATCGATTTTAATTAAACGGTTTAATTAATTTTGTCTCAAAAATCTATTATTAATTGCAAAATTTATAATTATAATTTTTTTCTCGATATTTAACCAATTTTTTTTCTTTTTTATTTCACTTGATTAATTGTTTTCTTAAAGCCGATTATCGATTTAAAAATTTGAAAATTGGCCTTTTAAGACGATATTTAATTGATTTGTTCAATTTTTAATATACATTTTCAATTTTTCCGAATTTTTATTATTCTAATTTTTACTCGATTATTAATCGTTTACATGCGATTTTGTTCGTTTTTACATCGATTTTGATTACACAATCAAATAATTTTGTCCCAAAAATCAATTATTAATTACTAAAATTTGAAAATTACTAACCCTAAGACAGCCATTGTTCCGAAAATATATAGATTCAATACAGGGATACTCAAAACGTGTATATCCATTAGAATATTTATATGATTACAAATCCTTCTTATAAAAGTGTAAAATTAATTTATATTAATGTGTTTCTGTTTAATTTGTTGCAGATGAGCCCCGAGTTCGAAATAGTGGCACCTGGGACGAGCCGGCCCTGCATCGTTCCAGTGGGTCCATGGGCGCAACACGGCCCCAATCTGGGGGCACCCCAATCCGTAGACCTCCGTGCTTAGACCACACTCCGTCCCAACGGACGATTAGCTCTGAGGACAGCTGGTGCAGTGGTTCTGAACCAGATCTGTCCTCGGACGAAGAGAGTGACCGTAGCGCCTCCTCTAGTACACGGTAAGTTTTTTTTTTAATTTTTTTTACCCCTAAATATTTAATATTAATTATTTCTTTAACATTATCGAGATTTTAATAATATATTGCAAAATATAAAATGGCTTTGCGCCCTTAGGAAATAAATTCGAATATCTATATTTATCTGACATTTGAAGATGTTTCATTCAAAATCCCACAGTTCTGATTGGTTGTTGGCTCCAGGCCAATATCAGTTTAATTTTACTGCATGTATTATTATACAGGTTATATGTTCTTTGTTAGGTCGTTTATAGCTTGTAATAATATCCATACGTAACATTGCATCGTTATATTTCTTTACTTTCAATTTGAAACTATTAACTGCATGAAAAATATTCGGTCCTGTTTGTAATATACTCAGAATTCATGTATTTTTACGATAAAACTCGTTTTACTGCTCACTGATACCGCAAATCGTATTCGTATACCTTATTTTATCGTCTACGGCAAGCTATAAGCACTAGTGCATGCACGTGTCTTCAATTATATTTTTTACAATCCGTTTTACTGTTCTCTAATACCAGAAAATACATAAAACAGATTCTTTTTATCACCAACGGCAAGCTGGAAGTACTAGTGCATCCATCAACCTCAGTTATATATTCAAATTTCATGTATTTTACACTAAAATTCGTTTTGGTTGACTGTGAAACCAAAAACATATTCTTATGACGCTTTGTATTACCAAAAGCAAGCTGGAAGCACTAATGCATCAATAGTCTTTAATAAATTCAAATTTTATGTATTTTTACAATAATATTTGTTTTTTTCTGCTCTGAATTCACTTTTTATTACTAAGGACTAGCTGGAAGCACTAATGTATGCATGTTTCTTTAATATATTTTTACTTAATTTAAAAGTAATTTACTGTTACACTGAGCCTTAACCATCTTTATAGAAGTAACGGCCAACTTCGAAACACTTTAAACAAAGCCCGAACGCTCTGCGATAAGTGGCGTGCAAGTGGAGGTTCCAGGAATTCATCGTCACTGGATTCCGGTTTAATTCCTGGTGATGTAAGTCCAAACTCAGCGGCTGCAGCAGCTCAAGGTAGATTGTCTAGGTGGTTCAGTATACGACGAGGATCTTCGCATCAGTACGATGTAGAAGGGTCTGACGGTAGCGCTTCGCCAGGTCCCAAAGTTCCTGGAACTGGTAACAAGATGCCTTTGCTACCTGAGGTTAGTAGGGGAACATGATTCAGTACCCTGACATCCTTTCACAATGCAATCCAGAAGTTCCCGTGCTTCATTCTCGAAACTCCAGTAATTTATGCTTTCAAAACTCCTTTAAAAGAAGATTTACTACTCCTGTGTTAGAAGATTTTAAATTCCCGTAATAGAAGCTTTAAAACTCCCGTACCAGAAGCTTTAATACTCGCAATATAAACGCTTTAATCGAAGTTTCAAAGCTCATATAATAAATGATTTATAACTAATATATTAGAAAATTTAAAACTCCCATAATAGAAGCTTTATAACTTCCGTAATAGAAGATTTAATACTCCCATAATAGATAATTTATAACTCCAGTAATTGACGCTTCAAAACTCCTCTAATAGAAGATTTACAGCTTCTATATTAGATGATTTAACACTCCAGTAATTGAAACTATTTAAACTCCCGTAATAGAAGCCTCAATAATTGATTCTTTAAAACTCCAGTAAGTAAAACTCCTCTAATAGATGATTTACAACTTCCATATTAGAAGATTTATAACTCCGGTAATAGATGCTATAAAACTCCCGCAATAGAAGCTTCAATACTCCCATAATAGAAGCTTTATAACTCCAGTAATCAAAGCTTCAAAAATCCTCTAACAGAACTCCTGTATTAGAAGATTTAATACTCCCATAACTTATAACTTCTGTAATAGAAAATTTAATACTCCCATAATAGATGATTTATTACTCCAGTAATTGAAGCTTCAAAACTCCTCTAGTAGAAGATTTAAAACTCCAGTAATTGAAGCTATAAAACTCCCATAATAAAAGCCTCAAGAATCCCATAATAGATGCGTTAAACCTCCTCTAATAGAAGATTTACAACTTCTATATTAGAAGATTTATAACTCCAGTAATAGAAGCTTCAAAACTCCCGTAAATAAACCTCAATACTCCCATAATAAATGGTTTAAAACTCCAGTAATTGAAACTTCAAAACTCCTATAACAGAACTCCTGTATTAGAAGATTTAAAACTCCCGTAATATAAGCTTCTACATTACCACAATAGATACTCCTAAGCAATTACCAAACAAACTGTAGAAGTTCCCAGAATAGAAACTTCATAACTCCAGTAATAGAAGTTTCTAAACTCCCTTTACAGAATCTTTAAAACTCTCCCAATTCCAGCTTTACTTTTCCCATAATACAAGCTACTTCCATATAACCTACTTCCAATACTCCATATTCCTAGAAATAAAGACACCAAAACACCAAATGACATTGCTCAAATCTACAAATAGGTGGAAGAAGAATCTGCCAACACCTCCTACGCAGCCGCGTGCGCCTTTCAACAACGGCGCCAACTCCCACCGTCATTACCGGCACCTCCACCCAATATCACCCCACAGCAGCAAAAACGTCGAATGATCGTTGCCGCAATAGTTCACAGCGAGAACTCATACGTGGCAACATTACAACGTTTAGTCAACGACTACAAAAAACCCCTAGAAGAATCCAGCCCGCCAATTCTTAGCAATTCGAAGATATCAACGCTATTCCATCGTCTACCAGAAATACTACAATGCCATACGTTGTTCCGAATCGCTTTAGCCGAATGCGTTCGGAATTGGGACCGGGATGAGAAAATAGGGGATGTGTTTGTTGCTAGCTTCTCTAAGGCGATTGTTTTAGATATTTACTCTGGGTTCATTAATAATTTCTCGGTGGCTATGGATTTGGCGAAAATGGAGGCTAAGCGGAAAAGTGCCCTAGCCGATTTTCTAAAAGTGAGTTGTGACTTTCTGGCAACTAGTGGACCATTTTTGATGATTTTGATTTCGTAGGTGAAACAAATTAGCTCGCACGATCGGTTATCGTTCTTTGGACTTATGGTCAAACCGGTGCAAAGGTTCCCTCAGTTCATTTTGTTTCTACAGGTATATAACTCTTAAAACTCCTTACTTGCGAGTTATGTTACTTATGTGGGTTTGAAATTAGGACCTTTTGAAGCATACGCCACAAGGGCACCACGACCGGATGTCTTTGCAGTTAGCTTTAACACAATTGGAGTCTTTGGCGGAGATGTTGAACGAGAGGAAACGGGAAGCGGAGCAATTCCAGGCGTTCAAGGAGATGTTACGGCATATCAGCGGAAAGTTTACCGCGCGGCCCCTAAGCGACGGCAACCGGTATTTACTTCGGGAGGACAACGTCACCCAACTGGTAAGATCCGTCTACAACCGTCGCATTACCCTGATTATACGAATGTACAATTCCAGGAATTCAACCAAATGGGGATGATTACTAAATCCAAGTCACGGCGATTACTATTACTCAATGATTTAGTCGTTTGTGTATCGGTAGCGCCTAAATCCAGCGATGATTTCGGTTCAACGGAGCGCCTAACTCTAAAATGGACGTATCCAGTAACCGATGTTGAGATTCAAGATACCAGTGCTTCGCCAACGTTAACCCGGTTACTAACCGCTGGTATGAACAAAGGCGCAAGTTTAAAATCAAACGGCTCTAATGTTAGTTCAGCGGATTCAATCTCCGGTGGATTAAGCGCCGATAATTTATGTACAGAAATGAGTAATTTAATGCATGATTTTGAGGTAATGAGTCGAATCCAGGATTTAGTTTCGTCATTAAAAGGGAATTATAAAGATATGAGTGTTGATAATACGCGTCGGATATTAAATTCGATACAAACATCGATTCAGCGGAAAGATGAGGAGATGGCGTGGGTTGATTCATGTTGTTTGCAACTTGTCGTCAAAAATAAAGGTAAATAATGGGGAAAACTGGGGGAATCACAGAAAATATTAATGTGTTGTACATAGGCAAGGAGGAAGTTTATACGTTTCAAACGGAGAACCCATCGGTTAAGAAAGAGTGGATTACGGAGTTACGGCTCGCCCAATTGGCGTTGGATCCGAATAACTCGCCGGCTTGGGAGGTTCCGGAGCAGGAGCAGCGCCCAAGTACGAAAATGCCCCTTTTTGTACGAGCCCAAAGTGTTTACAAGTCACAGCATCAAACTGAGGTAAGTTTTTATAGATTCCTACCACAATCTGTATGTAGAGGTCATTCAAGGTCATTACTTGATTCCTTTAGTAAATCTTCTTATGGCCGATTTTATAATATATTTATTATTAAAGTTTCTTTAGTTGCCATGGTAACGTGTTGCTATCTCTTTTATCTCATATATAAATGGTATAAGGCTATCCTTTTTATTATTTTCTATGTTTGATTTTTTTATTAATACATATTACGATTTATATATATGTATTTTGTATCAATTAGTAAAGAATTACGTGTTCGATTATATTTGATGTGTTTGTTTAGTATTTCGATAAATAGGATAATTGGTATGATTCGTTTTAATTATCATAAAATTGTTGTACATTTCATTGTTTTACGTCAACATAATTCAGCGATTATTTTTATAACAAATTACAAGTTTCTACAACCGAAAATCATAATAAATCGTAATTTTTATAAAATTTGTACTAAAAAAACCAAAACATTTTAGTATATTTAGAATTAGGGACGGATTAGGAATTAAATCTAATGTGGAATTTCACTACTTGGACCTTTTATACAAAATAAGATTATTATTTAAAAAATATGAGCAATAATAAATTTGGGGTGCCTTTTACTCTACTAAAAGTGTATCCACAGTTCGAAATTGTAAATAGTAATAAATTAGACTGTTTCAAATCAAAATTACTTGTAAAAAACACAACTTTAATTCTATATTTGAAATAAAAGTAGGATTTCACTAATTAATGCGATTTTACTCGAATTTTTATACTAAAAGTGTATTCACAGTGATTCAATTAGTAATCACGGATTGAAATTGCAAATAGTGATAAATTAGACCATTTCAAATCAAAATTACTTGTAAAAACACAACATAATTCTATATTTTAAATAAAAATACGTTTTCACTAATTAATGCGTTCATTTTACTCGACTTTCTATACTAAAAGTGTATTCACAGTGGTTCAATTAGTAATCACGAATCGAATTAGCAAATAGTAATAAATTAGACCGTTTCAAATCAAATATACTTGTAAAAAACACAACATTTAAAATAAAAGTACGGTGTAACTAATTAATGCGTTAATTTTGCTCGACTTTCTATACTAAAAGTGTATGCACAGTGATTCAATTAGTAATTACGAATCGAATTAGCAAATAGTAATAAATTAGACTGTTTCAAATCAAAATTACTTGTAAAGAACACAACTTTATTTCTACATTTTAAATAAAAGTACAATTTCACTAATTAATGCGATTTTACTCGACTTTCTATACTAAAAGTGTATTCACAGTGATTCAATTAGTAATCACGAATCGAAATTGCAAATAGTAATAAATTAGACTGTTTCAAATCAAAATTACTTGTAAAAACACAACTTTAATTCTACATTTGAAATAGAAGTACGTTTTCATTAATTAATACATTAATTTTGCCGCTGTGAACGATTGCATTGTTTATCATAAAACAAACTCGAGTATTATGTATAATTTGTATTAGTGATTACTAATTGACTGTGAATACACCTTTAGTTTTCCCTAAATGTGTTTTAAATTCATTTTACTATTGCCTAAACCGGTGAATTTTGAAATTCCACATGGCTAGTCCGCCCCTGTATATAATTCTGAAGATATTACCACCACATTTTAGAATATTTGGAATTAGGGACGGATTAGGAATTAAATATAAATGTGGAATTGCACTAGTGGACCTTTTATAATAGATAAGATTGTAATTTAAAAAATATGAGTATCTGGAGTGCCCTTTACTCGACTTTCTATCCTAAACGTGTATTCGCAGTGATTTAATTAGTAATTACGAATCGAAATAGCAAATAGTAATAAATTAGACTGTTACAAATCGAAATTACTTGTAAAAAACACAACTTTAATTCTACATTTGAAATAAAAGTACGATTTAACAAATTAAGGCGTTAATTTTGCTGCTGTGAACGGTTGCATTGTTTATCATAAAACAAACTTCCCCTATATGTGTTTTAAATTCGTTTTACCATTGTCTAAAATGTTGAAATTCCACATGGCTAGTCCGCCCCTGTATAGAATTCTGAAGCTATGACCACCACATTGTTAAAATTAGAATCGTCAAGATTTTAATTATATTTCCACAACACGCTTACATTCTGTACAAATCATTAAAACTTAAAACACTCATTAATATTTTAATACAGCACTAATTGTTCAAAAACACGCAATAATCTACAAAACTTAACAACCCCAAACTAACAAATCCCAATAAAACAAAACAATTAAACCCCCCCCCCCTTCAAAAATTCAGGTTCGCTGTGGGTGTTTCTACACATTAAACGCCCCGAAACCGACACGACGGAAAGGGCGTACCCAAAGCTACCTCTGGGTATGCACCACCGACGGCATTAGTAGCCACATCGCCATCTTATCCCAACACCAGCAGCAAGCCGGTTGCTTAAAAGACATTGGCGCCTTTGACCTAGTCGAGACCCAAGTAACCGCCATGGAATTTGTACGCGGCGTCACAACCATCGCCGATAAACACAACACATCCGTTGACACAGTCTGGATGGGCACAGACAGTCGCAAATTATTACTATTCTCTGCTACAGAGCCCGAAAAACAAGAAGAATTAGCCTCGTGCCCAGTCCCTGCCATTATAATCCAAATAAAGTACCATTGTGACGCAGTATTCGTAGCATTAGGCAACGGTAGTCTATTAGTATTTCGGCGTAACGCGGACGGCAATTGGGTCCTTAAAGACCCACAAACCATGTCCTTAGGCGCTGAGACTGTTAGTTGCATACTCCCAATTAATAACTCTGTGTATGCAGCTTGCGGCAAAAAAGTCTGGGTTTTATCTGGACTTAATGGAGAAATCCAGAAAAGCTTCAGCGTCCAACATGAACATATAGGCAATGTAAATTTAATGGCGCATTCAGGGATTGGACTCTGGATTTCGTTAAAGAATTCAAGTACTATTTGTTTATATCATACGGAGACGTTTAAACATTTACAAGATATAAATATAGCGTCTAATGTAATGAGGGTAACTAGTGGTGAACCGTCTAATTGTGGTAGCAGAGACTGTGTTAACAATAATCGGTCTGCTGTGAATGTAACAGCTTTAATGGCGTGTAAAGGGTTGTTATGGGTAGGGACAAATGTTGGGATATGCCTAACGATACCACTACCACGCCTAGAAGGCGTACCTATTATCAGTGGGCGTGTCAATATCTCATACCACGCCCACTTTGGCCCTATTAGCTTCCTACTTGCGCTACAAGTACAAAAGACTACGTCACATGTAGTAAACAACTCAAAAGAATCAGTTAAAGAAGAAGAAAAGGTGGAAAAACTAGAGGAAACTCATAAAGAAATTGAAAAACAGAAATTGGAAAAACAATTAAGCGATTCGTCAGTATCTAATATGGCTAAGTTGAAGCAGCAGTTAACTAGTAGTCCAGTTGTACTTCGTCGTCGGAGATCTAAAGATTTAGATATGTCTAGATTATCTAAAACGCTGCCGCGTGGTTTAGGCGCTGGGGTTGGAATGTTAAGTATGTCGACGACTTCGTCGCAAAGTTCAGGCGACACTTGCGACGTTTACGGTTTATATGGTGAACTAATGTATGTAAAAGACTATGAAGGTGATGATCATGATTTAGGCGATACTATTTATGAATCGCTGCGGAGGAGTGATCCTGAGTTGGCTGCAATTCCAGGGAAAGTTAGTACGTTAGATCGACGATTGAAAATGAAGGTTAGTCGACCTAGATCGTTAGATCTATCGAATTGGTCGGTGGATTCGCGCTCGTCGTCGATTTATACTAGTTCAGGGTCGGAGGAAAGTATGGCGGTTAGGAATGGGCGAAGCATTTCTAGGAATAATAGCAATGCGTCGCGGATATTGAATGGAGTCTGTGAGGATACAATTGAAGAGGCGGTAGCGACACCGAATCCAATTGTGAATACAGCGACGATTAAGAATGGAACGTCTAGTAAAACGTTGCAGAAGAATACGATGAGTGTTGATGCGCCTAGGCGGACGGTTATAACGTTGATGGGTGGGCGTGGCTATGTGAATTGGCGGCAGCCATGTTGTAACGCGGCCGATAAGGGTAAGTCGCCGTTGATCAAAGAACCAAATAACAATGATGCTCATATTGTGATATGGGAGTTGAAATTGTGATTTTAACCTCAAATATGGATTATTTTTGCACAATATTTAACCAAAAAAAACGAACAATCTAGTGGTACTAATAATTATGGATCATTTTGCAAATGAATTCTCGATGTTGTTTATTATTTTACTATTAACTAACTCCTGCACTGAGTGCTTTGTCTCACTTCCACTTATAATGGCGGAAAAGGACAGGTTATGATCGCAGCCACACCCACTCAACAAAATGGTTGACAAATGTCCATCTAAAATACGTTTAAACAAACTTTCTATACATTTAAACATTTTTCTTAAACTTAAATTCGAAACACTTTCAACCATAATAACACTATAAATCATCGATATTATTTCAAAATGGCGGTTTTTATCTACATTGCTTAGTGCTTTGTCTCTCCTACTTATAATGTAGGAAAAGGACAACAAACAAACTTTCTATACATTTAAACGTAACAAAAATCATTTTTTGAACTTAAATTCGAAACACTTTCAACCATAATGTGTCCTGGGTGGAGAATAAAACTAAAAATCATCGATATTGTTTCAAAATGGCGGTTTTTACGTACATTGCTTTGTCTTTCTTCCACTTATAATGACGGAAAAGGACAGGTTATGATCTCAGCAAGAAATGCAGAACAAACCCACCCAGGAAACAAAATGGTTGACATAATATCCATTTCAAATACGTTTAAACAAACTTTCTATACATTTAAACATTCTTCGAAACACTTTCAATCATAATGTGTCGTGGGTGGAGAATAAAACTAAAAATCATCGATATTGTTTCAAAATGGCGGTTTTCACGTACATTGCTTTGTCTTTCTTCCACTTATAATGACGGAAAAGGACAGGTTATGATCAAGAAATGCAAGAGAAACCCACCCAGGAAACAAAATGGTTGACAAGTGACCAATAATGTCCATCTAAAATTCGTTTAAACAAACTTTCTATACATTTAAACGTAACAATATACATTTTTTGAACTTATATTCGAAACACTTTCAACCATAATATGTCTTGGGTGAAGAATAAAACTAAAAACCATCGATATTGTTTCAAAATGGCGGTTTTTACGTACATTGCTTTGTCTTTCTTCCACTTATAATGACGAAAAAGGACAGGTTATGAATTGAGCAAGAAATGCAGGACAAACCCACTCAGGAAACAAAATGGTTGACAAGTGACCAATAATGTCCATCTAAAATACGTTTAAACAAACTTTCTATACATTTAAACGTAACAAAATACATTTTTTGAACTTAATTCGAAACACTTTCAACCATAATGTGTTCTGGGTGGAGAATAAAACTAAAAACCATCGATATTATTTCAAAATGGCGGTTTTTATGTACATTGCTTTGTCTTTCTTCCACTTATAATGACGGAAAAGGACAGATTATGATCTCAGCAAGAAATGCAGGACATACCCACCCAGGAAACAAAATGGTTGACCAGTGACTAATAATGTCCATCTGAAATACGTTTAAACAAACTTTCTATACATTCGAAACACATTCAACCATAATGTGTCCTGGGTGGAGAATAAAACTAAAAATCATCGATATTGTTTCAAAATGGCGGTTTTTACGTACATTGCTTTGTCTTTCTTCCACATATAATGACGGAAAAGGATAGGTTATGAACTGAGCAAGAAATGCAGGACACACCCACCCAGGAAACAAAATGGTTGACATAATGTCCATTTGAAATACGTTTAAATCAACTTTCTATACATTTAAACGTAACAAAAACAATTTTCAAACCATAATGTGTCCTGGGTGGTGAATTAAACTAAAAATTATTTCAAAATGGCGGTTTTTATCTACAGTTTAACTTAATATCTCCCATTTTATTGTATATCAAATTAAAAATCATTTCAAAATGGCAGTTTTACTTACAAACATAAATATATCTATAAAGTTAAGGTACTTAGGGTTCAGAATTGTGTAATCGACATGTAATTAACTGATTAAAAACAAATGTTTCACCAGCTTTCAATTAAATATTTTATAATAAATATCTACGCATTAAAAATAATAAGATACACCAGCTTATAATATGTATTTGTTACAGAATGATTTAATTTAATATATTTTATGTTTTGATTTGTTTTGTAAATAGTTTACATTTGCGTTGACATCTTTTTTACGTTATTGTTAATATCGTTTGATTATAATTTGTGTTTATTTACAAGACTATTTCATTTAAATACAAAATGGAGGTATATAAAATATTTTTTAAAAGCCGCCATCTTGAATCTATCGATTTAGTTGGTTTAGATTGTAAAATCGTCGAGAATTCATTACAAAACTACTTTTTTATGTTGTATAAAAATGTTTATATTATAATATTAATATTATAGGCTAGAAATACGCAAAATCATTGCATAATATTCAGAATAAACCTGAATACTGTATATTTATTATTTTCTAGTAAGAATTGTTCTCAAACAAAGTTAGTTTATGTTACATTTTACAAGCAGAAGTATAAAATTATACGAATTGTCACAATTATTTTGAAAATTTTAATTAATTTCGTTGAATCAAAATTGTTTTGCATGGAAAATACGAATTATATAAACTGTTATAAATGTTTTATTTTACCACTAGGCCTAAATCTAAATCATATATTTATTTAATTAATATATTTTGACTAATCACGAAATGTTTAAAAGTTTAATATACTTCTAGAAAAAGGTTCACACCTCCTAAAATTGTGTTCATATTGAATTTTGTATCAAAAATTGTTTGAGATTTGCTATATACATATTTTATAAATATATAGTATTTGTTACTATGTTAGAAGTCACAATTTTTCTAGTTACGAAAGTTGGAATTTTCATATTCTTATTGTTTACAAAAATAGGGAAATTTCGGCTTTGTGTTTTAAGTTTATAAACAAAAATATATTTTCCAATTTTTTGTAAACTCTATTTAATGTTGTATATTATTAATGCGAAAATTGTGGAAAAAAAAAAAACAATGTACTATACATGATCAAAAATATATTTAGACCAACACCATTAATTAAATACACATTTTAAACATCCGATCCCATTCTGAATCCCACTTCTTAAATATTTCACAAGTAATCGGTTGAGAGCACTTTCAATTTTAAAAGTAATTAGTATCAGTTGGT
The DNA here is from genome assembly GCA_933228885.1 of Leistus spinibarbis. Lineage (NCBI taxonomy): Eukaryota > Metazoa > Arthropoda > Insecta > Coleoptera > Carabidae > Leistus > Leistus spinibarbis. The sequence goes on along the minus strand of OW121803.1, from coordinate 7,839,046 downwards.
AACACTGATCTACTTAAATTCTAGTAGTATGGATATTATATAATCAGTAGCGTACTCAGGGGGGCACATATATTGTAGCATTTGTTATATTTGTCTAAATTATATAATAATTGACTAAAAGGCGGCAAAAGTACACCACTGAATAAAATATAATTCAACCTTTTAGAGACTTCTAGTAGAGTATGGATAATGTAAAATCAGTAGCGTACTCAGGGGGCACATATATTGTAGCATCTTTTATATTTGTCTAAATTATATAATTGACTTTGAAAAGGCGGTAAAAGCTCTAGGGCCGCCACTGAATAAAATGTAATTCAACCTTTTAGGGACACTTCTAGTGGTATGGATATTGTATAATCAGTAGCGTACTCTGGGGGCACATATAGTAGCATTTTTTATATTTATCAAAATTGTATAAGAATTGACTAAAGGGCGGCAAAAGCTCTAGGTACGCTACTGAATAAAATGTAATTCAACCTTTTAGACACTTCTAGTAGTATGGATATTGTAAAATCAGTAGCGTACTCAGGGGGCACATATATTGTAGCATTTTTTATATTTGTCTAAATTATATAAGAATTGACTAAAGGGCGGCAAAAGCTCTAGGTACGCCACTGAATAAAATGTAATTCAACCTTTTAGAGACACTTCTAGTAGTATGGATTGTATAATCAGTAGCGTACTCAGGGGGCACATATATTGTGGCATTTTTTATATTAACCTAAATTATATAATTAAATTAGAAAGGGCGGTAAAAGCTCTAGGGACGCCACTGAGTTAAATATAATTCAACCCTTAGGGTCATTTTTCAGTAACCATAACCAGTTTTACTAGTACTTAGTTCCATTTATGGAACATACTAGTAAATTGATAAATTATATTTTCGTTAAATTATTTGCATAATTACGTAACTGAATGAATTACAATTTTAATTATCAAAATAAAAAATTTATTTTACAATTTACAACAAAATTAAATAATACATATAGTAAAAAAATATATTTAATTCACATAATTCTGTCCTTTTCGAAACCTGCAACAAGAGAATTCATGTTTTAATGTAACGAAAACTACAACAAAATCACATTTTAGTAATTTAATTTAGCGTCAGTTGGTAGTGCATGTAAAACTAATAATCATTTACTCAGTTACGGTGATTAAACTCATCATTTTAAATATTTAAATCACTTTTATTACAATTTAAATCACTTACCATTTAGTTTTCTTCATTTTTCAATGCGATTTGCACAAGAAATTGCCTAAAACTAGTCAAATTGTAGGAACCTGTAACGAAATTCATGATTTAGTGCTAAGAAAATGGCGGAGAAAACGTTTTAGTAATTTAATTTAGCGTCAGTTGGTAGTGCATGTAAAACTATTAATCATTTACTCAGTTACGGTGATTAAACTCATCATTTTAAATATTTAAATCACTTTTATTACAATTTAAATCACTTACCATTTAGTTTTATTCATTTTTACTTTCTTTTACAGAGTAATAAGTAAGTATAGGGATCACCAAAAAAATCGAACTCGAGATTTCAACGGATATACACGTTTTGAGCTTCTCTGAATCGAATGTGACTATTTTCGGAGTGACGTCTGTGTGTGTGTGTGTGTGTGTGTGTGCGTGTGTGTGTGTGTATGTGAACGCTCTAGAGCCGAAACTGTCCAACGTAAAATGATGAGACTTCAAACTTAAGACTTGTATATGGTCTAGTTGTGCACCTCCTATTTTTGAAAAGAATATTCAAACCGGCAGTGCATGTCTACTCTATGCATTTTTTGTTCTATCTCCAATATCACTAGAACGGCTGCACTTACGGCAAAAATAGTTATATTCATAATGAAAGATATTAATATTTCGCACAACTTTTGTTTGAAAAGTTTCTTCAATAAATGTACCAGTTACGAGAAAACCGCTACCGAAAATTATGAGAATCTTGTTTACGTTGTCATGGATTCGAATGTAGCTTAATTAATCGGATCATCTGCGCCTGTCAATATTACGACAAGAAAACAAAATGGTCTGAATTAGATAAATGACATTTCAGAATATTTCTGTAGATATAATTGGTTAGTTTTCATAGTTAGTACTTCAAAACCATTACAAATTGGTATTGGTATAATTTTCAACCCATTCATTTATATAAGGTAAGCTTGGTTTTTTATATTGTTTCTGTTGGATTATTATTTCCTAATATTATATTTTTATAATCAATAAATATTGATGAAAACTACGTAAAAGAAAGTCCCGCGTTGGCCACAACCCATTTTTCATCGTGATTTGTACTAAAAATTTACTAAAATTAGTCAAATTGTAGGAACCTGTAACGAAATTCATGGTTTAGTGCTAAGAAAATGGCGACGAAAGTATTTTAGTAATTTAATTTAGCGTCAGTTGGTAGTGCATGTAAAACTAATAATCATTTACTCAGTTACGGTGATTAAACTCATCATTTTAAATATATAAATCACTTTTATTACAATTTAAATCACTTACCATTTAGTTGTATTCATTGTGATTTGTACTAGAAATTGACTAAAATTAGTCAAATTGTAGGGACCTGTAACAAAATTCATGATTTAGTGCTAAGAAAATGGCAGCGAAAGTGTTTTAGTAATTTAATTTAGCGTCAGTTGGTAGTGCATGTAAAACTAATAATCATTTACTCAGTTACGGTGATTAAACTCATCATTTTAAATATTTAAACCACTTTTTAATACAATTTAAATCACTTACCATTGGTTTATTCATGATTCATTGTGATTTGTGCAAGAAATTGACTGAACTTAGTCAATTTCTTGTTCAAATATGGAGTCTTCTCATGTCTTGAATTTGTATTGCATATTCCTGTAACATAAACCAATAATCCACCTAAAATATGCATTAAAGTTAAAAAATATAACTATATAAACAACGTTAAACTATTAATAACGTTAAATATTGATTAAAAAGTAAAAATATTTACCATTTGGCCATCGATGATTGACGACTTCATCGTAAGACGGTTGAAAACAAACTGGCAGAGTTTCTTGCATGTGGCAACCAAAACAATCGTTATTTTGTTGAAATACAACGTTTACAATACAACTAGAATAGCTGTACAGCTAACATGTGCTAGATTAGAAAGAAACGCTACTAGTTTTAAGCGAGATAGTAAAAGATAGAGATATTGCGCATACGACCTTGAACTGTACAGTTATTTTTGTTGGGGTATTGTAAACACAACGTTTGCAACTGTGCAACCAGGTTTTGGTTTAGCTTGTTAGTGGCGTCGTTTGTATGAGGTTTTAGGGGGCAAATGCCCCATTTTACTGCCATTAATTCTACAATCTTAATTGCTGAATTATTTTAATATTTTATGAAATTTAGAAGATTTAAGGATTTAAGCTAAAGAATTAGTAATTAAGCTTAGAAATTATAAGTAATAATGCCAGTTTGTTGTATGACATACAAGGTTAACGTTCACAGCAACAACATTTATCATTAATTGTGTTGCTTGGAATGCTAACATTGCTTGTCATAATACAAATTAGATTATTATTTGTAATTTTCTAAGTTTAACTACTAATTGTTTCGCTGTGAACAATCCTTAAGGATTTAAGCTAAAGAATTAGTAATTAAGCTTAGAAATTATAAGTAATTATGCCAGTTTGTTATATGACATACAAGGTTAACGTTCACAGCAACAAAATTTAACATAAATCGAGTTAGTTGCTTGTCATAATACAAATTTGATTATTATTTGTAATTTTCCATGCTTAATTATTAATTGCTTCGCTGTGTGAACAATCCTTACGATTTAGAGATATTAATTATTATTAGTTATCCCAGTAAGGGAACGTGACGTCATCTTCCCTTGGTTGTGTTAGAATTAGTATATTAGTAGATTATATCTTTGCTTTTTTCGTTATTTTAATACGTTTTACTATTTTAAATCACGTTATACAGTGAAAAATAAGCATAAAGGATTAGTAATTAAGCTTAGAAATTATAAGTAATTATTCCAGTTTGTTGTATGGCATACAAGGTTAACGTTCACAGCAACAAAATTAATCATACATTGTGTTAATTTTGTTGCTTGGAATGCTAGCATTGCTTGTCATAATACAAACTAGATTGTTATTTGTAATTTTCTAAGTTTAATTACTGATTGTTTCGCTGTGAACAATCCTTAAAGGTCGCTTAATTAACCTTTTAAATATTACTTCTACAATTATACGTAGTAAAGCTTCTTATTAATTGTTAATAAATTAATTATATGATTGCGTACTAACATATATTTGTTATTCTCAAATGATAATTCAACTAATAGAGTTAATAGGCAAGATACAAATTGAGAAATCGTTGAAATCAAGTTATTAAACGGTTAAAAACGAATTGATTAGTTAATTTGCATAAAATAATCATTTATGAGCAAGTTGCAAAAGTAAAATAATAATAATTATCCCAAATTACGACAAAAATATTCGCCCTAGATTATAATATTGCGTACGCCATTGGCAGCGTTCATCTAAGTGTAGCCAACGTTGAATGTTATATTATTCGGTTTAAATTATGAATTTTACGACATTTCGCTTATAATTTACAATTAGCAACAACAAATTATGCACAATATGTATTAAAAACCTTGTTTTTTGATCTATTTGTTTCAAAAAACACGTTTCTCGTAAAATTTCATAGTTATCTAATTGCATTTAGTACCGAGTTGTAGCTTGAGGTTGCGCGAGCATCGGGTAAATTAATCAGTGGTTCGCCGTCAACAGACACGCCATTATGTGAATATTTACCATGAGATATCTAGCCGACGAAATAAGTGTATCGCGTAGTGTTAGTTTGAACAGTGATTCGATATCTAAATTCAGTGAATTTGACACGGCATCTGTGATTAACGAATACGCCATTGAAAGGTAGGTGTATTACAACATGTCTGGCCCCTTATTTGTGTGTCTGTGTTTTGGGCATTTAAATTCAATTTCACTCTTGATTGCTTTTAATTTATGTTATTGCTGTGATTTAAGCGCTTAACTACCCTTATGCGTAGTGATTGCGGTGATTTAGGTGGGTTTTAGGGGCAAATAGTTGCGTTTCGTTAAATTCAGGTTAGGTTGTTTGACATTTTATAAGTCCTAGATTAATTTGTTCTACTTTCTGTGAAAGCGTGAGTTAAAATTTGAATAATGGGAAAATATAAACAAATTGTTTACAGATTTCACATTGTTTAGTTATTGTTTGTGTTTTTAAATATATTTTTGTTGTTTTGTTAGAAAAACAAAAGTTCCTAGCGATATTAATATGTTTTTGAGGCGGGATTTTTTAGGGTTTCGAGCGCCTAAACTCTCTTATGAGTGATCCGCCACTGGTGTATTTACAATATGAGCATTATTTTAATACATGCGATTTAGATATAGTTTTAACGTATTGCGACAATTAAAATTCCAATGGATTTTAAAAATGTGTTTCTATTGCTAAATAAATTGTATAATTACGCAACATCAGCTATTTTTAAATTAAAAATATTTAACATTTTTCTACAGGCGAAGCTTGAAAATATTTTTAATTAAAATGTGGAGTTTTTCTACTGTGACAATTTTACTACTATTTATTATACAGAGAACCCGGTTAAGTATACGTGTTTGTATGAATGAATGTGTAGAACGCTTGGTTTATATGTTCTATGGGATACTACCAGTGCCGGGGCTCGTTTTTTTTTTTACAAATTACTATTTATTACTTTAAAATAAATAGAAATTAGTCAATTTCTTGTACAAATGGCGAAGGTTGAAAATATTTTTAATTAAAATGTGGAGTTTTTCTATTGTGACAATTTTACTACTATTTATTATACAGAGAACCCGGTTAATTATACGTGTTTGTATGAATGAATGTGTAGAATGCTTGGTTTATATGTTCTATGGGATACTACCAGTGGCGGGGCCCGTTTTTTTTTTACAAATTTCTATTTATTACTTTAAAATAAATAGAAATTAGTCAATTTCTTGTACAAATGGCGAAGGTTGAAAATATTTTTAATTAAAATTTGGAGTTTTTCTACTGTGACAATTTTACTACTATTTATTATACAGATAACCCTGTTAAGTATGCGTGTTTGTATGAATGAATGTGCAGAACGCTTGGTTTATATGTTCTATGGATACTACCAGTGGCGGGGCCCGTTTTTTTTTAGAAATTTCTATTTATTACTTTAAATTAATGCGATTACAGACACACAGACATATCAGGTCGAATATAGTTAGAAACGATTTAGGGAGGGCCAAAACGTGTGTTTTCGTTATAAATTACAATACTTTCTTATATATTAGATAGTAATATTAAGTTTTTGCTTGTATTATTTGAAATATTAATGATGGGAACTTTTTCATAAGTGAAATTAGTGTTTTTTTAACTTTTTTATTTTAATAGGGACGTAAAATAAGTGGAATCGATCATTTTTATTATAAGTTTGCTCGTTTCCAGGACAGGAAACCTTATAAAAATATTCTTTATTAATTAAAAGTTATACTTATAGGTCAAAATATACATATTTTATTTGTAAAGTTTTTGATGAAAATTTCGTTATAACGAATTATATAAATATATTTTGTGACCGGAACTATAAATTTAGTTATATCCGGTATTTGTTTGTTTCTAAATTATTAGTTTCCGTTTTAAAATACTTTATTTATTACGCATTTAATTATTTACAATTTACGAACGAAAACAATTATTTTTACTGATAGACAAATATTTTATTTTCTTATACGTAATGAATAAAAGAAAATAACTTCGTAAATAGCCAAAACGTGTATTTCTATTAAAATCTCGAGTTTTAAATTGTTTATGATACCAATACTGCCTTATATATATATACGTACTAGCGACAAAATCCTCTTTTGTACGCCACTGGCATTTTTACTCTATATATAAACTAGTGAAAAAGCTTTGAACATCTGGTTTTAAAATTTTCTGTATACCTGATCCGTGATACCCAATGTTAAATCAGTCTTAGGACCTTTTTTCTTTTCTTGGACGTGCAGGTGACGGCCTTATACTGATTTTAGGGTGAGATATGCACCAGTAGTACTCAAACAATTTTATAAATTGTTTGCAAAATAATAATTATTTCTTTTGTACTCAAAGGATGCAAAAAATATATATAATTAGTACTTAAAAATACAATTAAATAAAATTAAAAAATAAATTTAAATATTGCACCAGTGGACCTCCAATATATATATATATATAAAACCATTGAAACTTATAAACGTTCTACACATTCACACACATACATCTGGGGTTCTATGTGCCCATATCATATGCAGCATACAGTCCAATTTGATATAATAATAATATTGTAAATTTTAATCATATAATATATATATATTAAACTTAGGTACAGCTTCTATTTTTGTACTCACACACGCAATATATTTATGTTGATGTTTAATAATTATATATATATATATATATATATATATATATAGAACGCAACAGTAGTTCTCAAACAATTGTCAATGATTCACCATTATTTAGAGAATGTTTGTCTTTTGTAGTCTAAATTCTCGGAAATATAAAATTAATTACTTGTTGACATAAACAATTCAATAAACGTATTTTTCTAAAATACGTGACTTTCCGACCTTTACGATAACAATAAAAATTGATAAATATTTCTTTTATTCTTTGTCTTGAATAAAAATATATATGACCTATATGAAATCTGAGACATTTCTGACTAATGACGTTTCGTGAAGCTGTGATAAATATTATTTCCAAGAAATTCGAACATTATTTTCATTTCTTTATGGTACAGTTAACACATGAGCAAATGAAATCGCAATACAAAATTAATTGAATTTTTTTTCTTTCCTTATTAGTATTTTTAATAGACATATTTTATAGATGTGTGATTTATATATTTTAAATTGCTTATTAACTACACTAATTCTAATTAGAGATTGGTTTTGTTGCTATGTGCAGATTCTAAGCTGAACTTAACCTGTGTGTGACTGCTTGAGCTGATTGCATTGGCGCCTACTTAAATAGTGCAAGGTAAGAAGTATACAAATTATTACATATTTACGTTTAACACATTTACAATAGTGTCATTAATTTTCTTAATGGCAAGAAATTGTGTTAATTGCATCAAAACAAAAATCTAGGAAGGTACATTTAATTACTTTGACATGGGAATTATTTTAATTTATTCAGTATTATTTTACTGTGTATTTGTAGTTCTTTATTATTTTTGTGAACATTTTTGTAGATTTCTAAATATTTATTTAAAGATTTATAGAGATTTTTGAATATTTCTAAGTTTATTCTACGTCAGGAGGCCGATTACTAAATATTTATGGGTGTTTCTAAATGTTTTTAGTAATTTATAAAGTAATTAGGGGTTTCTATTTTTTTTTTTTAAAAGATTTATAGAGATTTTTAAACATTTCTGAAGATTTATAAATTATTGTACGCCAAATTTGTGATTGTTAGATCTTGCTAAATATTTTTAGAGAGCTAATTAATGATTTTTAAATGTTTATATAAGGATTTCTAATTTTTTTTTTAAGATTTATAGAGATTTCTAAACATTTCCGAAGATTTCTAAGTTAATTTACGCCAAATTTATAATTGCGAAATATTGTTGGATGTTTTTAAATATTTTTAGAGACATTATTAGAGATTTCTAATTTTTTTTAAAAGATTTATGGGAATTTATAAAGTAATTTGGGGTTTCTAATTTTTTTAAAGATTTATAGAGATTTTTTAAAATTTCCGAAGATTTATAAGTTATTGTACGCCAAATTTCTAATTGTTAGATGTTGCTAATTAATGATTTTTAAATGTTTTATAAGGATTGCTAATTTTTTTTTATAAGATTTATAGAGATTTCTAAACATTTCCGAAGATTTCTAAGTTAATTTACGCCAAATTTTTAATTGCTAAATATTACTAGATGTTTCTAAATATTTTTAGAAACATTATTAGAGATTTCTAATTTTTTTAATAAGATTTATAGGGATTTATAAAGATTTACGAAGATTTTCAAGCTATTATATATCAGATTTCTATATTGATAGTGGTTTTTAAATAATATAAGAGATTTATAAAGATTACTAAAGTAATCCAAGGATTTCTAAATACTTCGTAAATATTTTTAGGCATTTCTAAAGATTTCTAAGTTATTATACGCCAGGTTTTTGTTTACTAAATATTTTTTAGAGATATTTAATAATTATTAGTGAGTTCTAAATATTTATAAAATATTTATAGGGATTTATTAAGATTTCCAAGAGATTTCTTAGTTATTATTTTTTTTTTTTTATATTTTTAGTAATTAATTAAGATTATTGGGGACTTCTAAGGATTGCTAAATGATTTACAGGCATTTCTAAAGATGCTAACATATCCGCTATAGTTTCTAGTAGTATTAAGTACACTGAAAAAAAAAAATATATGTAAATTGACACACCTTTTAATATAAAATCACAATTATAAACCATGAATTTCGGAAAAAACTGGATTTATAGTGTAATTTTACTATAATAAATTAAAATAACATTAGTTTTTTGTGTAATTTTACATTAGCATTGATGTAAACTAACACCCATTTTTTACAGTGTATAATTTTCAAAATTTGAATGTGTAAAATTAAATTGTTTGATTATTATAAATCTAATTTTGCAAAGAAATCCTGAAAAAATCAATTCAAATTGAATTCCGTATTTGAAACATTTTGCTGACCCCTGATCTGAAATCCTTGGACCATACTTTTTGATCTGTGGTGGTCAATATGAATAATTCATAATAGTCCTTGGTCGGAGTGGACGCTATCTCGTGTTGACCGGCATCGGCACGTACTCGTTGCGCGAAGCCCACTCCGGCCATCTGTTGGCCGGTAGTTCAATTAAGATAAATGCTTTTTATGGCCCCCAAAGACTTAGTTTATGATCCTAATATACATATGCATATACGAGTACTGATAGCCGCCAGAAAAAAAAAACCTAGCGAATTTCAATTCTATCTCTGCCATTAAAAAAAAAAAAGACGTTTCGTACTAGTTTTCTCGTAACTAGTACATTTTTTGAAAAAACTTTTCAAACAAAAGTTGTGCGTAATATTAATATCTTTTATTATGTACATTACTATTTTTGCTATAAGTGCAACCGTTTTAGAGATATTGAAGATAGAACACAAAATGCGTAGAGTAAACACATGCACTTCCAGTTTTCTCGTAACTGGTACATTTTTTAAAGAAACTTTTCAAACAAAAGTTGTGTGAAATATTAATATCTTTCATTATGTACCTAACTATTTTTGCTATAAGTGCAGCCGTTTTAGAGATATTGCAGTTCGAACCCAAAATGCATAGAGTAAACATGCACTTCTAGTTTCCTCGTAACTGGTACATTTTGTAAAGAAACTTTTCAAACAAAATCTGTGTGAAATATTAATATCTTTCATTATGTACATAACTATTTTTGCTATAAGTGCAGCCGTTTTAGAGATATTGCAGTTAGAACACAAAATGCATAGAGTAACAATGTACTTCCAGTTTTCTCGTAACTGGTACATTTTTTAAAGAAACTTTTCAAACAAAAGTTGTGTGAAATATTAATATCTTTCATTATGTACATAACTATTTTTGCTATAAGTGCAGCCGTTTTAGAGATATTGCAGTTAGAACACAAAATGCATAGAGTAACAATGTACTTCCAGTTTTCTCGTAACTGGTACATTTTTTAAAGAAACTTTTCAAACAAAAGTTGTGCGAAATATTAATATCTTTCATTATGTACATAACTATTTTTGCGATAAGTGCAGCCGTTTTAGAGATATTGCAGTTAGAACACAAAATGCGTAGAGTAAACACATGCACTTCCAGTTTTCTCGTAACTGGTACATTTTTTGCAAAAACTTTTCAAACAAAAGTTGTGCGAAATATTAATATCTTTCATTATGTACCTAACTATTTTTGCTATAAGTGCAGCCGTTTTAGAGATATTGCAGATAGAACACAAAATGCATAGAGTAAACACATGCACTTCCAGTTTTCTCGTAACTGGTACATTTTTTGCAAAAACTTTTCAAACAAAAGTTGTGCGAAATATTAATATCTTTCATTATGTACATAACTATTTTTGCTATAAGTGCAGCCGTTTTAGATATATTGCCGGTAGAACACAAAATGCTTAGAGTAAACACATGCACTTCCAGTTTTCTCGTAACTGGTACATTTTTTAAAGAAACTTTTCAAACAAAATCTGTGCGAAATATTAATATCTTTTATTATGTACATAACTGTTTTTGCGATAAGTGCAGCCGTTTTAGAGATATTGCAGTTAGAACAAATAATGCATAGAGTAAACATGCACTTCCGGTTTGAATATTCTTTTCAAAAATAGTAGGTGCACATCTAGACCATATACAAGTCTTAAGTTTGTAGTTTCACAATTTTAGACTCGACAGTTTTGGCTTTAATAATTAAAAAATATGTATTTTAGGCAAGTTTATTGTTTTTAAATTGTCTAGATTTGTTTTTTATTTTTTTTATAGATCTCAACGTATATCTTTTGACGGAATGGCGGCCCCTATAACGACCATCGAAACTGTGACCATCACTAGACCACTTAAGGTAAGATTTCCATACGTATTTTCATGAAAATGCTTTTATTTGTGCCAATTATGAATATTATATTTTTTTTGTGATGCGACAATATTTAAAATGAGTCATAATACATTTTTGTGGTCATTTATAAATGACTAATATCGAACACGGAAAAAGAAACTGAAGAATAATCGTTTTTATCCAATTTTTAGTGATTCATAACTTTTTAAATTGTTTAAAACCATTTAAAAAAACTATTAACACAAAGAAACCTCCGAAAATTACGCTCGAACCCCCATAGGTTGGGAAACACTGGTTTGAAATGTAACAAAAGCCAACTGTTTAAAATTCACGGTGGAAAATCGCGAAATTTATTAAATTCAATAACCTGTATTTTCTATATTTCAATTTTTGAAAACGTTTCAACGTTAAATATAATAATGGCAATATAGCACGTGTTTCACTAATAATTTCACGTTGCTTGTGTAAACACAGCTTTATTTACCGCGCTAGACGCGACATCTGGTGCACACCAACGACCTTTGACCCTAAACACGCGAATTTCTACCGTCTAAAACACGTTTCCGAATATCTAAATCCTTAAATTTAATATTTGTTGAAACTACACTTTATTTTTAACTGTGTAGCATGACATTTAACTTTCACCCTGCTAGTGGTGACGTACGATTTATTACGCACTACAAATATTAATATACTTGTACAAAAGTATATTAAACACGTATAAAATATTATTTTTACTTCGTTTAACGGTAGAAAAGCTAAAACAATCGATTGTGTGTCTGGAACATTGGCGGTTTCAAACATATCCTTGCGTAAACATTTATTTTACGTCCAGTCACCGAAGATGTATATAACTTATATATATATGTGGCTAGGTCGGTCGTAAAACCTGAATTTACCTTTCTGAAGGTACCAGGTTAATTTTAATCAAATTTAATATATATTTAAAGTGCTTAATTGGTTCCTGTCGCATTTTGTAGCTAATAGCCCTTGTATTATCAGAGTTATAGGGGTTTGAATATTGAAAATTTCCTTAATACGGCCCTTAGAATTTTTTTGAATATATATAAAAAAACAATAAGAAATTATAAGACTTTTTATATCTATAAAGTTTTTTCAAATTGTGAGCCGTAGAGACATAAAAAATATTTGTATAATTTAAAATATGCAATATATTTTCTTTTAAATTGTTTTATGGCCGCTGGTCAAATGTATACATATGTTTGGTGTCTCAAAAACCAGTGGTTGTACATATAAACATGTTACACTGTTTTTTTTTTTATATAATTATTATAAATAGGTATAAAAACATATTTTGTTTTTTTTTTTGCTTGGTTTTATTTGCTGTACAGTGAGCTGTAGGCATTGGTGCATTTATGATTGTTTAACTCTGTGGTGACACTTTATTAATCGTGTCAAAATTTCAGCATTTTCCCTATGACTAATTATATTTAAAATAATAATTTAGTAGCGCGTAAAATTAAAACGATTAGTTATGTTTTTATTATTTTATTGATTGATTTATTTATTTTTGTTTGTATGTTTCTAAGTAAATAATTTTGCTAAATTTAAGTGTGTTTGTGTACCATATGAAATCGTTCCTGGTAAACTCCCTAGGGATGCAACAATAGCTATTGTCTTTGGCTATGTTCTCCCTAAGGAACTTCCCAGGATTCTTTGTTTTTCTTTTTTGTAAACAGACTGTGAAATATAAATTTGTTTTGTCGCAAACATTTATATTCTTGAACTGATTTGTTTACGAATCGTATCAAATGAGGCAATAGAATTTTATAAAGGACTGTTTATAATTGTCCTTGTTTCAAGTCACTTTACGTCTAGTTTCCGTGTACAAATTGGCTATCTTTATCTAACGCACTGAAATAGACAACCTGTCCTATTCCCACCTAGTGTAGCGTGCAAGCAGGACGGGTCTCATTCGCGTGCGCTAGATAAAGATAGCTATAATACTGGCATTGACTAACATAACTTAAGGTAGAAATATTATTGTTTTAAATTAAAATAATTAGTTTTTTAAGCAGTTAAATACTATTATGGGCAATATTACAATATTAGACATGTTTACGCGCACGCATGCACAATTATTATATCAGTGACTGAGTTTTAAATACGTTTACAATCTTTTATTTACGAATCAACGAATGAAATAAATATAACTAGATTTTTCGTCAGCTTGAACGAGAATCTATTGTTTTCTCAGAGTACCAACTAAAGAAATAAAAATAACTAGATTCTCGCATCAGTTTGGGGGAAAAAATAAATAGCGCTATGAAAAGAAATGCGATTATTTGGTTCCATCAATTCCCACACACAGTAACACTCCCACTGCCAGACAATAGTTACCAACATACAAAAGAAATAACCCACACAAAAAATAAAAGCTTCTAGGGCGAAAATAGGACACTGATACTATTTCAAGCAACGACTTGCACTCTCTCTCTGTCTCTCTCTCTCTCGAATAACCCAAGAGGTAAATATCTCAATTTCCTCGTCTTTTTCGGTGTAACAAAACGAATAAAGTTAGATATATCATTGTGGACAGTAGAAAGAGATGCATTTATAGTCGATGTGTGAATGTTGAAAAAAGATAGATATACCGTATACATTGAAGTGGTACCGTATGTCCGTAGTACTTTCGGACAAATACCCTTTAAGTACGGTACTGCGTTTTACAGATGGCCGCCTAGGATCAAGGTGAATCTACACAGGGCTGTATTAACCCAATTTTTTCGACGCTTTATTCAAAATACTGCTTAATATACAACACTGAAAGGAAATATTATTTTTGGCAAGCGGCACATATATAAACCGCTCCCCAAATAAAACATTTTTAAGAATATTACGTTTTTATTGATTTAATAGCGAATATTTTCGTAGTAAAATAAATAAATATATTAAATACATATTATAATTGGGAAATAATCAACGATTGCCGCTGGGAGTCGAACCCAGAACCTTTAGATATTTAATTTAAGGCAAATAAAACATTTTTAAGAAAATTACTTTTTTATTGATTTAATAGCAAATATCTTCGTAGTAAAATAAATAAATATATTAAATACATATAATAATTGGGAAAAAATCAACAATTGCCGCTGGGAGTCGAACCCAGAACCTTTAGATATTTAATTTAAGGCTAATTTTAACATTTTTAAGAAAATTACTTTTTTATTGATTTAATAGCGAATATCTTCGTAGTAAAATTAATAAATATATTAAATACATATTATAATTGGGAAAAATTCAATGAATACCGCTGGGAGTCGAACCCAGAACCTTTAGATATTTAATTTAAGGCTAATTTTAACATTTTTAAGAAAATTATTTTTTTATTGATTTAATAGCGAATATTTTTGTAGTAAAATAAATAAATATATTAAATACATTTTACAAATTGGGAAAAAATCAACGATTGCCGCTGGGAGTCGAATCCAGAACCTTTAGATATTTAATTTAAGGCTATTAACAATTAAATTAAATGTTACTATTTTCTACTATAAATAAATAGTATTTATATGAAGCGGCACATATATAAACTGCTCCCTAATTAATACATTTTGAAGAAAACTACATTTTTATGAATTTAATAGCAAATATATTTATATAAAATATATAACTCTTCGTTATAAATTAAATAAATATTTTAACGAACATTTTTCCTGCTGGGGCTGAAACCCAGAACCTTTGAATGCCAAGTTAATCCTTTAAATGCTTAGATTTAAATCGCGCTGAATGCGGGCCTGTGTTGTCTAAGCTGAAACTCCGCCTGGGAGTCATCTGTTATCCAGGACCGTACTTTCGTATTTGTACGTTAAAAATGTCATCAAATTGTATTCTCGGGAGGTTAGGGTCCTTGATCTATGGTGCGATTTTTTTAATCTAAACTCCTAGGGACGTACTTAGCCCATTTACACATTGCGACGTTAATATATGCGTTTTTGTTATATATTAAAAAATAAACAATAAAATTTATTAAAGGTAACTAGTTTTTCCTGTACACTGTAAAACATTTCTGCGTTTTTAATCAAGACAAGAATTTTTTTTTCATATATAAGACTGTTACCTTATCGAAAGACCTCCAAAATTTATCCCAAAAATTTGTTTAAACATAACTAAATTACTATACGAAAAACTAAAACTGGGATATTTTGCAGGTCGCCTAATCAGGATACGGTAGCAGTCTTACCCTAACTTTGCCCCTAAATATCCCTTAAAAAAAATCCCCTAACCTTTAAATAAACCAAAATCCCATAACTCCTAAACAAAATGGCTTCTACATCGAGCCAAAAGCAACCACCTCTAATTGGCATCCCCGGTAAGTCGTCAGGTTCAAAAAAGAAGAAGTCTAAAGATGGCGGCGTCTCCAGTGATGAGGAAAGGTGGCTGGACGCACTGGAGTCTGGAAAACTGGAGGAAATGGATGATGAATTAAAGAAAATTAAGCCGAAAGATCCGAAACTGATGACGGCTCGCCAACGAGCTATGTACGAACGGGGTTCGGATAAAGATCCGAATCCTGGAGAGGAGAAATTAATGGCGTTACCGTCTGGATATAAGGAAAAGGTGATTATTGATCAGAGTTCACTGGAAATGCGTTGGAACTTAATTCAAAATGGAATTAATTAATTATTTCTACATCAGAACACATTCGGTGCTTTAGCGAATACATAAATATGATTTCAATAGAGCGGCATATGAGTAAACTGCTCCCTAATTAAAACATTTTAGAATTTAATAGGATATATGTATATTTTGACCAAATTTTATTTCCTGAATAATTAACTCGCAGTACGAAGTACCGAAGAAGCATTCAATCGTGTGTCTGTAGCATTTTCGGAACAAAAAATGTCCTTAACAAATAAATATAACTCATATACTTGGATGTTAGTCGTTCGGTCGTAAGACCAAATTTGTGTATTCTACTCCTCTGAAGGTACCGGACCGATTCACACCAAATTTGCTACACTTATTAATTGGCATCCCATTTGAATCCCCACGCAGTTTAAATCTAATCGCCCGTATACTTTCCGAGTTATAGGGCCCTAAAATTTAGAGCCCCCCTTAATACTGCCCTTATAAAAATAATTTAAACACTCAAAAATTCTACTAAAAATTCTAAGTTATTTTATATCTAGAAGATTTGTTCATATTGTTAACGCAATGGCCGTAAAAAATTATTAAATATTAAAATTTTGAAATATGCACTTTTAAAATTTTTTTTTTTATTAAAATAATATAAATTTTAACCAAAGGTAATGACGGCTGAATCAATACAAAAAGCCGCACTTAAATCGCAAAAACGTAAGCAACAAGCCGACGAAAAACGGGAGAAGGATAAGAAGAAAACAATGGAACGTATTTTAAAGAAACAAGAAACTAAATCATCGAAAAACTCAAATTTTCGCCCAAACCGAAATATAACACCTTTACTAACATTACGTCGAACCCACGACCAAACTACCCTATCAGTGCACCCAGATTTACCTTGCCCAATATTGCCCAAAATGGCCGAAAGCCCACCAAAACCTACCGCATGCGCCATGCGTTGTGGGAATTTTAAAAAATATTCTTGCTCGAAAACCGGGGTTCCCCTATGCAGTTTGAAGTGTTACAGGAAAAATATATCGTCTAGAATTTTGTAAATTTTATTTTATTCTATTTTAAACCGAAAACCGGGGTTCCCCTATGCAGTTTGAAGAGTTACAGGAAAAATATATCGTCTAGAATGTTGTAAATTTTATTTAATTCTATTTTAAACCGAACACCGGGGGTCCCCTATGCAGTTTGAAGTGTTACAGGAAAAATATATCGTCTAGAATTTAATAAATTTTATTTAATTCTATTCTAATTAGTTAAATAAATCAATATTAAATATAATAAATTTTTAAAATTGTTTTTATTTTCTGTAAAAAATTCCTTGGTACGCCCCTGCCGAAAGATTATCCGTAATAAATTCCCCAAGTTTTCCTCTGACCCACATGCATCTTAGAACGTCGTAGAAAACATGAAAAATGGCGTTATTCTTGATCATATGTTACAAAGAAAAATATATTTACGTAAATAACTTGTATTTGTAACATTTTATCAAGATATATTTATTTTTATTATTTTACTTTCTTATATAAATGTATAAAAGGCAGCATTTGTAATCATGGCAAATTTCTAACTCGAAATTAGCACGGAAATACACGTTTTAATTATCCTTGAATATCGTTTCCGACTATGTTCAGTATAACTGATGGAAATTAACATTATTTTTACAAGTACGAAGTACCTAAAGCAATTGTGTGTCTGTAACATTCTCAAAAATAAAAAAATCTTAACAAAAAGTGTTTGTCTCGTCGCCCTGAATCCAAAAATATATATATATATAACTGGATGTTAGTCAACCGTTCGTACGACTAAATTTGTGTCCTGTACTCCTCTGAAGGTACCGGGCCGATTTACACCAAATTAGCTACACATATTATTTAGTACCCCATTTGAACCTGCTCGCAGTTTAAATTGAATCGCCCGTATACTTCCAGAGTTATAGGGCCCCAAAGTTTGGAGCCCCCCTTAATACTGCCCTTATAAAAATAATTTAAACACTCGAAAATACTATTAATAATTCTAAGATATTTTATGTCTACAAGATTTTTACATATTGTTAACCCAAAGACTATAATAAATTATTAAATATTATTAAAAATTTGAAGCCCCCCCCCCCCTTAATACTGCTTTTATAAAAATAATTAAAACACTCAAAAATTCTACTAATAATTCTAAGATAATTTATGTCTACAAGATTTTTACATATTGTTAACCCAAAGGCCATAAAAAATTATTAAATATTATAATTTTGATTTTTTTTTTTAATATGTACTAAAAAAATAACGTTTTTATTTAAATAATCTAGAAAAAATTGTAAGTATTTTTATATCTATAACATTTTTTCAAATTGTTAAGCAAAAGGTCATAATTATTAAAAATCTGTACTCGCATTGCATATATTACGTATTAGGCAACCAGGGACGCATGAGTGCGTGTTGTACCTAAGCAATCGTAGGCTGAATTTAAAACAAAACAAAATATCGATACTGAATATATAAGGAAGTCGAGTCAGGGTCACTCTATATTGTTTTATTATTCAGAAACTAATAATCATTTACTTTATTATTATTGTTTCAAACAATAAATAGTTTAATAGTTTACGGAATAGGATATGTTACCGGTAATAACAGGGCATTGGGGCGCAACCATTTACGAAGTTACCCGACACAATTGGTAATAATATAAATATATCTACCTTATCTAGAAATACGAAATCTGCAACGAAACAAAATTGCTTCAATAATCTGTGTAGTGTACTTGGATTTTATTGGCTTTGGTTTAGCTTAAATCTGTTATCTGATTGGCTGGAACGAAATTGTCTTTTGTACTAAAACCATATTCTACACGTTCTAGTCGTGTTTTATATTAATTAGCTCTAAAGCGTTCGGGCGTGTGTCTGTAGCATTCTTGGATTTAAAAAAAAATCCGTAACCCGTCAGCACTCACGTAATGAGCATTTTGCTCACGCTCGATTTAAAATGTTAATAACTTTTATTTTAAATAGAATGAAACTCTTTCTATCTTTAAATAATATTATCTATTTTGTAATTATAATTTTCCCAAATCCGACAATTCTAAGTAAAGCTGAAAGAAATTGATTATTTTCATGCATTTCGGAAATTGTGTGAGCATTTCTCTCATCACGTGAGTAAACGTGTATGCCAGAAAAATTTAGTTTCGGTAGCGGTCGGGCTTGATCGTGCATCTTCCGTTTTTGTTCTAAATTATATTAATATATTTTACGATCAAGAAAGTCGAGTGTAGAACACCGCAGATTTTTTTTCTGCAGCGTAGACACACGAGTTGGGTTGTGAGTGATACGAAAATATCGACTATATGTATATATTATATATAAATGACATGTAAGATGTAACATGTTCAGAATATATTCAAAGTCGTATGTTTGAATATTTTATTTAGCAATGAGATCACATAAATTCGTAAGTAAAGACCAGTCCGGAGTCCGGACTAACGTTCGAGAGCGATCGTTTGCTAAGATGAAAGTACTTCTAAAGTCAATGGACAGGGGCGTACACATACGTTGCAACCCGCCGTACATAGTATTAAATATAAAAGAATCTAATTTTTTCGTATATCAAAAAAATCTATAAGAAATTCTAAAACTATTTCTATTTATAACATTTTTACAAATTGTGTACCCAAAAGCTAAAATAATTAAAACTAATTATTTTTAAATTTAAAATTGGTTTATACGCATGCGCAGAGGGAGAAGTTATATTTCTTTATTACTCAAAACCTATCATGATTAAACAAACGTCGATTACGCAAAAACCTACCGACTAATCTTTATAAAAAAAAAAACAGTGCATTCGTAATTGCTTAAATAATGCCTGGTAAAAATGTTAATTATTTTGAACGTACAGTTTCGGCGATAAAAATTGAAAACTATAATAAATGCGCCTATTTTGGAGGTTTTTATTTTTTATCTCTGAAACTGTAAGTACAAAAAAAATTCACATTTTTACCAGGCATTATTTATGCAATTACGCATTCACTGATTTTTTTTTATACAGATTAGTCGGTAGGTTTTCGTTTTCGAGCTTGATATTTTACCTTAACTGCTACAATAATAAAATTTCGTAATAATTAATAAATATTTACTGTTTACTAAACAGAGAACGTGATATAAACCGGTGTAGCCTTTAAAGAAGGTTGCGAAAATATTTTAAAATGCCCCTAAAACACGAACGCTTATGGTTGAACATAAAAATACTAGATGTTTCTTGATAAAAGTTATCTGTAACTTTATTCGCGCGCAATACTCGACACAGCTACACGTAAATCGTAGTTGTTATCTACTTGGTCTTGGTTTACCACTTGCATAAAATCCCCGCTGTATACAGTAAAATATATTAATACATTGGCCTAAATGTTGGGTTTAAGATTAATTTCGCACACTTTATATCTATTTCATACCGTTATCGAGTTATTGCAAAATTAATAAGAGTAAACCGGTACTTTCGGTCAAAATAACGTATTCAAAAATAGGATATACTAAACCTAAATTCTAAACTATATATTTTTTTTTGTTTAACTAAATACAATAATATTAAAAAAAAATGTCTGTGGAATATTTTATGCTTCAATATTGTGTGTTTTGTGGTCGATCTTCTTCGACGATGATGTTAAATATCTGTAGTTTTCGCGCATGCCGTCGGTGGCATCGCAATGATCGATTGTGAAGTTTGTTGCCCGTCGCACCCGAGGGGCAGGGGCCGTGTTGGGGCACAGTGTTGCCAAATAGAGCACATCATAACATCACGTATATTTACATAGGCGATACACCTGCCCAAACATGCCCTTTGCTCCCCTATGCTTAACCTAAACCTCCTCTTAATATAATTATAAAATAACTTTTGACATATAACCAGGGGACAATTTTTGCACTTAAAATACTAAATGTTTTCATTTATTATAATATTTAATTAACTCGGGGGCACCATGTGCCCATATCATATACACCGTTATTCATTAATATAATAATATACGTTTTAACGTTCGATTTTGTATTATTTCACATGAAATCATTTTATTTATTAAAAAATCAGTGGTTATAAATATACTTACTGTTGCACAATATATATTAAATTTAGGTACTGCTTCTATTTTATATGCACTAATTAGACACAATATATTTAATTCTACGTTTAATAATTATTTAGATGTTGAATAACGTATTATTTATTTTTTATACGCAACCAGTACCGACTGGATTTTAAAATATAGTAACCATAGAAACATTTAAATAAAGCATTCTGCATATACATATATCTGGACTATTTGTTGAATATCTCGGAAACGGCATGAGTTAGAGAAAAAATTATACTTATAAAAGTTAAAGATATTTAAATTACAAACAACTTTTGTTGAAAAAGTTTTTTCAAAAAACGTAACATTTATTAAAAAATCGCCTTTGAAAATTGTTATTTTATACTTTGATGTAAAATGAAATATGATATCCTTTTCCATTAATAATATATGCAAAATTTTCAAACTCAACCAAAATAACCAATTTTTTTTTATTAAATCCAAACAATTCCACCTTTTATGGGATTTCTGCGGGACGTACGTGAAAATAGGGCCAAAAAAACTATAGCATCGGCTATCTGCGTGAGTCTGTGCCCCGTCACATCCCCTTAACAGGTTAAAATGGGCGGAGCTAAACTAGGTGGGGGGGCTTGGTGTACATCACACAGCGTCGAATCGAACTACCCCGGGAACCGTAATCAGTGTGCCCACAGTAACGTACTGCACTGGACGTCTTAATATTAAACACAGTTTCAGTAATGCAAAACACCTTAAGAATGGATTTTTAAACGTCAGTTTATATATATATAATTGATTTGTGGCGGTGTTTAAACTGGGTTTAGTGATTGTTATAATTGTGGTTAAGCGTAGTTTATTTATTTAAACTGTGCTTAAAGGATATTTAGACTTGTTTGTATTTTTAATGCATTTTTGATATTGTGGCGAATTTATTTAATATATTCGTTTTTAAATACGTTTTTTCGTGGTTTATTTAAGTAGCTTTACATTAGGCTATTGGTTAATTGTTTTATTATTGTCGGTACACTGTTAAAAATTAATTTTATTGTACACTGTGAATTGAAATTTATTTTATTTACTACAAACGGAATTATATATTTTTAATTATAGAATATATAAAATATATATATTTTAATGAGAAATAATTTCGTACATACACTGTAAAAAATTGATGACTTATAGCAAAAAAGCTGGGGTGGCCTTTACTCGACTTGTAAGGGCTTATTAAATATAATATATGTGGGGAAGTCGTTTAAAATATAACAAAAAATATAAAATATATAAAAAAAAAAAAGCTTTTAGAATATATTATAATGTTTTTTGGTGGCAGTCGTAAAAATCTATATATATATATATATATATATATATATATATATAAATAATATATACGATTCTTCTTCTTATTCTACAAATATTAATTAAAATTATAGAGATTTAATTATGTCTCTTCTAATTAAATTTTAATTAATTTCATAGGAAATTGAATAATTGTTTAATAATTTTCGCAAGAACCAAAGAAACAATTAGAAAATTTAGAATATTTTGTTTTTTCTTCTACACACAATATCTAATTTAGACGTTTTTATAAATAACCAGTGGCGGGGCTAGACTTTGAATTTTGTTGTGGCCCAATTTTTGCTGTAATGCGATTACGGCCATACACGCGTAATTTTAAAAATAGTTAGGGACACATTAGGGATGCCCAAAACGTGTATTTCCGTAAAAATCTTTAACCGTGTGTTTATATATTTTCGTATAAGAACGTATAAAGCGTTATATTATTTTAAATAAATGGTAAATGTTTAAATAATCCAAATATTTGTGTAACAAATGTTTGATGTGATAATATTTTGAATGGTACAGCAATAACAGATAGTAGTCCCATGTCAATTAAGGCGTCCCCTCAATTTTAACGTTTACATTTGTCGGACTGGCACACTAAGCCAATTAAGCCCTGATTTAATTTCAACTCATCAAGTTAAATTTCGACCTAAAAGACAATTAATTTTGACCAAATAAAAAATAAATGTAGGATATTTATTTTTTAAATATATAAAACCTCTTAGAGGAATCTTGAACAATTGGGATTAGAGATTTTTTTTAATGAGGTTATTAATGAACTTAGTTCTTTATGAAAAATAAATATAATCCCAGTTTGTTTGTTTTTTTTTTTTTTTAATCTGAATAACAACGTCGAGCGTATCGAGTAACTTAATTATCTTCTTCAAGTTGGCACACTGTCTAATCTAGAAATTTATTTTCTTCAAAATTATACCCGAACTTATAATTTCATTACACTTGAATTTATTAAAATTATAACTAGGAAATTTGGAAAATATTTTCACCAAATATTAATTTGTTATTTTTGCAGATTTCTTTAATTGTTTTTACGAATAATTTTAATATTTTTATTCATATTTAACACTTTTATATAAAACTAGACTAACCTTTGGGCACTATGTACCCGTATCATATACAGAATACAGTATATACAATTTTTACACAGTGAAAAATGAACTTGTCTTTGTAGTTAATAAATCTTTATTTGATATTATATATAACATTCTTATCTGTCGCCATGGTATGGTGGCTAAGACTCTCGCCTCTCACCCTGGAGGTCGTGAGTTCGATCCCCGTCTATGTCAATTTGCATTTTTACAAAAAAAGCGGTCTACACACACTCACATACAAACATTTCTGGATAATTATATTAATGATTATTTATTTGAGGTTTCTGTCTTAATTATAAAATAAATTTAATTAATTGTAATAGATTTACGATTAAATACAGCAACATTTAATAATATAGCATATTTTACTGCTAGTATGATTTATTAACAGTAAATAAATGGGGTACAATTATGTTGCTATTATTTATTTCAGGTTTCTGTCTTAATTATAAAATAAAATAAATTAATAATAATAGATTTACGATTAAATACAGCAACATTTAATAATATAGCATATTTTACTGCAAGTATTATTTATTAACAGTAAATAAATGGGGTACATTTATGTAGCTATTAATTACTACATTATTTATTTGAGGTTTCTGTCTTAATTATAAAATAAATTTAATTAATAGTAATAGATTTACGATTAAATACAGCAACATTTAATAATCTAGTATATTTTTTACTGCAAGTACGATTTATTAACAGTAATAAATGGTGCATTTATTTGCTTAAACAGTAATAAGATTTATTTATATTATAGAATGCTTATTTAGTGCTATTTATTTAATAAAATTATACATTAATGTGTTTTTATTAAAATATAGGTTTTATTTAATAGTTTTAAACCTAAATAAAATTAATATAAATTGTTTCCTCTGTGTAGATTGTTTTAAATAATGTTTGTATAACGCTATGAATATAGCATAACCTCAACTAGTGTTAAAAGTGATTTAATACTTAGTTATTAGTCGCATTTATACAATGAGGCTAATGAAGTGAGCGATAAGTCTTCGTATTAAACGTGAATATAGCTCCGCTTTAGTAGTATACCGACTGAGAGTCGCATTGTCTACTGGTTGTAAACTCTTCATTATCGACTAAGAACAATGGCGGAGAACCAAATTGCACAGGTAATACTATACGAATTTATGTTTTAATATCGCCTCTTTAATTCAATTCGACATTTAAACTGTGCAAAAGTGCAGCCGTTTTAGAGATATTGCAGATAGAACACAAAATGCGTAGAGTAAACACATGCACTTCCAGTTTTCTCGTAACTGGTACATTTTTTGCAAAAACTTTTCAAACAAAAGTTGTTCGAAATATTCATATCTTTCATTATGTACATAACTATTTTTGCTATAAGTGAAGCCGTTTTAGAGATATTGCAGATAGAACACAAAATGCGTAGAGTAAACACATGCACTTCCAGTTTTCTCGTAACTGGTACATTTTTTGCAAAAACTTTTCAAACAAAAGTTGTACGGAATATTAATATCTTTCATTATGTACATAACTATTTTTGCTATAAGTGCAGCCGTTTTAGAGATATTGCGGGTAGAACACAAAATGCGTAGAGTAAACACATGCACTTCCAGTTTTCTCGTAACTGGTACATTTTTTGCAAAAACTTTTCAAACAAAAGTTGTTCGAAATATTCATATCTTTCATTATGTACATAACTATTTTTGCTATAAGTGAAGCCGTTTTAGAGATATTGCAGATAGAACACAAAATGCGTAGAGTAAACACATGCACTTCCAGTTTTCTCGTAACTGGTACATTTTTTGCAAAAACTTTTCAAACAAAAGTTGTACGGAATATTAATATCTTTCATTATGTACATAACTATTTTTGCTATAAGTGCAGCCGTTTTAGAGATATTGCGGGTAGAACACAAAATGCGTAGAGTAAACACATGCACTTCCAGTTTTCTCGTAACTGGTACATTTTTTGCAAAAACTTTTCAAACAAAAGTTGTTCGAAATATTCATATCTTTCATTATGTACATAACTATTTTTGCTATAAGTGAAGCCGTTTTAGAGATATTGCAGATAGAACACAAAATGCGTAGAGTAAACACATGCACTTCCAGTTTTCTCGTAACTGGTACATTTTTTGCAAAAACTTTTCAAACAAAAGTTGTACGGAATATTAATATCTTTCATTATGTACATAACTATTTTTGCTATAAGTGCAGCCGTTTTAGAGATATTGCAGATAGAACACAAAATGCATAGAATAACCATGCACTTCTAGTTTTCTCGTAACTGGTACATTTTTTGCAAAAACTTTTCAAACAAAAGTTGTACGAAATAATAATATCTTTCATTATGTACATAACTATTTTTGCTATAAGTGCAGCCGTTTTAGAGTAATTGCAGATAGAACACAAAATGCGTAGAGTAAACACATGCACTTCCAGTTTTCTCGTAACTGGTACATTTTTTGCAAAAACTTTTCAAACAAAAGTTGTGCAAAATATTAATATCTTTCATTATGTACGTAACTATTTTTGCCATAAGTGCAGCCCTTTTAGAGATATTGCAGATAGAACACAAAATGCGTAGAGTAAACACATGCACATCCGGTTTTAATATTCTTGTCAAAAATAGGAGTTGCGCATCTAGATCATATACAAGTTGGAAGTTTCACAATTTTTAGTTCGACTGTCGACTGGCTTTAGAGCGTTATTACAAAAATGCATTATTATTATTTTTAATAATTTTTTATGGCTTTTGGGTTATTAATATGAAAAAATGTTGTTGATATAAAATATCTTAGAACTTCTTGTAGATTTTTTGTGTATTTTAATTTTTCCTCTAAGGGTAGTATTAAGGGAGTTTGGGGCCCTATATTGCGAATATTGATGTATTCACGCTTGTACGACGTAAATAACCAGGTTTATCTTGACATAAAATTATTTTACGTATTTATCTGTACGACTTTGTCTGCCCCCTTTATTCCTCTAGGGTGTGCTCCGCCACTGGCTGAGAAGAATATATATCTGAATGAATATCTAATTTTATTCTTCATTTCTATGTAAATCTCGAGGCTACAAAGCCAAAAATTTTATTCCAGTGCAGACGCATTGTGGCTTTTGTTCTCAAAATTACAACTAATTACTTTTTATTGCTAGTAAAAAAATGCCAGACTCTTCATATTAAGACTTCTCTTCTTTACGACTGATAATAGCTCTTATATTTGAGATAAAAAGGCAAATTACTCGTAAAATAACGGCATTCAAGCGATAACTTATTCAATGTATAATAGACTTATAGTCTGTTCAGACATAGACACACATTTCTTTGTTATGACGTAATAATTTTAAAATAATTATCAACTTCCAAATGGTTTAAGTTAGCAATATTTTTCACTCTTAGTAATCGGTTTAGAAAACCTTTTTAGCTCGCCGTACGTAGTACCGAAGAAGCTTAAGCATTCGGTCGTGTGTCTGTAGCATTCTCGGATCAAAAATGTCATTAAGAAAAAGTGTTAGTCTCGTCGCCTTGAATCCAAAAATATATATAACTTATATACTTGGATGTTAGTCGTCGCTTGCTCGTAAGACCAAATTTGTGCCCTTTACTACTCTGAAGGTACCGGGGCGATTCACTCCAAATTTGCTACACGTATTATTTAGTACCCCATTTGAATCCCCTCGCAGTTTGAATCCAATTGCTCGTATATTTCTCGAGTTATAGGCCCCCAAAATTTCGAGCCCCCCTTAATACTGCCCTTATAAAAATAATTTAAGCACTTTAAAATACTACTAAACATTCTAAGATATTTTATATCTACAAGATTTTTTCATATTGTTAACACAAAGGCCATAAAAAAATATTAAATACTATAATTTTGCATTTGTTTAAATAAATATGTAGTATTTTTTTTTTAAATAATCTACAAAAAATTGTAAGACTTTTTATATCTATAACATATTGTCAAATTGTTAACTAAAAGGCCATAATAATTAGAAACCGCTGCTCGCATCGCATATTACGTCGTTCGCTCGTAAGACCAAATATGTGCCCTTTATTCCTCTGAAGGTACCGGAGCGATTTACACCAAATTTAGTACACATTCTATTTAGTACCCCATTTGAACCTGTTCGCAATTTAAATCTAATCGCAAGTATACTTTCCGAGTTATAGGGCCCCAAAATTTAGAGCCCCCCTTAATACTGCCCTTACAAAAATAATTTAAACCCTCAAAAATGCTACTAATAATTCTAAGATAGTTTATATCTACAAGATTTTTTCATATTGTTAACACAAAGGCCATAAAAAAAATATTAAATACTATAATTTTGAATTTGTTTAAACAAATATGTAGTAATTTTTTTTAAATAATCTTCAATAAATTGTAAGACTTTTTATATCTATAACATTATTTCAAATTGTTAACGAAAAGGCCTTAAATAATTAAAAACCGAAACTTGCATCGCATATTATGTATTAAGCTTGTTCATAAATCAAACGTATTTAAAAATCAGGTAGTAAAATCCAAGAAAGTCGAGTGAAGGCCACTCCAGTTTAATTTTATTTGTATGTTTTCGGGTCAAATTTAAATCTATATTTAATTAAAAATGGCAAACTGAGTCGCAAGTAAAAGCTTTATGCATTTATTGTAAAAGAAAACAATAGATTTTGCAATGCGAAATGTACGTCATATAGGCGAGCCTTGGCAGTCATTACCGGAACAACAGTGCAAATCGATTTGAAACCATTCATTTGTAAACATATTAACCAATTGTGTGATGGCATGTAGGAGTACTCATACGTACAGTCGAACAAACCAACAAGATAATAAAAATATAATTGTGCGGTGTATAACATATATTTTTGCACTGAAATACAATCGGTATTTGTCAATATCAAATAACACCACCCGAACTATAACAATTTTAAAACAAAACTTCACATAGACTACACACAGACACGCCCTTCGGCCTTGGGCAAATTAATTATACGCGCTCAGTAAAACAAATACAATATTAACACAAAAAAAATATAGCGAAAATGTTTTCTAAACCGATTACTAAGAGTGAAAAATATTGCTAACTTAAACCATTTGGGAGTTATAATTATTTTAAAATTGCATATTATTAAAATTTGGCAATGCAAAAATAATTTATTTTGCACAATACTAAAGCAAAAAGGTTTTCTAAACCGATTACTAAGAGTGAAAAATATTGCTAACTTAAACCATTTAGGAGTTATAATTATTTTAAAATTAAGTGCATATTTTTCATTCAAAATTATAATATTTAATTTCATTTTTTTCCAGCTTTGAGTTAACAATATGAAAAAATCTTGTAGACATAAAATATCTTAGAATTTTCAGTAGAATTTTTAAGTGCTTCAATTATTTTTATAAGAGCAGTATTAAGGGGGGCTCCAAATTTTGGGGCCCTATAACTCGGGAAGTATAAAGGCAATTGAATTTAAACTGCGAGCGGATTCAAATAAGATGCCAAATAATATGTGTACCAAATTTAGATTATATTGATACAAAAAAAATTTAGTGCATATTTTAAAATTCAAAATTATAATATTTAATTTAATTTTTTTCCAGCTTTGAGTTAACAATATGAAAAAATCTTGTAGACATAAAATATATTAAAATTTTTAGTAGAATTTTTAAGTGCTTCAATTATTTTTATAAGAGCAGTATTAAGGGGGGCTCCAAATTTTGGGGCCCTATAACTCGGGAAGTATACGCGCAATTGCATTAAAACTGCGAGCGGATTCAAATAGGATACCAAATAATATGTGTACCAAATTTAGATTATATTGATTAAAAAAAAAATTTTAGTGCATATTTTAAAATTCAAAATTATAATATTTAATAATTTTTTTCCAGCCTTGAGTTAACAATATGAAAAAATCTTGTAGACATAAAATATCTTAGAATTTTTAGTAGAATTTTTAAATGATTCAATTATTTTTATAAAAGCAGTATTAAGGGGGGTTCTAAATTTTGGGGCCCTATAACTCGGGAAGTATACGAGCGATTTGATTTAAACTGCGAGCGGATTCAAATGGGATACCATATAATATGTGTACCAAATTTAGATTATATTGATAATAAATAAAATTAGTGCATATTTTATAATTCAAAATTATAATATTTAATATTTTTTTTCAAACTTTGAGTTAACAATATGAAAAAATCTTGTGGACATAAAATATCTTAGAATTATTAGTAGAATTTTTGGGTGTTTTAATTATTTTTGTAAGGGCAGTATTAAGGGGGGTTCCAAATTTTGGGGCCCTATAACTCGGGAAGTATACAGGCGATTGGATTTAAACTGCGAACAGATTCAAATGGGATCCCAAATAATATGTGTATCAAATTTAGATTATATTGATAATAAAATTTTTTAGTGCATATTTTAAAATTCAAAATTATAATATATTTTTTTTTTCCAACTTTGAGATAACAATATGAAAAAATCTTGTAGACATAAAATATCTTAGAATTATTAGTAGAATTTTTGGGTGTTTAAATTATTTTTGTAAGGGCAGTATTAAGTATTTTGGGGCCCTATAACTCGGGAAGTATACGGGCGATTGGATTTAAATTGCGAACAGGTTCAAATGGGGTACTAAATAATATGTGTACCAAATTTGGTGTCAATCGCTCGGGTACCTTCAGAGGAATAAAGGGCACAAATTTGGTCTTACATCCAGTTATATATATATATATATATATATATATATATATATATATATATATATATATATATATATATATATATATATTGGATTCAAGGCGACACGAGACAAACACATTTTGTTATTCGAGAATGCTACAGACACACGACCGAATGCTTTAGCGTACAGTGAGCAAAATATGGATAATTTAAATTTCAATTCGGTGATTTTACAAATTCCCCTAGAGCCAAAATGCCGGCACCAACTGTGCTGCAAAGTTCATTTAAATCACAATGGCTAATAAATTTCCGTAAGTCCAATTCGGTAACGGTAAAAAGTGTGTACCTATATTCACGTTGTAGCAGTTGCTTGGTAAATATATATTTGTGTTGTTAGCATTGGGGGTGCAAGCAGCGCTGTACTAGCGCCGATGTTGTGGCGACTTTGCGAACTAAATTTCACAGTTTATACGCGTGCAAGTTCGGCTGGTACATGTCGGTAAAACAGTTTGTCACGTCTGTCTTAAACAGGGCTGGGGTTTACTGCCAACTTTATAACATCAAAAAAAAAATATATATATATATATATATATAGGAATTCTATAAATTATTCATAGGAAAAATAAAATTCGTATGAGCTTGCGTTTTATTAAAATTTATTGATAATATATCGGTTTATAAATATACATAATTGATTTATTAAAGAATCCCAGTTAAAAATATCTGGTGTGGCTTTATTATTAAAAAAAAAAAGTGTATGTTTCGTCGCCCTGAATCCAAAAATATATATAACTTATATACTTGGACGTTAGTCGTCGCTCGGTCGTAAGACCAAATTTATGCCCTTTATTCCTTTGAAGGTACCGGAGCGATTTACACCAAATTTGCTACACATATTATTTAACCCCCCATTTGAATCCCCTCGCAGTTTAAATCCAATCGCCCGTATACTTCCCGAGTTATAGGGCCCCAAAATTTAGAGCCCCCCTTAATACTGCCCTAATAAAAATAATTAAAACACCCAAAAATTCTACTAATAATTCTAAGATATTTTATGTCTACATGATTTTTTCATATTGTTAACTCAAAGTTAGAAAAAAATTAATAAATATTATAATTTTTAATTATAAAATATGCACTAAAAATGTTTATTATCAATATAATCTAAATTTGGTACACATATTATTTGGTATCCCATTTGAATCCCCTTACAATTTAAATCCAATTGCCTGAATACTTCCCGAGTTATAGGGCCCCAAAATTTAGAACCCCTCTTAAAACTGCCCTTATAAAAATAATTAAAACACCCAAAAATTCTACTAATAATTCTAAGATATTTTATATCTACAAGATTTTTTCATATTGTTAACCTAAAGGCCATAAAAAATTATTAAATATTATAATTTTAATTTTTTTTTAAATAAATATGCACTAAATAATTTTTTGTTTTAATCAAAATAATCTATAAAAAATTGTAAGACTTTTTATATCTATAACATATTGTCAAATTGTTAACAATAAGGCCATAATAATTAAAAACCGCTGCGAGCTGGACGCATAGGTGCGTTGTACCTAAACTTGTTTATTATTAAAATAATCTACAAAGAATTGCAAAACTTTTTATATCTATAACATATTTTGAAATTGTTAACCATAAGGCCATAATAATTAAAAACCGGTGGTCGCATCGCATATATTACTTATAAGGCGAGCTGGACGCATAGGTGCATTGTACCTAAGCTTGTTTATAGGGAAACGTAAACATAAAATAATTATTTTCAAATGTAATTATAGAAATATTTAATATTTGTTATTATTTGCGTATAAATGCAATATTTATTTATAAATGTTTTGATTGTAAATTTAATTTGTTTGAGTCCGGCTCTGTAAAGGCAAGCAATGAAATTAGTACTTCAGTGAAGTTGTCTTGGCGACAAAATAAATGATAGCTAGTTAACATAACCTAAAAGTCTTTGGCTGGAACGGGAAGCAAGCACGTCCGGAGACTGAGGCAACTAACAGCGCCACTATACTGCATTGCCTCAAGTTACGGCGACTACGGGAACTAATTAGTAACCTTCTAACCTCGCTGCATTGTTAACGATCACTAGACCAAAATGCCATACTACATTTTAATATTGTTATCATTAACAATGAATTATATATATATATATATATATATATATATATATATATATATATATATATATATATATATATATAATCTTATTAAACTGTGACAACAGTGGTTTACCCGCCGGTTTTTACGTAATTTGGCCCCGTTGTTTGGTAACCACTGGGTCCAGCTGCGCCACACAAAGTTGGCGGTTAATTTAAGTGTGTTTTCCCGCCGGAATATTTCCGGAAACGGGCGCCCAGAGTGTGCACCAGCCGTACGTACGTTAATTGTTCAAGTTTTTACGACCATGCAAATTTTGTTAGAATGCCTTTATGTTTACTTCGGCAAATGTTATCTACATGGTTATGGTTAACCAGGACATTTAACTAGTTATCTTAACCCATAAAAAAAAAAGTTACATAGTGAAAAAGTCGCGAAAATAATTTTAAAATAAAAATATTTAGCTCTATAATATCCGTAAATTTCTAACCGACGAGATTGAATTGCACACCTAGTTAGCTTAACGTGTGTATCGACTAGCCCGATCCCCCCCGAGGATAATCGAAGTTTACCGACACACACGTTAATTCGCTGGCTAGACTAGACGTGTCTGCATCTTTTTGTACGCCATTGCACATTAGAATTCAGTGCAGATTGCACGCAATTATTCGGTAGTGAAGCCATAGTTCTCTTTGGGATAATAAAAGTATTAGGGCCGCCCAGGCGGGGAAACGTGTTCAGAATCGATTGGTAATTAAATCAAAATGTGTTTTAGACACATATTGCCATATTTAGACGCAGTGGCGGCACTAGAAAAATTAATTAGGGCGCGGGAAAAATTAATTATTAATTTTTAAGCTTCAAATATTCAATTTTCCGGGAATACTATTCATACCTATAATTTTAAACTAATATTCTTAGAGAAATAATGATTTTTAACTACAAGACGCTTAAATATTTATAATAATTTATTGATAAATCACGTTTGAAAATAGTTATTTTATATTTACGTTAAATATAGGGTGAATTTAAAACAAAATAAATTATAATTATAAATACAGACATTATTAGCTATAATCGTATATTTAGCCATGTTAGGAATAAACCAGGGTATCGGGAGTCAAAAAAAAAAAAATTGTATAGTAAACTATAATAGATAACTGTAAAAAGAAATGCCTATTTAAGGAAGAATGTAAAAAGGAAATTAAAAAATTGTTTATTGTATCAAAATAGTTAAATTATCAATGGTTTTTTCTACATTTATCGAAATTAAAATCGGCAAATCACCGCTATGACGAAAACAAATTTCATATCCGGTCGGGAAGTTTCTCGAAGTGAACAATTCCACGCGGAAAGAATTCATCCTTGATTCTTTTATTACCACCAAAACAAAAATCTTTTCTCCCTCTATATACCGCGCGTACAAAGGCACACAGACAATGCAATTCACTAGTTAGGTGAGTCGTGTGCACTCGTTTCCCGAGCCGAACATTGCCGACCGGTCCGCATAAAGCTTGATGATTGACGAATACACTGTAACCTTTTTGACCCTGTCACGGCGTTTCCCACCGTAATCACCCGCAATGTATTTGAATATATTTGGGGGGTTTTATACTACATTTTCCTTAAAATAAATTGACGCTACGAAATATATTTTTTGTTTGAATGCGGCATGCATTTGGAAAACTAGGGATATAATTGATGTTATTACCAGTAGCGCTACGAGAGGGTGGGAAACTTTTCAACTAAACGGGGTTTCATATCAATGCCCAAGTCATTTATAACTTTTCAAGTTTATTGTTATCATTGTTTATGCAATTAATGTTTTGGAAATGCCTTGTTTCTTTGCACAAGTTTGCTTTGTGCGAGTCAAAGACGCGTAAACTTGTTTTTTGGTTTAGGGGATTCTAACTTTCTAGTGTTAAATCAAAGGGCAAAAAGGGACAAATACGGTTCTGTGTATAAAACATAACACCTTATTTACCGCCATTTACGGCTAATAACTCATAAATTTTATCAACAAAACATCAGAAATTTTAACAAGTAAATTCACTAGCATCAGTAAGGTGATACATTAACTCCCTCCCCCATTTCTACCGTAGAATAGTTTATGTCCACGCCACTGTTCGTGTGTGTTCATTTTATCATCATGTTTAATGGCGGCGAGACATGCGATATCAAGATTTTACGGTATCTGTTGTAAAATAACTAGAGAATACATTGTGTTTTGTACACTATATGGAATAAAATTAAAGCTTTTGTTGGAGTTGTAACGAATGCCTCGCTAATTATTTCGATATTTTAAAGTTTGTAAAGTATTGGAATCATATATTTGGAGGGGGAACATGAGAGACGTCTAAGTTGGCTGGTGTCATGGCGGCGTAAGACGGGGGCAAGAACAAGAGAAACGATAGCGCTTTGGCGCGAATATAAGAAGCTCTACTTGAAGTTTTACAAGTAGTTGCTCTTGAAAGCTCCTGTCTCCTTGACAAAAGAGGGGCGCGAACCATTCTCGGATATATATATTGACAAAATGCTCGCCGGGTGGAAATTCTAAATTGCTATTAGATTCGGCTTGACTTCATACATACATACATACATCTACACTCGACTTTCTTGCTTAGTTTTAATTATATATGTAATATATTTTTTTTTTTTTGTGTTTTAAATACATTCTATCATTGCCATAAGACAATATAAATATATATGGTAACTAGGGAAACGTAAATTAAATTTGGAATTTTTAAATGCGATTTTTCAGTAAATGGTACATTTTTCGAAACAATTTTTTAAACAAAAGTTGCTAGAAATTTCAATATCTTTAACTTTTATAAGGGTCAATTTTTCTCTAACTCCTGTCGTTTACGAGATACTTTATAATGTACACAAGTAAACAAATAATCTTATTTGATAGTTTATTATTATTTTTAAGTGCGATTTTTCAGTAAATGGTACATTTTTCGAAACAACTTTTCTTACAAAAGTTGTTAGAAATTTCAATATCTTTAACTTTTATAAAGGTCAATTTTTCTCTAACTCGTGTCGTTCTCGAGATATTTTATAATGTACACAAGTAAACAAATAATCTTATTTGATAGTTTATTATTATTTTTAAGTGCAATTTTTCAGTAAAGGGTACATTTTTCGAAACAATTTTGTAAACAAAAGTTGCTAGAAATTTCAATATCTTTAACTATTATAAGGGTCAATTTTTCTCTAACTCGTGTCGTTTTCGAGATACTTTATAATGCACACAA
This sequence comes from Leistus spinibarbis, assembly GCA_933228885.1. Lineage (NCBI taxonomy): Eukaryota > Metazoa > Arthropoda > Insecta > Coleoptera > Carabidae > Leistus > Leistus spinibarbis. Next base: position 7,803,247 of record OW121803.1, on the reverse strand, counting down.
GTAAACAAATAATCTTATTTGATAGTTTTTTTATTATTTTTAAGTGCGATTTTTCATTAAATGGTACATTTTTCGAAACAATTTTTAAACAAAAGTTGCTAGAAATTTCAATATCTTTAACTTTTATAGGAATCAATTTTTCTCTAACTAGTGTCGTTTTCGTGATACTTTATAATGTACACAAGTAAACAAATAATCTTATTTGATAGTTTATTATTATTTTTAAGTGCGATTTTTCAATAAATGGTACATTTTTCGAAACAATTTTGTAAACAAAAGTTGTTAGAAATTTCAATATCTTTAACTTTTATAAGGGTCAATTTTTTTCTAACTCGTGTCGTTTTCGAGATACTTTATAATGTACACGAGTAAACAAATAATCTTAAATTCTAAACTTATTTGATAGTGTTGTAAGAGCTATTATTAATGATGTATTTCAAATTCGGTCCTTCGAACCAGATGCCATGTGTGAGCTAAACGAAGTCAATAGTCTATGACCCTCAAAGCGATCTAAACCGTGTAAAATAACGTTGATCTATTTATCAATGAATTTCCGAAGCTGAACTCGGTTTTACGTAAACTAGCCTGGTTCAATATTTATATGTTATCCCTCAATCTTCCACTATATCAGTAGACATAGGGCCCCGTTTTCTCGGTAACCATAGCAACGTGTTCTCACCGTGTGAATTATAGAGCATTCCAAAAACATTGGCACCCCCCAACGTTACGGAAAACATTAGAACACACGGCCAAAGGAAATGGATAATACGTCACACTGTAAGTGAACTGTAGCAAGGGCGTTAGCATCCCCCTACGTAACGGACGCCTATGTGAAATTACTGCTAGGGGTCGCAAAGTCAGCGGCTGCAATCGTACAATTAGACAAAGCGTTTTGAAATGGCTTTATTTGCGTGTGTTGTAAAATTAAGATGTTTGCGGAACAGGTAGTATAATACTAGGGGGATTTCTTTATAGTTTAGTTACTTTTTGATGGTGGTATGACTGTTAGGGACATAGGGGGAACAAGGCGAAATTACATTTCGTATATAATATTTTACGAAATTTAATAAGACTTTCTAGTTATAGCGTTATAGGCACCAATGCCTTCAGCTCGGCGTATATACAATTTGGTGCATTTTTAAATTTATCTAGAAAATATTTTTTAACTGTTTATTTATAACAACTGAATTTTGAATAGTCAGTCAATATTTTTAATTTCAATTTTTTTTTTCTGGCTTTTACGTTATTAATTAGAATGCACCAATGCCTTCAGCTCACCGTATAATTTAACCTGTTTATAGCCACTGAATTTTGAGGAAATAAAATTATAAATACTATGAATGACCATTGGTTATGGATTGATTGCAACAATAGCCAGTCAATATTTTAAATTCTGATTTTTACATTAATAATTAGAAACAATCGTAAAGGCACCAAAGCCTTCAGCTCACCGTATAATTTAATTTAGTTATAACCATCGAATTTTGATGTAATAAATTAATAAAAGGCAATAATGACATTTTTATAGATTGATTGCAACAATTACCAATCAATGCACTCAAATATCTTAAATTTAATAATTTTTCTGGCCTTTAGATTAACAATTAGAAGAATCGTTACAATTATAAATAGTCTTATAATTTAATAAAGATTTTTTTGAGATAATATAAAATAATTATTAATATTTTTTTATGGCCTTAGGGGCTACAATTTCAATAAAATCGCTAGATAATAAAAATCTTAGAATACATTTTAGAATTTTTGGGTATTTTTAAAATTGCTTTAAGGGCAGTATTAAGGGGGGCTCAAAACTTTAAGGCTCTATAACTCCGGAAGTATAAAAACAATTCAATTTAAATTGCAACTGGAACTTTTTGGGCATTTACATTATATGTATACTTAATTTCGTTAAAATCGGTCGGGTACCTTCAGAGAAAATGCGACCTTACGAGCGAATCATATATATTTTTTGATTCTGAGCGTTTAGATCAAAGTTTTTTTGCTTAAGAATTTTTATTAAACTGAGCATGTTACAGATACACAACTCAGCACTATAGCTGTCTTGTATTATCGTACAACGAGCTATAAATGCATTATAAATACATTTATTGTGCCCCCAAACTAATTTGAATGTCTTCGCTTATGATTACGTATAGTTTTCTGTAAATACTTATTATATCATTTTCCCTAATTTGTTGAATTTAATTATATATATATATAAATGACTCATACGATAATGAAATTGAAGTTTTTTCAATTCTGTTAATTCTATAGCATAAAAATACCAATACATATTTATATATATTAGTAATACTATATTGTTACTGAAGGTTAAATATCGACTTTTAAATGTGTTTTTGTTGTATTTTTGTTGTTTAGACTTTAGTTTATGTTGTTATATCATCAGAACTACAAGTGTTTGTTTAAAATTTGTTTTAAAATTCAGTTAGTGTTAAAACTTATATATTGTTTAATGTCAAGAAGCTAAAGCAATCGGTCGTGTGTCTGTAGCATTCTCAGATTTAAAAAAATCGTTAACAAAAAGTGTTTATCTCGTCGCCCTGAATCCAAAAATATATATAACTGGATGTTAGTCATCCGCGCGTAAGACCAAATTTGTGCCCTTTACTACTCTGAAGGTACCAGGGCGATTTACACCAAATTGGCTACACATATTATTTGGTATCCCATTTGAATCTGCTCGCAGTTTAAATTCAATCGCTAGTGTACTTCCAGAGTTATAGGGCCCCAAAATTTAGGCCCCCCCTTAATACTGCTTTTATAAAAATAATTAAAACACTCAAAAATTCTACTAATAATTCTAAGATATTTTATGTCTAGAAGATTTTTTCATATTGTTAACTCAAATGCCGTAATAAATTATTATATATTATAATTTTGAATTTTAAAAAGACTCTACTCTACTCTGAAGGTACCGGGGCGATTTACACCAAATTAGCTACACATATTATTTGGCATCCCATTTGAGTCCATTCCCAGTTTAAATCTAATCCCCCGTATATTTCTCGAGTTATAGGGCCCCAAAATTTGGAGCCCCCCTTAATACTGCTCTTATAAAAATAATTAAAACACTCAAAAATTCTACTATTAATTCTAAGATATTTTATGTCTAGAAGATTTTTTCATATTGTTAACTCAAAGGGCGTAAAAAAATATTAAATATTATATATTTGATTTTTTTTTAAATAAATATGTAGTACAATTTTTTTAAATAATCTAGAACAAATTGTGAGACTTTTTATATCTATAACATTTTGCTCAAATTGTTAACCAAAAGGCTACAATAATTAATAGCGGTGCTCGCATCGCATTATACTTATCAGGCGAGCAGAACGCATAGGTGCGAATAGACCTAAGCTTGTTATTAATAGAATTAATTGTGTTTATATATATATATATATATATATATATATATATATATATATATATATATATATAAAATAATTTAAAATCAAAATAATTACAATAGTCAAAGAAATAATAAAAATATTTTCAGTTGACTATATTCGCTTATCACTAAAGAATTTTAATGTGCAGTTGGTATACATGAGTCATGTACTAACCGTTACAAAAATGTGCGATAATATCGAGACAAACTTCATTCTTAGAACAATTTTAACGTATGTAAGGTGTACTGTATTGTAAAATTGTTAGTTTTAACTGTTTGTTTGAGTGAGATATGTTATCAATACTAAGATTATTTATACATTTTGTACTTATGAGACTTTGTGTTTGGTGAAATTAGTTTTGACGAAAAGAAAATGATTATTGAATGAGTTATTAGTGATGTTTAGTGCTTAATCAGTGTCAAAATGGCACTAGTGCGACGGTCCAAGTCGTCCCAAGTTCGATTCACAAATGTAGGTTCTTTTTTTAAATATATATATATATATATATATATATATATATATATATATATATATATATATATATATATATATATATATATAAATTGATTTCTTATTTATAGTGTAAACTGTAAAGCCTCTTAAAATCGGGTTTAGTTACGTTTTACCTATTAAAATTTCTGTGCCAAATTACCGATTTTAACTATCTAACCACGTGCCTATTCGCCATATGTTATTTCTCAACTAGGTGAACCCGTAGGCACCATGTGCCCATATCATAGACTGAATACAGTCCACTCAACATTATAATAATATAAATACATAGATTAATTTGTATATGTAACTAGTTTTCTGTCCGGAACGTACATAAAACATGAAATAAATACCTTTTAAGCAAATTTTGTTAAATTGTTTTTATGCTCCAAATTACGATTATTATAAAGCAATTTTGTAAATGTAGTCAAACTAAGAGTACCACATATACATTAAAGCGTTCCGGATACACATACATACACACATGCATAGATAAATTCGAATTAGTAAAAACATGAAATTAATGCATTTTTAGCAAATTTTGTTAAATTGTTTTTATGCTTCAAATTACGATTATTATAAAGCAATTTTGTAAATTTAGTCAAACTAAGAGTACCACATATAAATAAAGCGTTCCGGATACACATACATACACATTTGTACATATTGGTACTTTGTGTATTTAAAAACTACACTGTTTGAAATATTTTCACTTTTTATCACATTTCCTTTATGTTATATTAACAAAATATTTAATTGAATTGATTAATGAATTTTGTAGTAATTAGTAAAAACATGAAATGAAAAAATTTTGTTGCATAATTGTTTTTATGTTTCAAATTACGATTATTATGAAACAATTTTGTTAATGTAGTTACTAAGAATACCATAAATAAACAACGTTCCGGATACACATTCATACACACATACATAGAAACATTCGAGTGTACTTAAAAACTACATTGTTCCAAATATTTTGTAATATTTACACATTTTTTGTCCTAATCACATTCAACTTCTAACAAATATTATTAAAATCTTTATATTATTTATTTTGTCATTTTAACAAATATGTCGCAGAAAGTCAACAATAAAATGTATTAATTAATTTTTTTCTTAATTTAATAATGGATTTTCTCAATTTACCAATTTTTCTTGTTAATAATATTAATTTCTACAAAATGCATTAAACTATTCTAGTAAATATTTTGTTTTCTCAAAAAGTGTACCATTTGTAAGAAAAACACTATTTAAATTCTAGATGTTTCCTTAGTTATTAGAATCAATAATTAACGAATTCAGAGATATATATATATATATATATATTATCATAATTAGTTTTTATAGGTATTAAATATTTCACGTGAATTTGTATGAAATATATTAAAAAAAAATGTGGTTAGGTTAGGTTAGTCAAAATAACAAATATGTCCCAGAAAGTCATTAATAAAATGCATTAACTAATTATTTTTCTTAATTTACCAATGGATTTTCACAATTTACCAAATTTTCGTGTTAATAATATTAATTTCTACAAAATTCATTAAACTATTCTAGTAAATATTTTGTATTCTCAAAAATGGAACCATTTGTAAGAAAACGCTAATTAAATTCTAGACGTTTGCTCAGTAACCACATTCACAGTTATCAATCATCAATCATTCACGAATTCTAAGATATATATATATATATATATATATATATATATATATATATATATATATATATATATATATATATTTAAATCAAAATAATATACAAAAAATTGCAAGACTTTTATATCTATAACATATTTTCAAATTGTTAACCAAAAGGCGCCATAATAATTAAAAACGCTGCTTGCATCGCATATATCTTATTGCGCTTGTATGTTTGTATGTATCACTTTCGCGCTCTAAGAGGCCATAATTATTAAAAACCGCTGGTCGCATTGCAGTATTACATATTAGGCGATCGGGCTCATACGTGCGTTAGACCTAAGCTTATATGTATATATATATATATATATATATATATATATATATATATATATATATATATATATATATATATATATATATATATATATATATATATATATATATTATATGGTTCTGTTAAATATATATATATATATATATATATATATATATATATATATATATATATATATATATATATATATATATATATATATATATATATATATATATATATATATATATATATATATATATATATATATATATATATATATATATATATATATATATATATATATATATATATATATATATATATATAAAATCCTAATTAATTTCTATAGGTATTAAATATTCCACGTGAATTTGTATCAAATATATAAAACAAATCTTGTGGTTACAACAGTTATTTTCCCTCAAATGGTCAAATGAATCAAAAATCTACATATATGTATTGAGTTTGCATAAAATCACTGAGAAAACATACGTAATTTACATGTATATGTTTGTTTTGTTTGTTCCAGGTGATAGCATTCATATGCGGACTAATTGTGATAATATTGATGATAATGGGGCTCGCTAGTACCGACTGGCTAATGGCTGCCGGCTGGCGGCAAGGACTGTTCATGCATTGCATCGAAGAAGGCGCGCCACAGCCACTGCCCTTCAACATGCAACAAGCAGCCGGCTGCTTTCAAAGCAGGGATGCCGGTAAGCTAGAACTCTAACTCATTCAAAAAATACAAAAATAACGGCGGGAAACAAGATTATATATATATATAATTAGATTGAATGTTAAGGCAACGTGTGTTCATGATTGTTTCAGCGTATATCCGAGCGGCGGCAGCACTATGCATAATAACGTTAGTTACCGATTTAGTCGCAACGGTATTAACAGGTTTGGGCCTGCGGACAAAAGATCATCACACGAAATACAAGTATTACCGGTTCGCTGTTATCGTTATGGGTTTGGCACGTAAGTTATACATTTTTTCACGTAACTATAAATGCTTCTGTTATTGATTTTCGTTCATTTGTGTTTATTTAATTCACAACATAATTGATTACGATTTGATTTGATTACAAAATATTTATGTATGTTCAGAAATTAATTTCATTATGAATTTACTACGTTTTATTCGTTTCAACAACAAATGATTATTCGATTTTGTTTGTTTTACATTTGCAGTTGTGTCTATTCTGATAGCATTAGTGATTTATCCGGTTTGCTTCGCAGCTGAACTCAACTTAGGTAAGTTTTTTTTTTTAACTTTTATTAACATGTTCTCTGCCGTACAACAATAAAACCCCCGAATTCATCGTCTTATTTGTTTTTTTTTTGCCTTATATACCTACGAGGGTTGTCCGACAAGTACTTAGCCTCACCGGCCTATGGCGCCACTGTCGCAAGAGACATAACCTATTGTGTAGTACATTATCTTAGACGGCTGCTGTTAAAATGTCAGCCGAATCGGACTCGTTGTTTTGTTTTAACCGCGTGTGAAAACGGGAGTATCCGATTCGGCTGAAATTTTAACAGTAGCCGTCTAAGATAATGCACTACACAATAGGTTATGTCTCTTGCGACAGTGGCGCCATAGGCCTGTGAGACTAAGTACTTGTCGGACAGCCCTCGTATATGTTCGTTATATCGAATAAAAATATATTACTCGTTTAATTGGCGCCAAAGACTATTTTTTTGTATTTTTCGTGCAATTTATAGAATCAATTTAATCATGTCTACTGTTTTCAATACTTCCCTCTATAATTTTCGCCTCTGTAACATTCGTATTCCCCTAATTTAGAGGGAAATATCGCCAGAGTCGTTCGGCAAGTGGTCAATTTATCCGCTTTTTGTCTCTGTTGTTATATGAGCGAGACAAAGCGAAGTTTCCTTTATCTTTTTCTATTCTCCGCCTGAAATAGTTGGTCCCTCTGTAACGCGAACTGAAGATACAAGTAGCGAAAATCATAATGATAATACATATTTTCGTATTCCTAATATGTTAGGTAACCGAACGATATGGGAATTCGGTTGGGCGTACGGAGTGGGCTGGGGGGCGGCGATTTTCCTGTTCGGGGGCGTAGTCCTGCTGCTGTGCGACAAGGAAAGCGAAGAAATTTACTACAAAGAAAGGAAAATAGTCCACGAATCGGATACAAGGGCCTAGTGGCCACAAACCCTGCCCGACGTTGTTCTCTGATCGTGATTTTATCGACACAAAAACGTGAAACACCGTTTATAACATCTAACATCACGAATATTCGAACATAACTCGAAATATACACACGATCGAATGAATGTGATCTGAATGCAGTACATCTAGCGTGAATGGAACGAATGAATGGGGGGCATTAAGTTGGTATGACTGCGAAAAAGAAGACGACCGACCGTTGACCGTGCAACTGGGAAGACGATGTAAGTAGATTTTCATTTTCTTGACTGATTCGTTATTTTGAGTTTTTTGTTATAAATAAATATTACGCATTTCATTATGGAAGTAGAAAGTCCGTATATATTATAAATGACGCAGGCAGTTTTTACTTTGTGGTAGGATATTCGATTGTACGAGATATCGTCCTAAACGCTTATACGAATTGAGAGTTGGATAAAACGAAATTTTAACAATTTGCTTCTTTTTTCAACAAAGCGTTTTAATGTATGCATTTTATTATTTTAAATATCGCATTTGGATAGTATTGAGTACGGATAATACAGAGTTTATTCGTTTATACGAATTGAGAGTTGGTTAAAACGAAATATTAACAATTTTCTTCTTTTTTCAACAAAACGTTTTAATTTATGCATTTTACTATTTTAAATATCGCATTTGAATAGTATTGAGTACGGATAATAGAGAGTTTATCCGCTTTATTGGTTTTGATTGTGGTTTTATCGCATGTATTGTGGGTGTAAATTCCGAATTCGAATAAACCGAATATCGGTGTGTTTTCGTGATATTATATAACTGATTACTATTAGTTGTATAATAATTTACAAATTCCCTAAACATTAATCGTTTATACGAATTGAGAGTTGGATAAAACAAAATTTTAACAATTTGCTTCTTTTTTCAAGAAAACGTTTTAATTTATGCATTTTATTATTTTAAATATCGCATTTGGATAGTATTGAGTACGGATAATAGAGAGCTTGTCCGATATGTTCATTTTGATTGTGGTTTTATCGCATGTATTGTGGGGTGTAAATTCCGAATTCGAATAACCCGATTATCGATGTGTTTTTGAGATTATTATTACTTGTATTACTTGTATAATAATTTACAAATTTCCTAAACGTTTAATCGTTTATACGAATTGAGAGTTGGATAAAACAAAATTTTAACAATTTGCTTCTTTTTTCAAGAAAACGTTTTAATTTATGCATTTTACTATTTTAAATATCGCATTTGGATAGTATTGAGTACGGATAATAGAGAGTTTGTCGGATTATTTGTTTTGATTGTGGTTGTATCGCTTGTATTGTGGGGTGTAAATTCCGAATTCGAATAACCCGATTATCGATGTGTTTTTGAGATTATTATTACTTGTATTACTTGTATAATAATTTACAAATTTCCTAAACGTTTAATCGTTTATACGAATTGGGAGTTGGATAAAACGATTAATTAACAATTTGCTTCTTATTCAACAAAGCGTTTTAATGAATGTATTTTATTATTTTAAATATCGCATTTGGATAGTATTGAGTACGGATAATAGAGAGTTTGTCCGATTATTCGTTTTGATTGTGGTTTTATCGCGTGTATTGTGGGGTGTAAATTCCGAATTCGAATAAACCGAATATCGATGTGTCTTTGTGATTATTAATACTTGTATTAGTTGTATAATAATTTACAAATTTCCTAAACGTTTAATCGTTTATACGAATTGGGAGTGGGATATAACGAAATATTAACAATTTGCTTCTTTTTTCAACAAAACGTTTTAATTTATGAGTTTTGCTATATTAAATATCGAATTTGGGTAGTATTGGGTACGGATAATAGAGAGTTTGTCCGATTATTCGTTTTGATTGTGGTTTTATCGCATGTATTGTGGGGTGTAAATTCCGAATTCGAATAAACCGAATATCGGTATGTTTTTGTGATATTAAATTAGATTACGTAAATTTTCTATACTCGGATAATTTTAGTTTTTCTAATGGAGTCGGATAAAACGGAGTAAGTAACGAATAGGTATTATTACCATTTTAGTTAAGTTTAATTCAAAATGCTGATAGTTTCGAATCAGTAAGACCCGAATACTAAAATTCGGATAACTGAGAGGTGTAAGATTGCAGGAAATCAAAATAGACACGCACAAATATAATATGTTTCTTCAATTCTTCCGAAACGGTCTTATTCTGTTACACCAAACTAAATATAAATACATAAATTGTAATTTTAAAAGTGCACAATTTCAATTCAAAATGGTGCTACAATTCATAAAGATCAATTGAAAATGATATCAAAAATTCACTGCCAAAACCAAAAATATTTCTTCCAATGCACCAAGTTTGATGAAAAATACAGAAAAAAAAATTTCTTACATCGTCCGACGATTTTGAATTTTTGAGAATGTCGCTTGCCTGAGATACAAATGGGCTTATCGTAATAAACGAGTTACAAAACCGAATTTCGTATAATAAAAATTTAAACTTTCCCCAAAATTTTGCGGACATATATCAAAAACTTTTGAAAACGGATCAAAATTGTGTAACTTAAAAATTAAAATACTTCGTACGAAATTTGGGACGGGATTCGTTTAATACGATTTTTTGGTACTTTTCATTTATGATATTTGTTTTTATGGAAATTGTATTTTTGTTGTGGAAACTAAAATTATTTTTAAGGTTATGTGGGATTTCTAATTCGTCCCCCAGAAATAATGTTTTAAATATAATTACGTTATAGGTCATTAATTTTATTACGCGCACACATACAACGGTTATTATATTTTTTGAATTTACAGCTTTAATAACTTTAAGTACTATTAATAAAATAAGTATTTCAACAATGCGGCACATGAATAAACCGCTCCCTAATTTCTATATTATATAAAATGAATTAAATACTCGGTAAATACAATTAAAATTATAATTTTAACTGTTTTTGCAATATACAATGCATTCTGGGTATTATTTACAATGCATTCTGGGTAATATTTACAATGCATTCTGGGTATTATTTACAATGCATTCTGGGTAAAATTAGCTAACCCCACCGAATACGGGGAATATTTTCGTTTGACATAACCAAAAATACAATTTGAACATGTTACCATTTGTAACGCATAAAAAAATGGTATCCTAACACCATTTTTTCATGTGTTACACATTTATAAGTGTGAATGATGACCGCGTGAATGCAGAGATCAAACCGGGCAGGCCTGTGTGAAACAAAAACATAAACAATTGAGACAATTAACTAAAATAAGGGACAGTTCAAACTGACTGAATTTTAATAATAATACAATAAAATTAAGTGAAACTACAGTAATTTTTGAAGTGAATTTCGGTTAAAAAAATCAACGAAATAAGTAAACTGACGATTTTTTTGTTTCAAAAAACAATTATTTATTCTATTTTAGTTTGTTTTTGTATAAAGAACGATGGGGTTTTATTGATTTTAGCCAAATTTGTCATTAAATCGTATCGAAATTCAAAATGGCTGCCATTTAAATTAGCTGTATTATTTTTACATTGTGTAAACAAAGTAAAAACAATATTTGTGTACAAATAATACAGCAAATTTCATTAATAAATAGTTTATTTCGTGAAAGTAATATTTATCTTAGGTTGAGAACACTGTTTTTGGGTTTTATTATAAAAAAACAGTGTTCCCATTCTAGGAAAAGATTTGTATGCTGGTTACTACCAGGTGTGTTCGTTTTAAAGCCAAAATTGTTACTGTGAATTACAGTAAATTAATTTAAATTTATGTATTATAAAGTCAATTCATAACTGATAACGTCCATTTTGTTTGTCAAATGACCAAATTATCAACGACCAACTTATACCAACTTAAACATGGCGAATCAATAAAATCCCTAAATAATTGTAATTATTAAAATAAGAAATGTAACACAAATGCGCATATCTTGATATTAACAATAACCGTAATAACAAAAAAAAAAACAGTGGATTAGTACATTTTGATTGATTTTATTCAGCTAGTTCCCTAGTCAAAAATAATTTTTAAAACATTTGTAGAAAATAGATGTGTAGAAAATAACTTGGACCAATTTTTAAGTTGGTAACACACTTCACGAACAAACAAAAAATACCCTAAATTTTTTAGTTTTAATTGATTATTAAGTCTGACAAAATGTATATAATATATATATTTTATTATTTATTTTATCTTCCATTTTATAAAACAGCTAAAACTTGGCCACTATTTTAGCAGTATTCAAATTTCTAATTATGTGCTTTTGAATACAGTATTTATTATGTTTTGGCATTTTTCAGTCAATTTATTTTGTGTCTGTCATATTTTTAACCGTTTTACTAATTTTATCTTCAATTTTACGCGTAGGGTAATTTTATTTTGCTTAGGTTGGAAACATTGCGTTTTTAACCTAAGAGAAATAGACTGGATAAAATTATAGAAACGTTCGCCATTTTATTTTAGTAACACAAATTATAAAAATATCGACAGAACATAGCTATGTATATAAAAAATATATGTTAATACTTATTATATGTATATTAACAAGGTAGTCTATATCAAATATATATATATTAAAAAAAAAATAGATATATATATAAAAGTAGTATTTTTGTCTTATTTTTGTAAATATAAATAAATATTTTTCTTTTATTTATTTCTCTTATTACATTCGCATATTTGTCCATGTTTAACAAGTTTACAATGTCGTACGATTTTCGTGATATATGCAACATGTATTATTTTAAATAGATACGGCGTTGAACGTGTTAAATATGCATTTTAAACACATTTATTGCACTTTCTCGTCCATTCGATAGCAAATGTATTTAAAGAAAAACGTTCATATTATTAAAATATTTGTATACTATTTAGTGGGTTTTTAAATCGAAATATCCCTAGATTAGTATTGCAAATGGTTCCTCCACCATTTTTCACACACTCCTATAACGCTCGCCGTACGAAAAAGCTAAAACATTCGGTCGTGTGTCTGTAGCATTCTCAAAAAATGTTTATCTCGTCCCCCTGAATCCAAATATATATATATATAACTTATATACTTGGATGTTAGGTTAGGCTCAAGTAAATTTGTACCCTCTACTCCCTTGAAGGTACCTGAGCGATTTACACCAAATTTAGTACACATATTATTTAACATCCCATTTGTATCCATTCGCAGTTTAAATCCAATCGCCCGTATATTTCCCGAGTTATAGGCCCCCAAAATTTAGAGCTCCCCTTAATACTGCCCTTATAAAAATAATTAGAACACACAAAAATTCTACAAATAATCCTAAGATATTTTATGTCTACAAGATTTTTTCATATTGTTAACCCAAAGGCCGTAAAAAATTGTTTTGAATTTTAAAATATGCTCTAAAATTTGGAACCCCCTTTACAAAAATAATTTAAACACTCAAAAATTCTACTAGTAATCCTAAGATATTTTATGTCTACAAGATTTTTTTATATTGTTAACCCAAAGGCCGTAAAAAAATATATTGAATTTTAAAATATGCCCCAAAATTTGGAAGCCTTCTTAATACTGCCCTTATAAAAATAATTAATACACCCAAAAATTCTACTACTAATTCTAAGATATTTTATGTCTACAAGATTTGCTCACATTGTTAACCCAAAGGCCGTAAAAAAATATTTTGATTTTTAAAATATGCTCTAAAATTTGGAACCTCCCTTAATACTATATATAATTATAAAAATAATTAATACATCAAAAAATTCTACTACTAATTCTAAGATATTTCATGTCTACAAGATTTTCTCATATTGTTAACCCCAAGGCCGTAAAAAATTATTAATTATAAAATATGCACTTAATTTTTTTTATCAAAATAATTACAAAAAATTATAAGATTTTTTTAAATTGTTAACCAAAAGGGCATAATAATTAAAAACCGTTTTTCGAATCGCATATATTACTTATAAGGCGAGCTGGACGCATAGGTGCGTTATACATACTGAATCTTGTTTTGTTTTAATGTTTGGGTTTTATTTTTTATTATAAAATGTTAATGTTTGTGCAAGTTTTGTTTCGTTAAGCGTAAATTAATATTAAGAAATACAAATAAAACAGTGATTTTTATAATTTGTTTCTTCATAGTTTAACATATTTCCGAGATAAAAATATAAAAGGTAAGCATACATTTATAATAACATAATTATTAATGTGGAATAATAATAATGGTAAGAAATCCCACTTCTGAATGTCTACAAAACTACATTGTGTGTAGTTTATAATTTGATTACATAACAAATAATTGTTTTGAAACGTAAATAACTTGTAAAAATACATAAAACAGTTTTCAATTTATAATTATTTTACTAATAGGTTAACATGTTTTACCAGATTGAGTACAAAAATATAAAAGGTAAGAATACATTTATAATAACATAATTACTAAAATGGAATGATAATAGTAAAAAATCCCACTTCTGAATTACTACAAAACAACATTGTGTGCAGTTTGTAACTTAATTACAAATTTCGTTAACAAATAACCGTCTTAAGACGTAAATAAGTTGATAAAAATACATAAAACAATTTTAAATTTATGATTTACGAGATTGAGTACAAAAAAATCCCACTTCTGCATTACTACAAAACAACATTGTGTGCAGTTTATAACTTAATTACAAATTTCGTTAACAAATAACCGTCTTAAGACGTAAATAAGTTGATAAAAATACATAAAACCATTTTAAATTTATGATTTACGAGATTGAGTACAAAAATCCCACTTCTGCATTACTACAAAACAACATTGTATGTAGTTTATAATTTGATTACAATTTTCGTTAAAAAATAATTGCCTTAAGACGTAAGCATACATTTATAATAAAATAGAATAACAATAAATCCCACTTCTGAATGACTACAAAACTACATTGTGTGTAGTTTATATAACAAATAATTGTATTGAGACGTAAATAACAACTAATTAGCATATCATAATTTAATTCGTTTGGGTGAATTCATTATACTAAATAAACTATTGTCTTGGCTATCCGAATCCGACGAATTTGGTTTATCCGGCATCGTCCAATCGGTTTTATGCGGAAATTCGACCTCAGTGTCCGTTTCGACATCAGTCTCATGTATTTCAGTCAATAATTTTTGAATTAATTCATCCATTTTCTTTTTATCAGCCTCGCGTTTCGGAATAACGCATGCCTTAATATGTAACGGCTTTAACAATTTAATTATATCAATTGTTTCGGTGTAAGAGCAATGCGACGAATAGCAAACTTTTGCCTCATTATTTTCCTGTTTAGATATGAAATTTTTCGAAAATGTTTTAGTCCAAATGAACGCTGTAGGTTTTATAGTTAAAACATG
This sequence comes from Leistus spinibarbis, assembly GCA_933228885.1. Classification (NCBI taxonomy): domain Eukaryota; kingdom Metazoa; phylum Arthropoda; class Insecta; order Coleoptera; family Carabidae; genus Leistus; species Leistus spinibarbis. The sequence continues at coordinate 7,787,856 of OW121803.1, read as the reverse complement.
CTTAGGATCAAAATTGGAGCATATTTTTTTTTGTGTATTCCAGCCGAGACAATAATTGTGTATTCGCGTAATATTGGGGTTAATTGTAACAGTGTAGTCCATTTCAGGAAAACTGTTATATAGTTTAAATTTGTCTTTGTCTACGTGTATAGGCATTTTTAATCGTTTGTGTATTTCAATAAATAAACATTCTGAGCCATAAGCGGCGGGGGTGATAATAGAAACAATATTTTTAGGGTCTTTTTGTAACCATTGGTTAGTTAAATCGCAAAATGCTGTTATACTTTGTTCACGATTAGGAAACGATTCGTATTCCTTCATGAAAAAAGTCGTATCTAAGTATAAATAATCTATACGTTTTAAAATGGCGGTCGAGTCATAAAGATGCTTAAATTTAATTAATTCCTTAGCTTGTAGTCTAATATCTCCGGTGTATAACAAATTTTTATCAGTTTCAAATAAAAACATTACCGAACCTGGACAATGTCCAGCCGGTAGCAAATAAACTGATAAAAATCTATTTTGTCCCGGGATCTCAACGTTATTAACCCCAAACATATCTAATTCCTCAATCCTAGCCAATAAATGCGGCTTAAATTTACTCATAATACGTTTACTAACAGCAGACATATACAAAAACGCGTTATTTTTATATAAAACGCTTTCAAAAAACGTAGTATCCCCCCAAATACCCTCCATGTGGTCTTTATGACAATGTGATAAAAAGAACACGGACGATTTTAAATTATCCCCCGTGAAGCGGTCTATCGAAACGTAGTCAAGCTCCCGCATGATGCCACTAAAAGTGCTCATGTTTGAATTTTGGCGCGACCGGATACGACGTTAATTTGATAGGAATGGGATGCGCAGCAAATTTGGCGCCTATTGAGGTTATATTGTTTAAAATCATTAGAATAATACCCGTTTATTAAATTTTAAAACTATATTTACATAATGCCCCATTCCTATCCATAACTTTTGTATTAAATACCACAATTCAAACAATTCTCGTAATTTTAGCGGAAACACTTTCTGTATCTACGACACAGTCGTACCAACTAATTTTACCTAGTGATTAGTTATTTATTATAAATTAGGGGTTAAAACAGTCAATTGTTTATAAAATGGGGGTATTAAATAGTGTAATTATATTAATTTTATGTAATGTAATGTAATTTGGTGTAAAAGAATCGTTTAAAATGTTAATAAATGTGTTTGGGCTGAAGGTGTTGGCAACATTGTAGTCAGCCATTTGCTAACAGAAAAGTGAAGGTCGACGCTGTTCTGTGTAAAACTTGGTTAGGTTGTTAAGTTTTTCCGTAAATATAAACGTAAGTACAATTTCTTTGTCATTAAACTAACCTACATTCGTTGGATGTTCGTTTATTGTGAATATAATATACGAATAGTGTGTGCTATGTTAGTGTAAATGTGAAATGATGTAACTTCAGTTTTACGCTGGGTGAAATGTTCTAGTGATGCTATGGACGTTTCTAGCGCGTAGTTATCGTGAATGTTCGCTTAATTACTTTCGGCGTGAATTTTTGTTAAAATTGTTTCTGGTAGGGTTTCGCGTCGCGTTTTTTGTCCGTAATTAAAAGAAATGTAAACTATGTTAACCTCAATTGGCCATAACCTCACACGTCAAATCTGTATCATAATTGTTAACCTATAAAATGACATCAACAGAATGTTTTATAAACAAAGTAGGCCTTGTTTTAGCAGGGTTTTTGATAGAAATTATCGTTTTTACGAATTTAGGGGCGGAAAACGGGTTTTTACATGTACATATTTAGCCTACAAAATGCCTATACTTCGTTCAACCATCGTTGGTATTAAACTTTGTACCTTTTAACTTTGAGGGTCATTTATTATTATTAAATTTAAATATTCCACCACATAGGTTATTAATATATATATATATATATATTTTATTTTTTTTTAATTACTTATGGTTATTAAACGTATAGTAAATAGTTTTATTTAGAATAACTATTACAATACGTATACGAAATGAAAATAGAAAGTATAAAATTTACGTTTTATATTCTAGAAAATTCTAGCCACAAAAATAAATGATCTTATTTTACGAAAATGCGTAATTGTAAAATTACAGAATGTAAAAAAAAATCATTTATTATAAATTATTACTCTTTCAAAATGGCGTACTTCTCTAGTAATTTATACGTAATAATAATTACGTTTGTAATTTTCCATCGTGATCAGTGGCGTACCTAAGGGTAGTTTCTAGATTATTTTAATATAAAAACGATTACTATTCCAGAATTAAATTATTAATAAGGGAATTTCAAGTTACGCCACTGATCGATTATGGTATTTCTAGATATTCAAAGAAATTATTGATTTAAACTATAAACCTATTAAATACTCTACAATATATATATATATTATTTTTATGAGTTTTTTTACTTTTTATATACTTTGATATAACTATAATTATAAAAGTGTGATAAAGGCACTTATTTATTATTATTATTATTTTTTTTATAATTATAATGGTTTGGCAAGAATGCCGTAAAAACTGAAGTGTCCTACACTCGATTTTCTTATACGTAGATTTCACAATATATTATATATTTTCAATTACGATAGTTTCAATAAATAACCATTTATTGAAACTATCGTAATTAAGATATTAAAATAATTTAAATTATAAAAATTATATTCCAACCGAAAATGCTTGTTTATTTGTGTTAATTATTGGATATCTCGAAAACGGCACGAGTTAGACTAAAAGGTTAGTTAGACAAAAAGTTAAAGATATTAAAATATATAGCAAATTGTACCCAATTTGCTATATATTTTAATATCTTTAACATTTTGTCTAACTAACCCTATAATAACCCGTAATATATAGCAAATTGTACCCAATTTGCTATATATTTTAATATCTTTAACTTTTTGTCTAACTCGTGCCGTTTTCAAGATAACCACAAAATAACACAAATAAACGACCATTTTCGGTTGGAATATTATTTTTATAACTTAAATTATTTTTTTGAGAATATAAAAATAATTTATAGGTATAAGCTATAGAGCGTTCACACACAGACATCTAGACATCATTAAATAAATACTAAAATTAATTCTGTAACTCTAAAATCGAATAATTATTATTAAAATTGGTCCGTGTGTTCTAAATACGTTTTATACGTTACGTATAAGAAACTAAAAATAATATACCACATTTTAATACATGGATATCAATATAAAATATAGCATGTATAACTTTCCGCAACTAATATGAAAAATATTGATTATAATATTAAATGTGAAGTTTTTTGTTTAGTTTGCGTAAACAATTTTATATAATGTGTTCGTAAAATAATAAAATTCTATATATGTTTCGTATTATTAAATATTTATATATGTTTACAGTTAAAACAGACGTTATAGTACGGCATAGCGCTGATTCGCTATAACACTGTTTATTACACTAAATGTAATTTTAATCTTATTTAAAACTAAATTTAATCAAAAACTATTTATATATCTTTTATTGATTGTACAAGAAACTTAACGCGATGTTTTTAAGGCGTTGATTATTTTTTAAGGTCCATTTTACATAATTAATAATATTTAGAGCCTTAAAAAAATATTCATATTGTTTTTGGACCAATATTGTTTTAGGGTTATTTATTGTGGTAATAATTCAATTTATTGTTCGTAGTAAAGTATATACAAAGAGCTATAGTGTTTGGGCGTCTATCTGTAACTTTCTTAGAATATCTCGAAAATGGTATGAGTTAGAGAAAATGTGTACTATATAAAAGTTGAAGATATTTAAATTTCTTGCAATTTTTGTTTAAAAACTTTTTTCAGAAAATGTACCATTTACGAAAAAATTAGCATTGAAAATGGTTATTTTATATTTACGTTCCGGAAGAGAAATAGTTTATTTCTGCTATTTTTACAATATCTCGAAATTGGTATGAGTTAAAGAAAATTTGTTCTTTATAAAAGTCGAAGATATTTAAATTTCTTGCAACTTTTGTTTAAAAAGTTTTTTCAAAAAATGTACCATTTACGAAAAAATTACTATTGAAAATGGTTATATTATATTTACGCTTCGGATGAGAAATAGTTTACTTCTACTATTTTTACAATATTTCGAAAATGGTATGAGCTAGAGAAAATGCGTTCTTTGTAAAAGTTGTAGATATTTAAATTTCTTGCAACTTTTGTTTAAAAATATATTTCAAAAAATGTACCATTTACGAAAACATTGCCATTGAAAATGATTATTTTATATTTACGTTCCGAAACAGAAATAGTTTACTTCTGCTATTTTGACAATATCTCGAAAATGCTATGAGTTAGAGAAAATGTGTTCTTAACAAAAGTTGAAGATATTTAAATTTCTTACAACTTTTGCTTAAAAACTTATTTAAAAAAATGTACCATTTACGAAAGAATTACCATTGAAAACGGTTATTTTATATTTACGTTCCAGACTCCTGCTATTTTTACAATATCTCGAAAATGGTATGAGTTAGAGAAAATGTGTTCTTTACAAAAGTTGTAGATATTCAAATTTCCTGCAACTTTTGTTTAAAAACTTTTTTCAAAAAATGTACCATTTATGAAAAAATTGCCATTGAAAATGGTTATTTTTCAAAACAAATTGATTTTCTTTCATAGCAATCGTAAGGTGAATTTAAATCAATATAAAGCGTAATTATACACGAAAGTCGAGTATAGGCCACGCCTGATTTTTTTAATATAATAAAAAGTATACACAATTAGACTTTTCAGGTTGTTAACCCATAAAATATAAATAATGCTTTTATTATTCGCCAATTAAGTGTATATTAACACTTCAAAATGCAGTGGTTATAAATAGGTTTATTATACTTAAATCAGTGACAAAATAAATGTTATACCACCAAATTATGAATATTTAAGTACTTATGAAACAAGATCCCTTCCAGGAACATGTCCAATATCACGTAGACTTCACCTGGTGACCTAGACACCATGGAGGAGGGCTTCACGTTGTGGGAAGCCTCTAGCAACGTGGTCCAACGTGAAGAAGTCATTTGCGGCATAGACAATGGCTGCGCCATTATGCAGACGGACGCTTCGGAGACTAGCTTCGACGAAGTGTGCGAAGAGGTCGTTGTCCAAGACGACGTCGCGTCGGAGAGCATCATCTCCGAGACTAACCAGGACGAGAACTCCCCGGACGGGGACAACATCATGTACCTGACCGAGGACAATGTCCTGGTGATGCAACCCACCCAACCGGCCGCTGGCTCATACCAGGACAATTTCTTAGAATGCCAGGTACTTTTAATTCCTAATGCGTTTGGGACTTTACCGACGTTACCAGTTGAATTAGCCACATGTTCTTTACATGTTAGGAAATGCTTCATTTTAATATAAAATTCGCCATCATAGGTTTATTTAATTAATATAACTTTAAATCATCATTCGTTATTAAACAATTCTAGTAGTATTTGTTCATTTTTTATATTTTCACACCCAGACAGATAGGATGTTTAAGTGAACCTGACTTCAAGTTCGTTAATATTGAAGACAGATTTGAGCCAATTTAAATTATAACCAGATTACATAAATATTAATTTAATGCGTTCATTTATATTGAAGACGCAAGTTAATTTTTAGTCCACGTACGAACTACCGAAGGAGTAATCGGTCGTGTGTCTGTAGCGTTCTCGGATCAAAAATGTCCTTAACAAAAAGTGTTTGTCTCGTCGCCCTGAATCCAAAAATATATATATAACTGGATGTTAGTCATCCGCTCGTAAGACCAAATTTGTGCTTTCTACCCCTCTGAAGGTACCGGACCGATTAACACCAAATTTGCTACACATATTATTTGGTATCCCATTTGTATCCGCTCGCAATTTAAATCCAATCGCCCGTATACTTCCCGAGTTATAAGGCCCCAAAATTTAGAGCCCCCCTTAATACTGCCCTTATAAAAATAATTAAAACACCCAAAAATTCTACTAAGAATTCTAAGATATTTTATATCTACAAGATTTTTACATATTGTTAACCTAAAGGCCATAAAAAATATTTAATAATATAATTTTAAATATTAAAATATGCTCTAAATTTTATTTTATTAATTAAAATATTCTACAAAAAAAAGGTTTTATATTTATAATATTTCGAATTGTTAAACAAAAGGCTATAATAATTAACAATTTAAATTCGCATCGCATAAGGCGAGCTGGACGCATAGGTGCATTGTACCTAAGTTGGTTTTTTATCAAAATAATCTAAAATAAAATTGTAAAACTTTTTATATCTATAACATTTTGCTCAAATTGTTAACTAAAAGGCCATAATCATTAAAAACCGCTGCTCGCATCGCATATATTACTTATAAGGCGAGCTGGACGCATAGGTGCGTTATACCTAAGCTTGTATTTTATCAAAATAATTATAAAACTATTTGTATTTATAAAAAATATTCAAACTGTTAACCAAAAGGCTATAATAATTAAAAACCGCTGCTCGCATCGCATATATTACTTATAAGGCGAGCTGGACGCATAGATGCGTTATACCTAAGCTTGTCTTTTATCTAAATAATTGTAAGACTATTTATATCAATGCAAAAATTTCAAATTGTTAACCAAAAGGCCAGAATTATTAAAAACCGCTGCTCGCATCGTTATAATCATTTTATTGACCTCTAATACAATACCCACTGGTGCCAACCTAAGAATACATATTTATTATATATGATAGCACTAGAAATCAGCTAACTTAAAGTAACCCTAATCTTAAAGCCTTATATATATATATGTACGTCTTTTATTTCGCATTTAATAATATTAATCCGTAATATATAAGTGAATTTTTGAAAGTCTTAGTTTAGTTTTTCCCGCATTGACTGTTCAGTTCATGATTTGTCTCTTTTCCACTTATAATAAAGAAAAAGGATAGATTACGAACTGAGCAAGGCAAGCATGTCTAGTTTGTACTAGATTACTTAGCGACTAGTGCCGAAAAAACCCGACTACACACGAATCGAACCGAAGACATACAGACTTGACCAAGCTTATATATGCAGTAAGGGTTAACCAATGAAAATTCTAGGTAACCGAGGAAGTAATCACCGACGACTGGGTAAACTCGCAGGCGGGCGAAGAGCGCGTCGAAATCCCCATCGGGGAAGTCGGCGCCGAGCAACAAATCGAATACGACGACACTGAAGTCCCCCTGCCCACCGACCAAGACGAATACACCGCCAGTCGCCCATACCCATGCGACTTCTGCTCGCGACGATTTCGCAAAAAAGCGAACCTCATGAACCACATGGTTGCGCATCAAACCGACCGGCCGCACGGCTGCAACCTATGCGGCGCCCGATACATTCGCAAATGCGATCTAATGAACCATTTAAAAATACACGCGTACGTCCCCGACCCGGACGGATTAGACGACGAGGAAATTGCTCCGATTACGATGGAGCTTGAAATAGAGAAGACAAAAAAGTCGCGGAAATCGTCGAAGAAACGAAAGGCGGCAATGGCGAATAATTCACCGCCAAAAACGAAGATTAAACAGGAGCATATTGATATGGATGAGCGGTATGAGATGCCGTCTAGAAGCTATAATTATGTGGAGGAGGATGTTCGGTTATTAACCGAAATGGAGAATCATGTGAATTCGGGAAGAAATAATGAATATGGAAGCTACGCCGAAGTGGAAACTATTGCTGAAGTTCGGTATCCTATTTTGGACGCTAGAAAACCGTTTGTTTGTCAACATTGCGGTGTCGCGTTTGCTAGGGAAAAGGCGTTGGCGTCGCATGCTCGTATTCATGCGGGGGATTCCCCGTTCGAGTGTGAAACTTGCAACGAGATGTTTTGGGATGTTGCGTTGTTGCGGGATCACGTCCGGACTAAACATGGCGGGATTGCAGCTGATTCAGACTATGAGGATATTGACGATGACGAATACATTGACGACAGTAAATATGGCGACTTTTACTGTAAAATCTGCGGGATGAGATTCCATAGAACAGATCTTCTACGAAGACACATGCGTAGCCACGAAGAAGTGAAAGAAGAATACGCTGTAGAGTCCGATTACGGACACGTTTGTAATGTTTGTGGACAATCGTTCACTGAGGCGTTGGACCTTTTAGCGCACGCCGAATCGCACACCCGACAACTAGGACATCGGTGTATGCTATGCGGCGAATGTTTTGCAGATGAATCCATTATGGCCAATCATGTGATGCAACGACATGGGAAAAACATGCCGCCGAACACGTGTATGTTATGCGGTAAAACGTGCAAGGATAGGCGGACGTTACTGAAACACTCCTGGGATCATTCGCGAGAGAAACTATTCTCGTGCTCCAAGTGTGGCAAAAGTTTCCATAATAAAGCGCGCTTAAAACGGCATATGATGTCGCATCGCAACAAAGCGGTCCAATGCGATATATGCGGCGACGATTTCCCCGATGGTAGATCATTAATGAATCATCGGCATTCGCATTCGAATATATCCGGGCGACAGTTTCCATGTCGTGAATGTGGCAAAACATTCGGTAGTCGATCATCGCAGCAAATTCATATACGCATCCATACTGGTGAACGCCCGTACGGGTGTCGTTTCTGCTGGAAAGCGTTTGCAGACGGCGGCACTTTACGCAAACACGAACGCATTCATACCGGCGAAAAGCCGTACGCATGCGCTGTCTGCCCGCGAGCATTTAACCAACGCGTCGTGCTGCGCGAACACATCCGGTCCCACCATTCCGGCCCAGACTCTAATTACAGTAACACAATGACCCCATACTGTTGTACTGTCTGCAATGATATGTTCTCAACATCGCAAGATTTAATCATTCATTTGATACATCATTGCGATTTAAACACAGCGATGAAACGGCAACCGCAAGTAGGGCCGCGGAAATATAAACGCCGCCGGAAATTAAAGCCGCATGAACTTGAAATGATTTCCAATCGGGTGGACGATGAACAAGACATGTATTCGGATTCGGATGAAAAGCATCGGCCGCGACGGCAAAAGAAACCAAAACCTGTGCCTCAAGTGAAACAGCAAACTACTATCGAGAAGGATTACGAGAGTATATTCCAAAGTTTTGAGTCAACTATACAGAATATTAACTCGTTAGTGAATACGCCGAAGCAAGCGAATTCACGCGGGCGGAAAAAGGTGAAACCGCAGGAGGCGCAAGTCTCAATGCATTCGCGTCCGAAAATGATTCACACGCAAAAGACGCGAGTACCAGTTGATCCGCAAGATGCGAAGGGACGCCACAAAACTAAGACTATGATTACCCGGACAACGCCCGTTGAGCAACCGCCGAAAGAGCGCTCAAACTCGTTTAGTAACGAACGCAATCGCCCGCGCACCAAAAACGTTAGCTATCATATACTCCAAGCTGAAAAGCTGCCGTTGGCCACCTTTGGTGAAGACGGCGAACCTGAAGACCCCTATAACATCCCTGATCTAGATCAAGAGAACACGAATCCAGATATAGATGATTTTGATCAAATCTTGATTAAACCTGATCCGGATTCACCTAATAAGCATCTAGTAGCGCAAGAGTTAGAATACCAACAAGTAGAAACGGAAATACCGGATGTAGCGAATGAAGAGACGGTGCTAGTGGGTGAAGAGATCGAACTAGAACCAGAGCCGACGCCAGTTGCGGTGGTGAAGGTGAATAATAAGAATGCGAAGAAGAATAATAGTTTGACGCCTGGTCGACATATTATTGGTCCGGGGAATAAAGTGATTCGTATTGTCAAGGGGGGAATGTTAATAAGTAATAATAAGGTGAAGAGAGAATCGGAAACGTTGTTGCCGGATGTTAAGCAGATCAAGCAGGAGTATGTGGAGCCGAGTCCGCTGCATGAATTGGCGGAGATATCGATGCAACATGCGCAGAATCAGTTTCGATGTGAAATGTGCTGTGCGACGTTCAGTGATCGATCCCAATTATTAATGCATGTACCAATTCATATCTGATGCTTTACCCTATGTTTTGCCGTAAATCGAAATAAAACCACAATATATTTTTTATTTGCTGTTGTTTTGTCTGTTTTAACACGTTAATACAAAATGGCGGACGAACTATTACATTTGTGCAACAGTTTGAATGGTATACATACTACAAGATGGCGGACCTGTCCTGATTGGTGGTAATTCAAAATGGCGGACTGGAGATACAAGTGTGGTGTATAATATTGAGTATTTTTTAACGATTAGTGGCCATTTAGTTTAGATATGGTTTATTATAAGTTCAATTAAAATTAACTGGTTAAATGAACAGTGATATATATACAAGTTTCCAAAATATTTATTATCGTGTATAATTAACTGATTATGCAATTATACGCTGTTTAAATTTGAAACTAGTTTTAATGTAGATACAATTACAAGTTTATACATAATATGAATTCTAAGAAATTAAACAGCGATTAATTCGTTTTTATCTCCGTTATTCTTTGGATTCGAAGAATATTTCATAAAAATAAAATAATTACTAATATTTGTTTATATTTAAATAATACAATTTATTTATATATTTTGAAATTGAATTAAATGTTTTTGAAGTATTTTTAATTCGTACACCAACATGAAATTTGATACAGATAGCCTTCGGTTTACGACTCATTTTACGCTAATTTACAATAAAACCGCGTTGTATTATTCTAATTGTTTAATATATATATAACTGTGGGCACCATGTGCCCATTACATATACAGAAGTCCACTCACTGATATTAAAATAATTAAAGCCTCAGCGTTCTATCCGGAACGCCATGTAAATCTTACGAGCTTACACAAAGGATGTAGCGTTCCGGATATATATTTATATAAATACAATTTGTATATTTTTGCTCCGTCGATTCGGTTTGCGTTAGTTTAGTAAAATGACTGCGGCGTAAACCGAGGTTTATATAGTTTCAAATATGTAGATATGATTTTAATAATATATGTAAATTTGTGTTATTTCAATTATGTAAAAAATGTTGCGGCTTCAAAATGTTTAAATTTTTATACAAAATAATGGGTTAAAGAATAAAAAATATGAACCATTTAGGCCCAGTGATTGCAAAATACATTTAAAAGAAAATTAAATCATTTTTTTTTTTAAATGTCAATTACAAATTTTGCTGTTTTAAGTTTCGTTTAAATAAACAATTCACTACATGCTAGAAATTTTGGTAGAATTAGAATTTTTATGTTTCAAAATCGTAATATTTGGGCTAGGTACTAAAAATTCTGATTTGGCTAAAGTTTTTGGGTCGATCCGCCATCTTATGGTGGACATTTTGAGTTTATAATAATAAAATGGAAGTTTAATATGTTTTGGTATCGTAATTTTGTAAAAACAAATTAAGTACACCCCCAGATTAGTCTTTATTTACAATTTCACATTTTGTTTCACGTAATGTATAGTTTTTTTTTTATTTTGTAGATAAATTGTTCTCTAAAGTCTAATGAGAAGTTAGCTATGAATGTGCACACACACACACCATATTAAAAATTAGATGTATTAGTGTTTAGATATTTTGATAGTTCACTTTTTAAAGTGATTTATCCATATTATTAACATGTAACAATAAATATTACATATAAATATGAAATAACCGACTATTATAATAATTTTAGGCATATTATGATTGTAAATACTGATCTGATGTAGACAGTTGATTATATTTAGATGTAAGATTATCTTTATAAGTAAAGTGTATTTTATTTGAATCCAAAATAAATATTTAGTTATTCAAAATGGCGGAGCTTTGCCAACAATTACAATAAAAACAAATTGCTTAATAATCAGAATGGTTATTCCAATTTCTTGAGACAGGTTGACGAATTGTGGCTACGCCACTGGCATATAATAATATAACAAAAACAATTTTTTAACAACATTTATTTTATATAAATTTTACATAAAATATGTTTAAAACCACAAAAAATTGTTATCAAAATATAACAAACGTCTTAGAAAAAAAATTACATAATTTATCAAAAGATAATTAAGCAATTTATATTATAAATATATGAAATTTAGTCTAGCGTTAGCTAACGCTGTTTGTGCACTCAAATACGTTTATATAAATTTTGACTCCAAAATTAAATATATATATATATATATTTGATTTCCAAATCAACTAAATTGTCATTTATTGTGTCTAATTTATTAAATAATACAGTATTTTAGCGAAATTACATATACAACAATGTTATTAACCATTTTATTTATATTAGAAGATTTGTTAAGCATCATTTAATATTCGGAAATGTGCAATCCAATTAAGGTAAGTTCATTTTAAACCTATAATAACTTATTTTTCAATCAAATAATTCGTTAAATACTCTCCGATGCATAAATAAGGTTCATTATTATAACTTTTCCATTGCATTATATTAAAAAGCTACGCCACTGCATATATTTATAACTAGCATTTTCTAATAGCCAGTCAAATCTCGCCCTTATGCAACCAATACATAAGGCACAATTCGTTTGTACTTGTTTTAAATTCTAACTAGTATATTTACCCTAATAGCCAACCGAATTTAACCCTTATGCCACCAATACATAAGGCACAATTCGTTTGTACTTGTTTTAAATTCTAACTAGTATATTTTCCCCTAATAGGTAACCGAATTTAACCCTTATGCAACCAATACATAAGGCACAATTCGTTTGTACTTGTTTTAAATTCTAACTAGTATATTTACCCTAATAGCCAAACGAATTTAACCCTTATGCCACCAATACATAAGGCACAATTCGTTTGTACTTGTTTTAAATTCTAACTAGTATATTTTCCCTAATGGGCAGCCGAATTTAACCCTTATGCAACCAATACATAAGGCACAATTCGTTTTTACTTGTTTTAAATTCTATCTAGTATATTTTCCCTAATGGGCAGCCGAATTTAACCCTTATATTACGAGTGCATAAGACACAATTCGTATTTTATTTGTTTTTAATTCTAACTTGTATATTTTCCCTAATGGCCAACCGAATTTAACCCTTATATTACGAGTGCATAAGACACAATTAGTATTTTATTTGTTTTAAATTCTAAGTAGTATATTTACCTAATATAGCCCTTATGTTACGAGTCCACAAGACCGAATTCATTGAATTTAACTGAAGAAGTCTCGCCCTTGTACACTCGTGCTATAAGGGTGAATTTTGCTTAATGTTTGATTAATTAGTAATTAAAATTAGATAATTACAAATTATAATCTAGTTTGTGTTATGACAAACAATGTTAACAGTTCAAGTAACAAAATGTATGCTACATTTTGTTGCTTTAAGCGTTAACTTTGTAAGTTTTTTAACAAACTGGAATTATTACTTGTAAATTATAAGTGTAATTACTAATTGTTTCACGTTTCTAATTTAGTTTTGTGTTGTTTTAGAAACATCTTATACCCGACTTCTTATACCGAGTGATTTATAAGAAGAATATCGCGAGGAAAAAGGTAGGAATTTTATACATATGTTATGTTTGTGAACCGTTAGGTTATTTTTCCGCCCCAGGTGGCAAAAGCTCTAGGGTACGCCACTGGCAAGCCTGTTTATAGGGGAACATTCTATAGTGTTATAGCTATATGTTTTGTATAATGGAAGCTTTTGGCGTTTATTAGGACATTATCTTCAAGGTTATACGTTATAAGTTGAACTTTAAGCACGCATTGTATGGGCTTTATCGGTTTCGATAAAAATCTAGGGTAATTTACTTGAAAATAAATACATTTTTCTACAAAAGCTTCGATTTGATAATAAATTTTGTACATTGGAATATCAAAAAATATTCTTTCTGTATTTTATTGTTACTTATACGTATACATTAAGGAAGTATTGTAATTATGGAAGTTTTTAACGGAAATACACGACCCCTTGAAGGGACATATGTATGTTTAGGTTATAAAACGGAAAAAAACTTGTTTTTGAAACCGGAAGTACTTGTTCTGGTTACTATTCGCGTATTTCGTAAACGGTACTAGTTAGGAAAAAAGTTATTCTTGTAAAAGTTAAAGATATTAATATTTATGGCAATTTTTTTTTGAAAAATGTTTTATTTATTAAAAATAACATTTAGGTTTGCATATACAAATTAAGGATTTTTAAAATTTATTTATTGATTAGTCTCGGTTAGATTTTAAGAATGTTAGATAAAGGGGTGTCTGTTACTCCATTTAGGGGAGCAAGCAGTACTTATACTGTTTGTACAACATTGTTTTAAATATTTCTACGTAATAATAGTCCAATTTGGCAGTGTTCCAACTCCACGGTTAAGTGTTTTGTAGTATACACCTATTTAGACTTTAGAGTGAGTGTTTTATCTAGTGTTTTGGCACTGTTTACATCTTGCTGTTGTATTATACACTAATATTTATCATGACATTTAGATCTAATTAGATCTAATCAGCTTAGTACTAATTAATGTATGTTTTTAAATCACGCTGATGCATTTATTGGTTTGATGAAAGAGAATTGTATTTATATGTTATAGGGTTTGACATTTGAAGCGTATTTTGTTTGATATGTATATATATTTGATTCTTTTGTAAAATTTGGCAAATGTAATGCAGTAATTTGCTTTGAAATTCGATAATAAATTATGTTTGTATATACGACAAACAAAAACATTTTTGAAATTATTCTTGGATGTGAAAATATTATGTATAAATGACCCGTGACAATTTTTGCAACGTATGAATTTATTTATTTATATAAATAAATTTACAAACATTTCAATAATAGTGGAATTTACTGCGCGCATATACACATACACTATGTGCCCATATCATATACAGTTCACTGTTCTAATTGAATAATTTGACTGGTGGCGATTTTTTATGCAATTCTTTTATTAATGTAAATGTTTACACCATATAAATAAAGCATTTTCATTACATACTGGAGCAGTAATTCAGTTTTATTGAATTGTATTATTGCGATTGTTTCTTAACCAATAAATATACTTTTTTTAAATAGATAAGGGCCCCGCAGAATGCTAAGCCGGCCCTGTGCGTTTAATATATAGTTTTATTTAGAATAATACATGGTTTTGTTTGTTTCTCCAATTTTGCATTCTTGACACCTCAATATACTATAATTTTATTTTTAAAATGAAAAGACAATGATATTGTTATTGCATGATTTTCAAATATATTCCCAGACAATTTGAAATTGTTTTGCTAATTCAAGTGACCTCTGTTGTTTTAAACAATCAAAAATTATTAAATAATTGTTCTTTTTTCTCAATTTTTAGGAATAATTATTCAAAAATTAGGCTAATCGATTATTCTATCGCAATTTTTATATATATATATATATTTTTGAAATAAAAAATGTTTTTAATCGGTCGATCGATTTTTTTGCCATACTTAGAATGTGGACTGTATATGATATGGGCACACGGTTTAACCTAGTACTGAAATAAAAGGAAGATAGACAGTTTAAAGGAGCATTCACAGAGAACTAATTAGTAATTAAGAATAATAATAATAATTATAACTAATATACTACTGTGTATTATGACAAGCAATGCTAGCATTCACAGCAACAAAATTAACACAATTAAGGGTCATTCACAAACGAAATTTTCGAAGTTTGACATACGGGAATATGTGTATTCGGTCACAGTGCCAAATTAGTACACTGTGAACGGTTACACATGTTTCACATGTATTCACAGCGAACTAAATAGTAATTAAGGTTAGAAAATTACAATAAATAATCTAGTTTGTATTATGATAAGCAATGCTAGCATTCACAGCAACAAAATTAACACAATTAAGGTTCATTCCTAGTTTAACAACTAATTTAGGTACATTTGTATAGAAAAGGGTATTATTTAGTGAATCTAGTAAGTAAACTTCGTATGCAATCCAAAAATAATGGCAACGTGCTCGTGAAACTACGAAAACATTTTCCTTCTATTTTTAGCAGTGCCATGTGAAGGTTTGTAACACCAACAGTTGGTGGATGTGTTAAGTGACTGGTGCCAAAAACATTTTGACCTGCGCAATCAGGTAAAATCATTAAAATTTGTCAAAAGCGTCTTGGGCCATTTTTATTTATTTATTGTCATCAGTGTACAGTTTACAGTGTACACTTAACATGTGCTATAAATTTAACAGTTACCTGACTTTATAATTTATACATATTTATCAGCAAAACACGTGATTAAATAATGGTTTTATGACAATTCTGATAAAGATCTATATGATAATTAATTTCTGTGTAGTTTTGATTTATTCAGTTTCAAAGTGGCAGCTTTTGTGAAAATGGCTAAAATGTTTCATTTTAAAAGAAAGGTAACTTGTCTCATTTTACGTATATATACGTTTTATTTTGTTTGATTTGAAGACGTCTTTAAGACTTTGTTAAATGACGTCTTATTTATGTAGGTCTTAAAGACGTCTTTTTACGCCTTTAGGAATTTTGTGCTAAATGTAGTAAAATATATATATATATATATATTATTTTTACTATTTACTATTAGTTTATCCGGTGCCGTAATTAGTTTTATATGTGCCCGGATGTGCAACGTTTAATTTTTAGGGCCACTTAATTTTTTATTTTACTTATACGAATGTATATAAGGAAAATCATGAATGCAAATATTTGTTTTGAAGGTCCCTAACTTTCATTTAAACTATTTTCTCAGTGCCTGTGTGTGTGTGTGAACACTACACAGTAAAAAAAACTGTAAATTTACAAAACTTTTTTAAATCATGACTTTTACTAATTGTTAAAACATATTTAATATTCATCTTGTTTGTAATTTTTACGTAAAAAGTTATGTGAATTTACTCATATTTTTAACAATTTATAGCCAATACTGTTGAACATATAAATATATTTCGGAAACAGTGTGTGTGTGTGTGAACGCTCTATAGCCAACACCATTGAATATATAAATATAATGTTTAAATATCTCAAAAAAGAAACCTTTCTAGTTTTATAATAAAATTTGCTACCGGAAGTGTTTGTTTACTTGTATAATTTATTTAATATCTCCAATACGACACGAGTTACAGAAAAAGTATTTCTTATAAAAGTTAAAGATATTAAAATTTCCAACAACTTTAGTTTGAAAAGTTTTCACGTAAAAATGTTCCATTTACTGAATAATCGCATTTGAAAATTGCCCTTTTACGTATTTATGTTTCCCTAGTTACACATATTGATATTGTTCCAAGGCATTTATTAAGTATCTCGAAAACGACACGAGTTACAGAAATAGTGATTCCTATAAAAGTTAAAGATATTAAAATTTCTAACAACTTTAGTTTGAAAAATTTTACGTAAAATGTACCATTTACTGAATAATCGCGTTTGAAAATAGCTCTTTTACATTTATGTTTCCCTAGTTACACATATTGGTATTGTTTCAATGTATTTATTAAGTATCTCGAAAACGACACGAGTTACAGAAATAATAATTCGTATAAAAGTTAAAGATATTAAAATTTCTAACAACTTTAGTATTAACAGTTTTTACGTAAAAATGTACTATTTACTGAATAATCGCATTTGAAAATAGCTCTTTTACTTATTTATGTTTCCCTAGTTACACATATGGATATTGTTTCAAGGCATTTATTAAGTATCTCGAAAACGACACTAGTTACAGAAAAAGTGATTCCTATAAAAGTTAAAGATAATAAAATTTCCAACAACTTTAGTTTGAAAAGTTTTTACGTAAAAATGTACCATTTACTGATTAATTGTGTTTGAAAATAGCTCTATATTGTTTCATGGCAAGTGGGTCCATTTATTAAGTATCTCGAAAACGACACGAGTTACAGAAAAAGTAAATCTTATAAAAGTTAATGATAATAAAATTTCCAACAACTTCTGTTTGAAAAGTTTCTCTGTAAAAATGTACTATTTACTGAATAATCGCGTTTGAAAATAGCTCTTTTACGTATTTATGTTTCCCTAGTTACACATATTGATATTGTTTCAAGGCATTTATTAAGTATCTCGAAAACGACACGAGTTACAGAAAAAGTGACTCTTATAAAAGTTAAAGATATTAAAATTTCTAACAACTTTTATTCGAAAAGTTTCTCTGACAAGTGGGACCCGTAACAATAAATAATTTTCAAAAAATTGTGATAATTTTATATTTATTTGTTTGACTAATTGTTAATATATATATATATATATATATATATATAAATGTATTTTTAATCATTGTTTATATTTAACCCAGTTAGCAAATGGACCCTTTAAGTAAAATAAATATGTTAATATAATGCAACGGTTAATATATATAAATAGATTTTTATTTCAAAAAACATTAAAATGAAGTTGTTAACATTTTGCCTGCCATGACGGTCATTTATATATTTGTTTTATCGAAAGATATTTAGCCATGGCCATGGCGGTTAAGGCTTCATTACTTGGCATGGTTGTCAAACTGTTAATTTAGCTATAAATATTTTTGGATCAACATTATTTTTTACTGGCTTTCCTATAGCAATATTAATTTTAATAAACAGATTTCTCAATTCTTTAAGATCTTTACGAAATTTTAATATTACGTATTTAAAATATTCAACAACTTATATTGTCATAATATTAATTTTAATAAACATATTTCTTTGTTATTTAAGTTTTTCAAGAATTTTAATATTACTTATTTAAAATTTAGCTATTAGAAATAACGTGTATAATATTTATAAGCAAACTCATTGGAAAGTTAAATTTTTAATCGGACTTTAAAACTAAAGATGGCGTTAGCGATACTGAAACATTGAGCGAATTAAATTAATTAAAAAGACGAAGAAATTATATTTTTTCCTACATTTTTAATGTTTTCTTGAGTTTAAATTAATAATAACCGGGAGTTCCCCCCCAATATTTAGTTTTTAAACGTTCAAATATCAAAATAAAATTAATATTTTAAATTATATAACAGCTGAGGTGAACACATATTATTTTGAGAGCCGACATTATAAAAAATTGAAAAATAAGTTCATACTTCCAAAATTAGAATCGCACGTGATAATATATTTAGATTTGGAGGTTAGGTGAGCCTTTGAACTCACTAGTGCGCTGAATTTAATTTTCTAGGGCACATTTACATAGTCAAAACAAGTTTTAATTATTTCATAATTACTCTTAAAAAACAATAAAGTAATTTGATTTTATTTTTGTTACAGAATTCAACGCCGAAGAAAGAATTCAGCGAAGCCGAGTTAAAAGGTAATTAAACTATATTATAAATATACAAATATTTCCGTTGTCTAGACAATTATTTAGTTATTTGTTTAAATCAAATAATCAGCAAATATTCGTATGAAATAATTTTGTCAAGTGCGCAAAATCGATACAGTTACACTGTGTTTTTAACTGTTTCATCTGATTTCGTAGTATAAGCACTAGCTTGGGTTACGTTACACGCGTTCTCAGTTAATTCTTAAACATCCGTTAAAAAAAAAAGCATTTTATATTTGTGTCTTGAACGAAATTATTTATTTTGAACAGTGTGAATTATTAATACGCGTTATGTTGGAAGGTAATTATTATATATTTATATTTTACTACACGTAAACAAATAATATTATTATTTTATTATATCATTTCTGCGTTTATTAAAATATGTTTCTATATTAGTAATAGTTTATTTTGAAGAAAGTGTATTATTACGCGTATATGTGGACTGTATTTATATGTTTGTTTGTTTTACTACGCGAAAACAATAAATATTATTATTTTATCAATTAATTCCTGTGTTTATTTAAAATATTTTTCCGTATTAATAATAATTTATTTAAAATAGGTAATTTTGTAGAACGTTTATAATTAATTCGCGTATTCTTTGACTGTATTTATATGTTTGTTTGTTTTATTACACGAAAATAAATAGTATTATAATTTTATCAAATAATTTCTGCGTTAGTTTAAAATATATAACTATTTTAATAATAACTAATTTTATATAGTTTATTTTGTAGAAAGTTTATAATTAATTCGCGTATTGTTGGACTGTATTTATATGTTTGTTTGTTTTACTACGCAAATATAATTAATATTATTATTTTTTCAAATAATTAGTTTAATATTTTTCTATATTTTATATTGATTATTTTGACGAAGGTTTATAATTAATTCGCGTATTGTTCGACTGTATTTATATGTTTGTATGTTTGTTTGTTTTACTACGCAAAAACCATGAATATTATTATTTTTTCAAATAATTTCTGCGTTAGTTTAACATTTTTCTATATTTTTTATAGTTTATTTTGACGAAAGTTTATAATTAATTCGCGTATTGTGCGACTGTATTTATATGTTTGTATGTTTGTTTGTTTTATTACGCGAAAACCATGAATATTAATATTTTTTCAAATAATTTCTGCGTTAGTTTAATATTATTCTATATTTTATATAGTTTATTTTGACGAAAGTTTATAATTAATTCGCGTATTGTTCGACTGTATTTATATGTTTGTATGTTTGTTTGTTTTACTACGCAAAAACCATGAATATTATTATTTTTTCAAATAATTTCTGCGTTAGTTTAATATTTTTCTATATTTTATTTAGTTTATTTTGTAGTAAGTTTATAATAAATTCGCGTATTTGTTGGACTGTATTTATATGTTTGTTTGTTTTACTACACGAAAACAAATATTACGTAAATAAAAACACCCTATTTTAAATTTTATTTAAATTACTGAGTTATTTTCTTTAGTTTGGATTATTAATACGCGTAATATCGAAAAGTAATTATTTATATATCGTTTATTACGCGGGAATTTGATTTAATAATTTCTGTACTTGTTAAAAATAAAAATAAAACTGCTTAAAATAATTTTAAATATGCATCTTCAATAATGTAATTTCCTGTGTTTATAAATTAAATTTACAACAGAGCGCTTTTACTAGATTGGGTGAAATAAAATTATAGAGCTAAAAGCATTTAGTGCGCCACTGACGCACAGGTGGAAGCACCAAAGTTTCTACCCTAGCCATATAAGTAATATAAAACACCCAGATAATAATTTAGATTTATTAAAATTTACATTAATATTAGATACATGGACTGTATATGCTATGGGCACATGTTGCTCACGGGTTAACCTTGTATATATATATTAAATATATATAAAATGCAAATTGTACTAATTTATAATATTTTAATATAGTTACTATATATAATTAAAATAAATCTACGATTTTTTTAAGATAATATTTGGTAACATGCGATATAAATACATTTTGGTGTAAATAGTTTTATCGTTTGTCAAGAAAAATCGTATATTATTTTAGTTTGCGTGTACCTAACCTCCTATAACGATAATAGCTGTATTCTTTTACACAAAATCGCAGCTAGGCTCATGTTTTTGCTCTGTCTGCCTCATGTGTAGACAGAGCGAGAAGATGAGTTTAACCGAAACATGATGTGTTGTGTATAAAAAGAATACGGCTAATATCCTAGAATCTACAATGCTGTGTATTCTTTTACACAAAATCTCATCTAGACTCATATTTTTGCTCTGTCTGCCCCATGTGTAGACAGAGCGAGAAGATGAGTTTAACCGAAACATGCTGTGAATGTGTATAAAAAGAATACGGCTAATATCCTAGAATCTATAACGATATATAATAATTGTGTATTCTTTTACACAAAATCTCAGCTAGATTCATGTTTTTGCTCTGTCTACCCCATGTGTAAACAGAGCGAGAAGATAAGTTAACGGAAACAAGCTCTGAGTGTGTATAAAAAGAATACGTCTAATATCCTAGAATCTAAAGTTCTAGATAGAACTTTGACATTTCATTTAATTTATTTTTGATAAAGGTTAGCCAATTCTTTCAATAGAATATTTATTATATTGGACAAATACACCTTATTAATCTTACAACAAGTAAAATTGCATCCAGTTCTGTGAATTAAGACTGCGATCGATATTAGAGCCGTATTCTTTTTATACATAATCTCATCTACTCGCTCTGTCTACACATGGGGCAGAGAGAGTAAATATATGAGCCTAGCTGAGATTTCGTGTAAAAAGAATACGGCTTTTGTCGTACACATTCTGTATTAAAATGCAGGCAATAACATGAAAGTTACTAACTAAAACTTACTAAATATGCTATAACATTAATTAGGAATAGTAAATTGGAGTAATGTATTAGATATTAGTTGTTTATAGTGGTGTAACCTCCAAATTTAAACGCTATATTGTTTAGTGCCTAATACATTACTCTAATTTACTATTACTAAATAATTTTATGGTATATTTAGTAAGTTTTCGTTAGTATTTAATTCGAGAACATTTTTTTTATCTGGCGTGTTTAGTTATTGTCTGCATTTTGATAAAGAATGTTTTGTTTCCCGCCAAGACTATTTCGATACCCCATTACTGGAGCCACTAGCCGGTTACTGGACAATCAAAAAAGAGCGGGAGTGGCCTTAACTTGACCTTCTTATACGTAGTTTTGATTAAGAATAATATAAATGTATTTTAAATTGTATTTTATTGCATTAAACCACAAAGAAAAAATATTTGGAGTAGTTTTCACTACATAATATAATAACTTCCTTATTTACAAGTGTATATGGAAGTAAAAATATGTCTTCGATGCGTATTTGCATATTGTATGTCAAATAAATATATATTTTTTTATTTCTCGTTCGGGTTCGAAGATAATTAAAACTATAAATTGCCTATTTTGTATGTTTATATTTTTAATTATACCGAAGATTTATGGTTTTTAATTTTATTAACCCCTAAAACCCATGAATGCGTCTCTGGAAGTGATGCAATTTTCATGACTTCAGCTGTACCTAATTACCTCTAGGTATCGATATATCGATCCGTTAGTGCACAAAGGTGCCAACTCCTTGGATGACCTTAACTTATCTAATTTCCGCAACTCGCTCTAAAGTTCTGTGTCCATAAAAAAATCTAGATTGGCCTTCACTCGTCTATATTCTTTCTTAGAGGTCTATAAGGCATTTCTTATTACTGAGTATAAAAGAAATTGAAAAAATGTCAACCATAAGGAAACATTTCTGAATATATAAGATTGAAATATTAGTTTTTATTTCTCGGAACAATATTGACATGCGAACATATGTCTTATTTCTTTATTTATGTTTGTAAAAGATGCACGTGGCCACGTGGAACACGTTGCACGTGCACAATTCACGTTCCCACTAACAATAGATATACAATACTGTTTACAATTTCTGATAATGGTTCGAACGACTATTGATCCTGATTACTAATAACTTTATGTGTATTTGTGTTATAAGTCATTAATCAAAAGGAATTTAAGTCTAATCTGTTATAATTGAAACCTCGTCGTAGCATTCGGTCGTGTGTCTGTAGCATTCTCGGATCAAAAAATTTCCTTAACAAAAAGTGTTTGTCTCGTCGCCCTGAATCCAAAAATATATATAACTTATATACTTGGATGTTAGTCGTCGCTCAGTCGTAAGACTAAATTTGTGCTTTCTATTCCTCTGAAGGTACCCGAGCGA
Organism: Leistus spinibarbis; assembly: GCA_933228885.1. Taxonomy (NCBI): domain Eukaryota; kingdom Metazoa; phylum Arthropoda; class Insecta; order Coleoptera; family Carabidae; genus Leistus; species Leistus spinibarbis. The sequence continues at coordinate 7,764,325 of OW121803.1, read as the reverse complement.
TTTACACCAAATTTGCTACACATAGTATTTGGTATCCTATTTGAATCCAATCGCCCGTATACTTCCCGAGTTATAGGGCCCCAAAATTTGGAGCCCCTCTTAATACTACCCTTACAAAAATAAATATGTCTTTTCAGACTTACGGACAGCGTTCGACCTTCTAGATAGAAACCAAGATGGCCGCGTTACTATTGGAGAGTTGCAATTTATGCTTCAGAACCTGGGGATCCAAGTGCGCGATGAATATGTGCAAGAACTTATCAAAGAGGTAACACAAACAGGTTAGTCAACCAAAGATGTTGCCAATTGGGGTAGAAATAAAGACCCTAACTGTCAAAATAGGATTATTTATATCTAGAACCATCAACCCATTAAATTGGCTTATTAAGAGTAATATAGCCAATGGGGGATACAAATTAATTGAATTTAAAATTTGTATATCCCTGTGGAAAGAAAACCTAGTTTTCGAAAATATTTCAACCAAAAGTACTAGTTTACTCGAATCAGTACATATCTCGAAAACGTGAGTTAGAGAAAAGTGGATCACTAGCTTAATGTTGAAGTTTTAATAAATAACCAGTGGCGAGGCTACTTTTTTAAAAGTGATAAATGACCCTATGTTTAAAAACATAGGTCAGAGGTACATAGTACAATACATCAAAATTTTACAGTGGCTCGAGCCACTGTAAAAATCCCTGCTCCTGGTAACATATGAAACGTTCTACACATTCATTCCCATACATCTGGATGCTTATACTACTTCAGGTTCCTTTAAATAAGAAAAACAATAATTGTCAGTTATATGCATTTATTTAGTAAATTTAACAAAACTTATTTAATAATACACAATAATAATTAAACGATTTTTAATAAGTTGTTCACTGTTAATAAAGATTGAGTATTTATATTAACTAAATGTTAAATTTAGTTTTCAGACACCTACGTCGAAGACGCTTATATATGATACAAAATTAAATTAATTTTTAACAGTGTATAGTTAACATTCTTTTTTTTTTGTTTATTAAAGATCGATTAGTACAAGGTTATAACAAATAACTAAATTTTAATATGGCTTTCCCTAAACTAAAACAGTCTAAAATACCAACATTAATACAAATATACCAAACGAATACTTTTCAATAATGAAATAAGAATAATTTAACGAGTTGTTTATTTCTTTGAGTCTATAAGCTCACATTTTAATCCTTAGGCAGTCGATGTATTAGACTAATTTTGTGAATATATTTTTTATTTTATATAGTAGAAAAATATATTTTGTAAATTTGCCTAGAAAAAAAATAATCCAGTGCATTTTAGTTCCTTAGCCATAATAATATCCGTCACTTATGGTTTGGCTTTTCCTTTGTCTTATTTTAAACCTCTGAAATAAAAGTGAATATAGTAACATTTTTCATTTAATCATTTCCTTTTTATATATATATTATGCTACATATTATTTTTTATTATCTTCCTATGTTGCATATTTAATGTTATAGTTCAAATCCTTATATAATCTCTATTAGGATCATTAGCCTATATGGCATAGTGGTCCGAATTGGAAGAAGTTGCATTTTTTACTTGGATAATCATTTAAAAGATGATTATTTGTGATTTTGCTATTAGGATTATATCATCATCTATATTTGCATATTTAATGTTATAGTTTAAATCCTTATATAATCTCCATATTAGGATCATTAGCCTATATGGCATAGTGGTCCGAATTGGAAGAAGTTGCATTTTTTACTTGGATAATCATTTAAAAGATGATTATTTGTGATGTAGCTATTAGGATTATATAATCATCTATATTTGCATATTTAATGTTATAGTTACAATCCTTATATAATCTCTATTAGGATCATTAGCCTATATGGCATAGTGGTCCGAATTGGAAGAAGTTGCATTTTTTACTTGGATAATCATTTAAAAGATGATTATTTGTGATTTTGCTATTAGGATTATATCATCATCTATATTTGCATATTTAATGTTATAGTTTAAATCCTTATATAATCTCCATATTAGGATCATTAGCCTATATGGCATAGTGGTCCGAATTGGAAGAAGTTGCATTTTTTACTTGGATAATCATTTAAAAGATGATTATTTGTGATGTAGCTATTAGGATTATATAATCATCTATATTTGCATATTTAATGTTATAGTTACAATCCTTATATAATCTCTATTAGGATCATTAGCCTATATGGCATAGTGGTCCGAATTGGAAGAAGTTGCATTTTTTACTTGGATAATCATTTAAAAGATGATTATTTGTGATTTTGCTATTAGGATTATATCATCATCTATATTTGCATATTTAATGTTATAGTTTAATTCCTTATATAATCTCCATATTAGGATCATTAGCCTATATGGCATAGTGGTCCGAATTGGAAGAAGTTGCATTTTTTTACTGGATAATCATTTAAAAGATGATTATTTGTGATGTAGCTATTAGGATTATATAATCATCTATATTTGCATATTTAATGTTATAGTTACAATCCTTATATAATCTCTATTAGGATCATTAGCCTATATGGCATAGTGGTCCGAATTGGAAGAAGTTGCATTTTTTACTGGATAATCATTTAATAGATGATTATTTGTGATTTAGCTATTAGGATTATATCATCATCTATATTTGCATATATATATATATATAATCTCTATTAGGATCATTAGCCTATATGGCATAGTGGTCCGAATTGGAAGAAGTTGCATTTTTTACTGGATAATCATTTAATAGATGATTATTTGTGATGTAGCTATTAGGATTATATCATCATCTATATTTGCATATATATATATAATCTCTATTAGGATCATTAGCCTATATGGCATAGTGGTCCGAATTGGAAGAAGTTGCATTTTTTTACTGGAGAATCATTTAAAAGATGAGTGATTATTTGTGATGTAGCTATTAGGATTATATCTTCATCTATATTTGCAAATATAATGTTATAGTTTAAATCCTTATATAATCTCTATTAGGATCATTAGCCTATATGGCAAAGTGGTCAGAATTGGATGAAGTTGTATTTTTACTGGAGATTCATTTAAAAGATGATTATTTGTGATTTAGCTATTATATCATCATCTATATTTGATTTGGGATTCTTTTTATGTCGTCAGCTTATTGTGCTTTACCCATTTAGCAACTAAACAGTCAATTTCATGATTTCTATCTAAGTGTATATATGGAAGATTTACCGATATATCTGAACAATTCAAGTTCTTTACACTTTCTATACCATTGGAATCACTTTTATCTAGTATCTTCCTTGTTTTAACAACTGAATAGTCACTTTCACATTTTTCTAATAATTCTTTAATACGTTTCCGTGTTAATCTAGTTTTACTTTCAGCATATGCTCTTTTAACTCTTTCCGGATGCTTAAAGTCAATCTTTGATGATTTTAATAATTCTTGTAATTGTTTACTACCTTTTTTTAAGTTTTTTATTGATTCAGTTCCATTAGTTATGGTTGATAAAGGATTTTTGTCGCTTGGTGGAAATGGGTTGATATCCCGATTTTCCGTACAAAATGTTGATAGATTTTGCATTTCATTGCGAACTGTTTCACTGTTTATTAATTTTAAATCACTTTCATTAGTTTTAAATTGGATATTTGGAAGGGAATGTAATTGGCTCAATGCTCTATTTGAATTGTAATGATCTGTTTTATTTTCATTATTTGCTAATTTTGAATTAGCGTCTTTTTGGATATTAGTTGCACTAATTTTCTTAATTTTGATACACGGACGAGACTTTAATAATTGTTGTATTTCTTTGCTAAATTTGGACGTTTCATGAAAATGGTTTTGTATTTCTTCACTAGTTTTAGATTCTTTTAATTCGGTTTCACTGTTTATTGTATTTAAATCACTATTTTCTTTAAAAGTTTTAGATCTTCGAGGCAAATTGATAATTTCACTAATGCCCCTAAATTGAATATTTGGAAGAGTATTGATTAAACTGCGTAATTCTGCCCGACAATTTCGTGGTTGCATTGATTTATTTTTTTTATTTATTAATTTTAATATATTTTCTTCGTTTACTCTTGGTGATTTGTTCATTTCATTCATTTTGATATTTGGAACATTTTCTAATAAAACTCGCAACTCTCTATTTTCTGTTTTATTTACACATTTTAAATCACTTTGAAGACAATTTTCACTTTTAACTATTAACTTTCGCGAACATTTTCTTCTCAAAGTTTTTAGAAGAACATTCGCCTTAGCTTTAGAGTAACGAAAATTTTGCCTATATGTGAAAGGTTCATCGTTACGTTTTTTAATTAAATTAAAATTTAATAAAAACGCTTCCTGAGTGATTGATTCACGTTTAATTAAATTATTCCCCCCATATTTAACCACATCATATAACTGTATTTTAGGTTCACGTAACAATAATTTTAAACAATTCTCATTTATCGTTATCCGTTTATCATTGTCTAATGGCTGTGTTATAGGAGTGTTTTTATCCAAAAAAAAACCATCACTGTTAATCACATAACGCGCCAAATTACAAAATAATATATGATCATCATTCAAAATAAAATAACGTTTGAACAATTTCGACAAAATAATTTTCCATTTCCTAATTGAACACGTATTATACTTATACATAGGATGATAATATTTGATATTATCCGGCCACCATTTTGGTTTATAATCAAGTTTGTCGCCATCTTTTCGTCGATGTTTTTCGTGTTCAATCAACAAATATAAATACCGATGTTGTTGCTGCACTGTGAGGCGTTTAACAAATGTTATTGGCCGTTCAACAACCATTCTCCGTATTTAAAAGCACGTGTCACTTTATTAACTTTTTATTAATTAACTTAACATTATCAACGGCAAACCGTGATAACAGCTTCAAGGACGCGTTATATGACCGTTACTAATGCCAGCGTGGCTATAAGCACACTAGTTGCGCATTTCACCGCTAGATCCCACTACATACACACTAAACGTAGTTTTTATTATAAAATCTATGATATTTCACTTGATTTTATATAAAATAGCTAATTGTAAGGCGTTTATATAACGAAATTTGTTTGTTTAAACACATTTTGTTAGTTTAATACTTGTTTTTAGAGCATTTACATGTTTTATTTTCACCTGCAACTTACAATCAGTTTTGCCAAATATAGCAAAACTAAATAATTCCTACATACACCTAAACGTAGTTTTTAATATAAAATCTATGATATTTCACTTGATTTTATATAAAATAGCTAATTGTAAGGCGTTTATATAACGAAATTTGTTTGTTTAAACACATTTTGTTAGTTTAATACTTGTTTTTAGAGCATTTACATGTTTTATTTTCACCTGCAACTTACAATCAGTTTTGCCAAATATAGCAAAACTAAATAATTCCCCAGTATTACTGTATTCTTTTTACACGAAATATAGTATTTTACGTGTGATTTTAATTTTCTCACTCTGTCTACACGTTGGTTAGACAGAGTGAGATATTTTATGTAAAACACGATAACTATATTTAGGTGATTGTGTTTATTTATCAAATTTTCGTACTATATAAGGCAAATAATATATATTTATTGGAAAAATGGCCGAATACATAATTTCTTTAGTTGCCATGGTAACGTATGCTATCTCTTTTTATCCCACATATAAATGGCATAAGGCTATCCTTGTTTTCGTTCCTGTAAAGCTTTAAGGAAATTTAAGGAACTGGCCCTAAAGGCGTGTTCACAGCGAAGTAAATAGTAATTAAGATTAGAATATTACAAATAATAATCGAGTTTGTATTATGAAAAGCAATGCTAACATTCCAAGCAACAAAATTAACACAATTTATCATATATTTATTGGTGTGAACGTTAACTTTGTATGTCATACAACAAACTGGAATTATTACTTATAATTTCTAAGCTTAATTACAGATTGTTTCGCTGTGAACAATCCTTAATACTTTAAAATTGTTAACAAATAAATAAGAAACTCTTTAAATATATATATATTTTTAATTATACAATGGAATAATATAAAATTGCCATATATTATTGATGTTTTTATGACTTAAATAGTTGTAAAACAGAATATTTTGTTTATTTTTGCATGATTGAGCAAAATTTACATTTTTTTTTCTTTTTAACCTTCTCAATGCCAGGTACAGGGTTAATGAACGAAACAGAGTTCCTTCAATGGATAGCAAGAATACAGGCGCTTCGAACCGAAGAAAAAGACAGTGAAGACGACTGCACTAAAGACCTAATTGCTGCGTTTCAAGTTTTCGACCGTGATCGCAATGGGTAAGTAACGTCCGCCATTTTGGATCGCCCAAATCGCATTTAGCTTCACTTTAGCGCGGGAAATTTAATTTATAACACAATATCCGGTAGCAAATAATGTTTTTGTCGATGTCAAAGTTATTTATATCAGCTAAATCGTATCTAGTTTTAAATTAATAAGCATTTAGTACGGGAAATATTGTTCGTGCAAAGATGAATGATGTCGGCCATTTTGAATAAGACGCTCATTGGTTAATTTGTACTTAGGTTCACTGAGTGGGCGTTTCGCGCGGGAAATATGATTTGTTATGATGTTTTATAGTGTTTTGTTTTTGTTTTTGTGGTTTTAGATACATAACAAGGGATGAACTTAGATCTGGGATGGATATGATTGGGGAACCAGTCACTGATCAACAAATTGACGATCTTTTAACACTTGCTGATGTAGACAATGATGGGAAAATTAATTATGAAGGTAATTTGTTTACTTTTATACATTAAAATAGTTTTTAATATTAATATTATAATGAATTTTCTTTTAATAAATTGCAGAATTCGCCAGACTACTTCTTTAAGACATCGTTATTTATTTTATCGAAAATAATTTGTATTTAAGTAATTTTTAAACAAATAAAACATATTACTAATAATATTAAATATGTTGTAGTATAGTTAATATATAAATATTTTATTGAAAAAGACTTTTTACCTAATATTGTTATTATTATATTTATAAAATGATATAAATTGTATTAATAGTTTTTTCTTGTTATGTGGTATCCCTGTAAATACTTATTTATACAATTTATGGATAGTTAAATAAATTAAAAATGTAAATACATTTTATCCCATTTTTTCCAGTAGTTTTCGCAGTGATTAAATAAATTATGTAATATTTTGACCAAAATATTTGAAATTTATTTTAAATATATTTATGTTTAATAATTTTGAACATATATGGCAACTTTTTTGGAAAACCTTGTAGATTTTTTTTTTTTTTTTTTTACTTAAATGGTCATATCTCCACGAAGGGTTAAGTTACAAACATAAATCACATATCTATATATAGAACTGAGTACGCCCTTTAATTTGAGAAGGGGCAAAATTTTCGATATTTTGCTATTTAGACCACTTACTAAGCCGTTTTGTAAATTTTGGGCATTTTTTGAACATTAAAAAGATTTTTAACTCGTTAAGGGTTAAGTTTAGAGCGAAATAGTAAAGGGACAAAAGAAGCGTAATACACTACCCGATTTTTCATTATTAGAAACATTTTCGGTATTTCGTCCCGTTTAGGCTCTAAGGGTAAAAAACTTCCAATTACCTGTATCTTCTTTATACATAAATCACTTTCTACACTTCTTTAATCAAAGATTAGATAATCGCAGTATAAATAAAATAAAAGAAATCGAGCGTAAGTACAATTTAACAATTAAGGAATTTTATATTTCAAATTGTTAGGAATAAAATGCAAAGTTATAGTAAATCAACAATTATATTTTTATTTTACGAAATATAAAATCAAATTTTAATATATATATATCGGTCTTACAATTACATATTAATTATATGATACAAGGCATATTTACATATATATAGCATATTTAAACAGCAAAAATAGTTAGTTTTTTTAAATTCTAAATATATATTTTCGAATTATAGAAACATATCCAAAACTTATTGGATTTGCACAAATTTGAAAGAGAATAATTTGTATTTAAAAATATTTTAAGATGATTTTTTCAGTTTAATATTAGTTAATATTTGCAGAAATATATTTTTTGCACTTTAGAGCCAACAGGAGATAAAAACAGAAACATATTTATTTAATTTAATAACAAATCGATTATTCGATTATATTTGGCATTTATGTAAAGTGGATTTAACACCTTTTGGCTCTAAGATACACAAATAATATTATTCGATGTCAAATTTCTTAGAAATCTATAAATATGTCATTAAATTTAATAAACATTCAAAGTATTTAAGATTTTATAGAATGATTAAGTTTTGCAAACAAATATTTTAGATTTACGGGAAAATTAAATAATTATAATATTTTGGATTCAAAAATAATTAAACGAAATAAAACATTTAAAAAAAATAAACCGTTTTATATCCACAAAAATTAAAATATTTTTTTCATTTAGAAATAATTTCCCAGGCGTTTCTAAATAATTATAATTTTTTGGATTAAAAAAATTAAACGAAATAGAAAATAAAAAAAATAAATAACGTTTTATTTCCACAACGTTTAAAATATTTGTTTCATTTAGAAATAATTCCCAAGCGTTTTAAATAATTATAATCTTTTGGATTAAAAAAATTAAACGAAACAAAACATTTAAAAAAAAAAACGTTTTATATCTACAACGTTTAAAATATTTTTTTCATTTAGAAATAATTTCCCAGGCGCTTCTAAATAATTATCTTTTAGATTAAAAAAAAAAAAATTAAACAAAATAGAACATTAAAAAAAAAAACGTTTTATATCCACGTTAAAAAAATGTTTTTTTTTTCATTTAGAAAAAATTCCCAGGTGTTTTTGACGAATTTATCAGTCAATTTATTTCGTAAATAATTTTTTTGAACGTTCTGGATATAAAATCCTTTATATCAAAGTATAATTTTTATTTCCCGATTAATTCTATATAATTTGCCGAAAATAATTAAAAAATTCAATAATACGTCTTTTATTTTGATACAACGTAAACATATGAAAATTCAAGTACAACAGAGGACTCCAATGATGGATTTAATTTTAATACAAACAAAAAAAATGTCGATATTTTAATTCGATGAATTAAAAACAAATAAATAAAAACAAAATTACTTTAGTCAGAATTATAACCAAGTGGCGCCTCTGTCACCAATAATCCATGTTCCCAAAGGTCACTAGCGATTTGCACTTTGGCAATCGCACTTTCAATTGGAAAATCTTCGACAGACAAATAATCTGGGTAATTGAAAATCAAGGCATCAATAGCTGGCGCTAAATCTTCATCGATCTCCAAGAATTGGGGCTCTTCAGCGTGGTATTCTTTAGAGTTATTCACTGAATAATAGATTCGCACTGTGTCATCTTCGGTTACAACCCTAAACACACAAAACACATATTAATGCCACAAGCAAGCGCCAGTGCTACCAGCGAGCCCAATCGCAATAAATACAATACTAAAAGCGATATCAATTTCTTTATTGGAACATATTCAAATTATTGTTTTATACAATAATCTATTAATAAACGAGTCTTTAAAATTTGGTATATGTAGTCTTGAATCTTGGATGACATTTCTTCTGCATTTAATATACAATAAATGCATTTCTGCCTTTACGTATATAATTCGAAATCATCGACATTATACTCACAGAGCCAACCAATCCAAGCAATTATGACCCCAAGATTTATTTATTCCTGTACCAGTATTAATGTCCATAACCTCACATTTAAAATTACAGACATGCGTTAATATCGTTCGGATTAGCCAAGGATTATGAAAATTATGATTGATGAACATTTCCTAATTTTATTAATTAAATCACAGAAGCAGTTTATATAATGGGCAATATAACTTCTTCGTTTCACTTATAGATGGCGTTCAATGTCTGATTTACTTTAAAATATATTTATATATTTTTTTAAAGCCTATTGGCTCACAATTTGAAAAAACTTTAAAGATATAAAATATCTTAGAATTTTTAGTAGAAAATTGTAAAAAATTTAAAAGTTGACTAAGGGCAGTATTTAGGAAAATTTCAAATTTTGGGGCCCTATAACTCTGGACCTGTACAGACGATTGGATTTAAAATTGCGATGGGAACTTCACGGGCGTGGACAATATATGTATATTAAATTTCATTAAAATCGGACTGGTACCTTTAGAGTAGATACATCCAAGTATATGAGTTATATATATATATATATATATATATATATATATATATATATATATATATATATATATATATATTTGGTTTCAGGGCGAAAATACAAGAACTATTTGTTAAGATTTTTTTCCGATTAAGCATGTTACAGACACACGACCAATCACTATAGCAATGTACATTAGGTAGGGCGAGCTAAAAATTACAAGGGAATTCGCCACCCGTTAAATTATTCAATTAGATGGATTCTGTATACGATATGGGCACATGGTACCCACGGGTTATATATATATATATATATATATATATATGTATGTAGGTATATATTAAGACAATCCGGATTTGTTACCTTTACGCCCTGAAAGGGCTATCTTTTTTATTTCTTTATAAATAATAAATAAATAATAATAATAAATAAGTAATATTCCAACCTTAAGCAATTATACCGCACCAACTTGACTTTGGTATCCAGCCCCAATTCCGCTTGATTGTACACTTTTCCATCCTGGACCCTTTCTCCATCTCCATAAACCATCCGGTCGGTTTCGGATTGGCGTAGATGCGGTGGCAGGGAGTCATGAACGAATTGTTTGCCCATTTGGTCACAAGCCGCGTCCACTGGAGCATATTGCACCAGCTTGCCAATTAAATCCTGCAGTTTGTTGATAAAGTGAGCGCGATGTTTGGTGGGTATGTCACTGTGCACCACGCCCATATGGGACAGGTAACCCAGCGGGAGGCCTTCACGGAATGAGACGTCTTCCTCAATCGCTATTTTAAGCGCTGCTGGAATAAGCTTAAAAAAATAAAAATAAAATTATATTTTTAAAATAAAAAGTGCGAGGATGCACAAAGTTGGCGGCGAGTGCCGAGGGCCTGCCCGCCAGAAAATATGGAACCGGTGATGTACTTACATGTTCAAGCAGATCTGCCCAAGCATTCTTCTGGTACATTGATAAAGTAATATGTAGGGAATGTGTATGTTCTAAAGCTTTGCCTTGATGGATAATACCTCTTGGGAAGTAGAGTACATCTCCAGGAGATAACAAAATCTCTTGTAGGGGAGGTCCTAAGTCTTCTTCGATTAAATTACCGCTTGAAAATCGCGGTAAGGTTTCTGCTGGTGTTCTGAATATAACCAAAAAAAATATTCGCGACTCAGAATTAATATCCCAGTAGTTGAAACTTAAGAGGAATCCCTTTTCGCCATCAGCATTATTCAGGAGCACAAATATAAAATAAATAAAAACCAGATATTGAAATGCTTGCGTTTCAACTGTACCGCAGTGTTTACAAATGTTACCGCTAGGGCTACTAGCTAAATTAGAATACAGTTACCTTGAAAATGCTCCTACAATATTTCAAAATATGACTATAAAATGTATTTTTAAAAGATATTTCTGATAATAATTGTAACTTAAAAGTTCAATCTAGGCATGTACAGACGTACATTGCGAATATCGTTCTTCAATTCATAATAAACCTCTTATGAAAATCATCAATTTTTATTGGAATATGATTCATTTATTTTTATATGTAAAATATATAAATTTTGTAAAGTTTCGTCTGTACAGACGTGCATTAGATCAGTCTTAAGCGACATATATTTTTTTTGGAACGAATATATTTTAATTTAGGATCAGAAAATGTCAAGAGCGGAACGATGATTTTTGTTTTCATGCTACTCTTGGTAGGGATTCCTCTTAAGCCGTAAAATATATAAAATTAAATCATTCTGGAATGAAATAAATATTGTAAGTTTATTAATTTTGATGCGTAGAAATTTATTTAATAGTATTTTATTTTTAGCTGATCCGAAAACCGGAAAATACCATGTTTTGACGGAACGAAAACCGGAGCTGAACCGAAAAAATGTATCGGTTTATTTCCGAAACGAAACATATTAAAAAATATCTGGAGTGGCCTGCACTCGACTTTCTTTTACGCAGTTTTCTCTAGATATATATATATATATATATATATATATATATATATATATATATATATATATATATATAACCAAAACCAGCTATCAAACTAACCAATACTCTACACAAATATCCTGAAATGTCATTTATCTAATTGAGTCTATTTTGTTTTCCTGTCAAAATAACAGATGATCCGATTTTATAAGCTACATGCGAATCCATGGCAACGTAAACAACATATTTATAATGTTTCGTAGCATTTTTCTCGCAACTGGTACATTTTTTTAAGAAATGTTTCAAACAAAAGTTGTGCGAAATATTAATATCATTCATTATGAACAAAACTATATTTGCCGTAAGTGTAGCCGTTCTAGTGATATTGGAGATAGAACAAAAAATGCATAGAGTAAACATGCGCACTTCCGGTTTGAATATTCTTTTCAAAAATAAGAGGTGCACATCTAGGGCATATACAAGTCTTAAGTTTGAAGTTTCATAATTATTCGTTCGACAGTTTTGTCTCTAGAGCGTTCACACACACACAGACAGACGTCATTCTGAAAATAGTCACATTCGATTCAGGGAAGATCAAAACGTGTATATCCGTTCGAAATTTTTTATGATTACAATACATACGTAAAAGAAAGTAAAAATGTTATAATAAATACAAATAATTTAAATTAATCACTTAGAGTTCCGGAACGGAAACCGGAACCGAACTGATTTATTTTTGTAATTGAATCGAAACGAAAACAATTACGGTTGCAACATATACATATATAAAATAAAGTATATATTAAAACACGGATTAGTCACTTTTGTGCTCCAATGGACCTATATAATAAAAAAACTTCAACAAAAACTATTATATAAGTGCCACTTACCTAGGAGGATATAACTTCCATAATTTCTGTCCCTCGACTTGCAGAACGAACGCTTCGATGTCATCGTAATGGGGGGCAAAGCCCTGGGTGCCCGCCGGCGTCAAATAGATATTTGCTCCAACAAGGCAGCCGAAAAACTCTTGCAAAAGTGCGTTCATAGCGTGAATTTTTGGGAAATATTTTTGAGGGTTCAACAGCCTAATACTGCACCCGTTCGAGTAATAATCCCAAACAAGGGGCGCATTTGCTCGGCCGGGGGGATTATGGGTCTCCCGTTTGCCCTCGTTTGGGGAATATGAGGTAATATCGATATTTTTGGTGAAAAATAATTTGCGTCTACGTAAAACATTGTCGATTTCTTCGCAAGAAATTAAATTCTCGAAATATGAGGCTACATTTCGTTTGACGTATATTGATTGTTTCTCCCAGTTTTCCCTAAAGGGAAATAAAAACGGGATTTTGTTAGCGAAAATATTTAAAATTTAAATAAAGGAGTGGCTTTCCCTTAACTTTCTTAAGCTTCCATTATATATATATATATATATATATATATATATATATATATATATATATATATATATATATATATATATAATTATTGCTATATTAGTTTGCTAATTGGATTGAATAAAATTAATATGAAATTATTATATTTTTGTTATGGGTCCATTAGACCCGCAAAGTTTTTAATAACGTGTATTTCCGTTAAAATCACGCGTTAGAAAATTTGCATGATTAAAATACATTCATATAAGAAAGTAAAAAATAATAATAAATTAGATTTGTTAATTCAACAAGCACCTATGCGTTCAGCTCGCCGTTTGGATAGAATCAGCACAAAAAAGTAGTGAAAATAACAAAAATGATAATTGTAATGCCAACTATTGCTGGCTAGATTAGTTAATCTATTCAGCAATAGACGACATTACACTATATTAATTTTAACATTTCTTAGGGTTTTTGCGCTTAAAATCTGAAAATTGTTATAAATATAATTTTTAATAATTTTTTATGGCCTTTGGGTTAACAATATGAAATAATCTTGTTGACAAAAAATATCTTAGAATCTATAGTAGAATTTTTGAGTGTTTTAATTATTTTAATAAGGGCAGTATTAAGGGGGGCTCCAAATTTTGGGGCCTTATAACTCGAGAACTATACGAGTGATTGGATTTAAACGGCGAGCGGATTCAAATGGGATGCTAAATAATATGTGTACTAAATTTGGTGTAAATCGCTCCGGTACCTTCAAAGGAGTACAATGAAAACTTGAAAATTAAAATGTTTAACAATTTTTTATGGCCTTTGGGTTTACAATATGAAAAAATCTTCTAGACATAAAATATCTTAGAATATTTGGTAGAATTTTTGGGTGTTTTAATTATTTTAATAAGGGCAGTATTAAGGGGGGCTCGAAATGTTGGGGCCTTATAACTCGGAAAGTAAACGGGCGATTACATTTAAACTGCGATCGGATTCAAATGGGATGCTAAATAATATGTGTACTATATTTGGTGTAAATTGCTCTGGTACCTTCAAAAGAGTAGAATGCAATTTAAATATTGAAAATTATAATTTTTAACAATTTTTTATGGCCTTTGGGTTAACAATATGAAATAATCTTGTAGAGATAAAATATCTTAGAATTAATAGTAGAATTTTTGGATGTCATAATTATTTTAATAAGGGCAGTATTAAGGGGGGCTAGAAATTTTGGGGCCCTATAACTCGAGAACTATACGGGCGATTGGATTTAAACTGCGAGCGGATTCAAATGGGATGCCAAATAATATGTGTACCAAATTTGGAGTGAATCGCTCCGGTACCTTCAGAGGAGCAGAGGGCACAAATTTGGTCTTACGACTGAGCGACGACTAACATCCAAGTATATAAGTTATATATATATATTTGGATTCAGGGCGACGAGACAAACACTTTTTGTTAATGACTTTTTTTGATCCGAGAATGCTACAGACATACGACCGCGTTAGCTTCTTCAGTACTTCGTACGGCGAATTAAAAATATGTAAAATAATAACTAACTTGAAAAATTTCTCGACCTCTATCGGATAAATGACCCAGGAAAACAGTTGTTTTCCATTTTCCACGCTATCCGGTCCAGAAATAACGATAGTATGCGCAGTATCCTGTTTCTCTTCTTCCATCAACGTTATTTGACCGTCATTAGTCACATTTTCTTTAGATCTTTGTTTCTGTTTCTTTTTCGGTGATTTTCGTACGAAATCCTCCTCACTGTTATGCAAATCTAATTCTATCGTTTCCAAACCGTCAACATATTCAATTTGATTTATTTCCGAGTGGTCATATTTCATTTTCTTCGATTTTTGACTAGCGTCTGTTTGGCTTATGGTGAATTTTGTTTTTAGTGATTTCGGTTTCACATCTTGCGATTTTATATCGTCGGATGACACGACTTTTGGGCTTAAACTACCCTTTTTCGATGTTGATTTAACATTTTGTAGTACTTGTAATTTTAGATTGCCTAATTGTGACCCTACTTTTGTGGCATCATCGGCAGTATCAATTTTCGATTTTAATGTATCTTTTTTAGAATATGAACGCGTTTTACGTGAAATGGTTGCTATAGATTTTGATTTTTGTTGTTTGTAAACAGCAAAAGCCGAAACTTGTTCCCCTGCTTCCATTTTGGACAAATTTATCTAAAGAAAAAAAAAAGTATTCATGATTCCACACCGAAGGGGCAAACGGGGCCCTAACCGACTTTAAAACTAGCGCTTAAGGCTCCATTCGAAATTTTCCTGGAAGAAAACAGCACATTCCGCATTTTCCATACTTAATTTATTAAATAAGTGTTAAACTAAATGTATTTAATCAATGAAATTAAATTTAATCGACGCAGTTTAAAATCCTTAACAAGTTTTGTATTTACACTTAATCTGTAAAATGTACTGGGGAGATAATATTTGCATATATTAAAAATAGCATGTGAATTCCCATAAAACTCCATCAAATTATTTAGAAATAGTTAATTATTACAGAATAGCAATTTAATTCTAAATATATACGCTATAAATATTAATTTCATAATAAATTGCTTTAATTTACTATTTCCCAATAATTTATGACATATATAATGCGTTTCAAAGAATAAACACCTTTTCATAATGAAATTCCTACGTATTTATTTGTTCCCTACAGACCAACAGTGTAATATAAACATTTTATAAGCAAAATAGTGACAATTATTCCTAACATTTTGTGCATTTCTAGACATATTTATGAATATATACACAACAAACGTCATATACACACGCAATAGTGTTTAAAATAGTGAATTTTAATTCCAAATAAGCGAAATCGCGTTACAGATATCCGCTAATACGTTCTAAAACTCATATAACTATAAACAATGCGATTCCCGCATAAGCCCTCTAAAGCCACGCCCCTAAGCTCCGCCCCTACAGAAGGGTATGCTTCCCTAATGGGCGGGGCTTAAGATACATAACACATAGCTTAACGAATATATACACATATTTTAACTAAAATTGCAACAATGGAATACATATTTGTTTGAAAATAACTTATTTTCTTCGATTTAATATAAAAGAAAGAGTAGATAATACGAAACAATAATAAATATATATTGAAAGAGAACTTACAAAAACGTCTAGCACAAATTTAGATACCGGCAAAAATATTTTTGATTAACCTAAAAGTCGCACAGACACGTGAACCCACAAAACAAGCGAAAGATTTAAACAAAGATGGGCGCAATTCGAAAAAACCAGTGTTTCCACATTA
This sequence comes from Leistus spinibarbis, assembly GCA_933228885.1. Taxonomy (NCBI): domain Eukaryota; kingdom Metazoa; phylum Arthropoda; class Insecta; order Coleoptera; family Carabidae; genus Leistus; species Leistus spinibarbis. The sequence continues at coordinate 7,747,573 of OW121803.1, read as the reverse complement.
AGAAAATAAATTATTACTAGATTTAAAATAGGATATTAAATTAGATTATATTTAACTAAATTACTAATTTGAGAAGATACTAATTAGGCTAAATAAAAATACATTGTAAAAAGGAAAAGGGTTTTTAGCAATGTTGCCAACTAAATTAAATGGTAATGCCCACATGATTAAAGGAAATCCCTCTTTTTCCTCAAGCAACAACCAATATGCCCAAATTTCCCACATTATTTCACAATTCACACAGTAATGAATTATATAATATAAGAAATATAATGTAAAATTCAATCAAATAATTTTCTTTTTACGAAGTGTAACACTGGGTTCCAGTGTTTCACCATGCAGAAAATTAAATAAACCTCTATTTCCTGAGCTTTATTGTTGGCGAATGCAAATTTTTAGGTCCTTATGCGTAATTTTAATGCTTGTATCATATTTATAATTAATTAAAACGAAATTTTGTATGATTAAGGGGAAAATATGTTGGTATCCCAATTAACCTTAAATATAATTGTCAATTTCTCATGTTTACAAGTCGGTCTCTATTAATTTTGTAACAGAAAAACATCGTAAAAATGGTTGATAAACAATTTTACAACACGATTTTATGCCAAACGTTTTCCCCGTGCGGCAAATTTTTATTTTGTGGCGATATTTATGGAGATATATCAATATTTGAGTGAGCATTTTTACAAATAAATCCCTAAACCTGAACGTAATCAAAATTCTGGAATTGTAGCCTGCCTAAAATCGTAAATCCTAGTGATTCGCAAACAATTGAGCAACGTAAACCGAAAGCTAAATTCACAATAAATAAGGATGAGCAAATCTGTAGTTTAGAAACTACAGAAAGCTTCTTAATTTGTGGTTCTGTTGGAGAAATAAGCGGGTGGGCGTGGAAAAATGTGATCCCGGTGAAGAACTCTACTAAACCGGCTTGGACTATACAGTTACCGAAAATTAAGGATAGCTTAGAGAAAAGCGAGGTTAATTGTTTGTGGAACGATGAGAAGACGGGGCTTTTGTATGCTGGATGCGGCGATAATAAAATATATGTGTTTAGTTTGGAGGATGGAAGACTTGTGCGAACAATGGAGGGCCATGACAACTATATACACAGTATACATAATCAGTAAGTCGCCATTTTGGATTTTATAGAAATAAGCGCCATTTGTGTGACGTCACGTATTTAGTGGGCGTGTACTGCTCTATAGGGAACCAAATTGAATTTCTATATCCGGCCGCGAAATTTAAACTATTCATTTATGTAAAACTTTTCCCCCAGAATTTGTTATGCATTTACAAGGGATCTTTTATATACATTTAATTGAAACTTTTTTAACCCCATTATTTTGATGCAATACAGTTAAGGGGGAAACACGTATTAGGAATATTTTTTTTAGCCTAAAATAAATTCACGGACTTTTGAAATTTTAACGGTAGTTTAACTTAATCTGCATGAATTTTCTTATAAAACAAGCTTAGGTTCAAGGCATTTATGCGTTCAGCTCGCCTTTTGGATAGAATCAGCAAAAAACAAGTAGCTACCATTACAAAAATGGTTATTGTAATGCCATCTATTGCTGGCTAGATTAACTAATCAGTATATATATTTTTTTTAGTCTTTTTGCGCTTAAAATTTGAAAATATGTTATAGATATAAATAGTGTTACAAAAGTAAGACCATCTATTGCTGGCTAGATTAACTAATCTTGGTCTTATTAAGGTTTTTGCGCTTAAAAATGCAAATATATAAAAATGTTATAAACATAAAAAGTCTTACAAATTTGAGAATTCAAAATTATATTTTTTTTATAGCATTTATTACTGACTAGATTAGTTAATCTAGTCAGCAATAGATGGCATTACACTATTTTATTTTTATTTTTTAGTGTTTTTGCGCTTAAAATTTGAAAATATGTTATAGATATAAAAAGTGTTACAAATCTAAGACCATCTAGACTAACTAATCTAACCAGCAATAGATGGTCTTACATTATACTATTTTTATTATTTTTTAGTGTTTTTGCGCTTAGAAATGCAAATATATAAAAATGTAATAAATATAAAGTCTTACAAATTTGAAAATTCAATATTATATTTTTTTATAGCATTTATTACTGACTAGATTAGTTAATCTAGTCAGCAATAGATGGCATTATACTATATTATTTTTATTTTTTAGTGTTTTTGCGCTTAAAATTTGAAAATATGTTATAGATATAAATAGTGTTATAAAAGTAAGACCATCTATTGCTGGCTAGATTAACTAATATAACCAGCAATAGATGGTCTTACATTATACTATTTTTAACGTTTTTTAGGTTTTTTGCGCTTAAAAATGCAAATATATACAAACATAAAAAGTCTTACAAATTTGAAAATTCAAAATTATATATTTTTTTTATAGTATTTATTACTGACTAGATTAGTTAATCTAGCCAGCAATAGATGGCATTACACTATATTATTTTTATATTTTAGTGTTTTTGCGCTTAAAATATGAAAAAATGTTATAGATATAAAAAGTGTTACACATGTAAGACCATCTAGATTAACTAATCTAGCCAGCAATAGATGGTCTTACGTTATACTATATTTAACATTTTTAGGGTTTTTGCGCTTAAAAATGCAAATATATAAAAATGTTATTTGTGTATGGCATTTATTACTGACTAGATTAGTTAATCTAGCCAGCAATAGATAACATTACACTATATAAATTTTATTTTTTAGTGTTTTGCGCTTAAAATTTGAAAATATGATTTTTTTGATATAATAAAAAACAATTTGAAAATTCAAAATTATAATATTTAATAATTTTTTATAGCCTTTGGGTTACGAATCTTGTACATAAAATATCTTAGGATATTGAGTAGAATTTTTGGGTGTATTAGTTATTTTTCTAAGGGCAGCATTAAGGGGGGCTCCAAGTTATATATATATATATATATATATATATATATATATATATATATATATATATATATATATATATATATATATATATTGTGTACACTTTTTATATGAGGCAAATTAAAATAATAAAGTGTATGAACCAAAAAAAAAAAAACTCTTTTAAATTTATTATTTGTCCCAAATTAGAGGCACCCAATTAGTGTCTGCTAGCGAAGACGGCACAGTTAAATTATGGGATTTACGTGACAAACATGTAACAAACAAAATAACTCCATATTTAAATGATAAATTATGCCGCCCAGATCTGGGCAAATGGGTCGGCGCAGCCGCTTTAAGCGATTATTGGTTGGTACGTGTACAAAACACACATATAAAGTGAATTAACAATATTTGCATTAAAATCTTAACACGTTCAATGCATATGTCTCAAAATCGTGCAAAACCTACTCATTAATTAATATCGTTAGCAATGAACGTGTTAAACAACGTATTTGACCTTGAATGAACTTCATAAACAAAATGGTTGCGCAAGTAGGGTTAATTCACTTTCCTAGTTGCGCAATTAACCAAAACACTGTTGCCATATTTACAGTTATGCGGTGGAGGGCCTCGGCTAGCCTTGTGGCACTTGCAATCGTTAAATGTGACAACAGTGTTCCCAATAGAAGATAATGGAATCCATGTGGTCGAGTTTTATGAAGATCGTATAATGGCGGCGGGCGAGGCGCCATTTTTATACCAGTTTAGCTATAACAGTGACGTGTTCGCAGAGATACCTTCGTCGTCGACTTCGGTTTATTCCGTCGTACATCGGGAAGATCCGTATAAGGTTATGTGCATAGCTGGCTCTAGCCCGAAGATAGATTTATGCACTAATTTTAGTTATAGAGACCAAATTTTAAGTTTGTAATCTTGGGATTAAATTATGATTAATTACCCTTTGTCTTAAGGGTAGTTTAATTACACTTGTAATAGGTTAAGATTTGTAATGTAACAATTAGTATAAAATAAATACATATTTAAATTTAATTACATATTTTGCTTAATTGTATTTACATTATTGCGTTAATTTTATGTTCAGTTGCATCAAGTATACTTAAGTGTAGCTTAAATAATTTCTATTTGCTATTTTATAACACACAGTAATACAAAACTTAGGCTATATTCACAGTGAAACAATCAGTAATTAAGCTTAGAAATTATAAGTAAATTCTAGTTTGTTGTATGACATGCAAAGACAACATTCACAGCAACATTGTGTTAATTTTGTTGCTTGGAATGCTAGCATTGCTTGTCATAATACAAACTAGTTTATTATTTGTAATTTGCTAATCTTAATTACTATTTGGTTCGCTCTAAACACGCCTTTAAGCTGTATTCACAGTGAACTTTAATAATAAAATATATCTAATAAATATTTATATATATTGGATAAGGAACAGGGGTGACATAGGGGCTTTGCCCTCCCAAATATGTATTTACTCGCCGCCACTGTTATCAAAATACCATTCTCTAAACAAGGGAAATGTAAATTGACTATTTTCAAAGTAGATTTTTCAGTAAATGATACATTTTTCAAACAAAAGTTCTCCTTTTTCTCTATTTCGTATCGTTTTCGAACTACTTAATCCAGCGTTTGTAAGATGGGGTAAATGTAACCCCAATAATAGTCAAACGACAATAATTTACCCACAAATGTACTTGCAACAATGTAGCTTCATATAATAAGCGAAATTTTGGTATTTAGGTTCCACCGACATTTTTCCGGTTTTCTTTCCGACAAAAATAACAGTTATTTCCGGGTTTCGGTGCAGTTCCGGATCAAAATCCAGTTATAATTAATTATATATATTATTAGAATGCAACAAAATATATTTAAAAGTTATAATATACGATTTTAATCACAGAATATTGAAGTTATATAAACCCCACCTTATCGTTAATGTTAAACAAGCTTAGGTACAACGCACCTATGCGTCCAGCTCGCCTTATAAGTAATATATGCGATGCGAGCAGCGGTTTTTAATTATTATAGCCTATTGGTTAACAATTTGAAAAAATATTATAGATATAAAAAGTCTTACAATTTTTTGTAGATTATTTTCATAATTTTTTTTTAATTGCTTATTTTAAAATTCTAAATTATATTTAATATTTTTTTACGGCCTTTGGGTTAACAATATGAAAAAACCTTGTACATATAAAATATCTTAGAATTCTTAGTAGAATTTTTGGGCGTTTTAATTATTTTTATAAGGGCAGTATTAAGGGGGGCTTTAAATTTTGGGGTCCTATAACTCGGAAAGTATACGAGCGATTTGATTTAAACTGCGACTGGATTCAAATGGGATGCCTAATAATAAATGTAGCAAATTTGGTTCAAATCGCTTCGGTATCTTCAGAGGAGAAGAGGCACAAATTTGAAAAATCAAAATTATAATTTATAATATTTTTTTATGGCCTTTGGGTTAACAGTATGAAAAAATCCTGTAGACATAAAATATCTTAATTACTAGTAGAATTTTTGGGTGTTTTAATTATTTGTATAAGAGCAGTATTAAGGGGGGCTATAAAATTTGGGGCCCTATAACTCGCGAAGTAAACGATCAATTGGATTTGAACTGCGAACGGATTCAAATGGGATGTCTAATAATAAATGTAGCAAATTGGGTTCAAATTGCTTCGGTACCTTCACAGAAGTAGAGTGCAAATTTGAAAATTCAAAATTACAATTTTTAATATTTTTTTATGGCCTTTGAGCTACCAATATGAAAAAATCCTGTAGATATAAAATATCTTAGAATAATTAGTAGAATTTTTGAGTGTTTTAATTATTTTTATAAGGGCAGTAAAAAATAATTAGTGCATATTTTAAAATTCAAAATTATAATATTTAATTATTTTTTATGGCCTTTGGGTTAACAAAATGAAGAAATCTTGTAGATATACAATATCTTAGAATTTGTAGTAGAATTTTTAAGTGTTTTAATTATTTTTATAAGGGCAGTATTAAGGGGGGTTACAAATTTTGGGGCCCTATAACTCTGGAAGTATACGGGCGATTAGATTTAAACTGCGAGGGGAATCAAATAGGGTGCTAAATAATATATGTAGCAAATTTGGTGTAAATCGCTCCGGTACCTTCAGAGGAGTAGAGGGGAACTTACATATACATATATTGTGAACCCAAACGACATTAAAAATTATTATTATACAATAATTATGCATTTTAACCCTGATCCTTGGGGTCCACCGGACCCCAACCTGTTTTTAATCGAGATTTATTATTAAATCCAAGTATATAAGTTATATACATTTTTGGATTCAGGGCGACGAGACTAACACTTTTTCTTAATGACATTTTTTGATCCGAGAATGCTACAGACATACGATCGAATGCTTTAGCTTCTTCTGTACTTCGCACGAGATAAAAATAAAAAAAATTGATCCGAGAAGCAAGTAACTTCTTCAGTACTACGTACGGCGAGCTTAAAAGTATATTAATTCTCCGGTTTTAATTTATTTGGTGAATATTTTAGCAAATAACATATTTATACAAATGGGCTTACAAGTTGATTCTTACATGTTTGGAAAAGGTCTTACGGAAACGGATACTTAACTATAAATCGAATTTAAATATTCGTAATCGAATACTCATAAAAACCCGTGTCCAGCCACAACAGCGGGTATGAACCCTTCACTGCCATCCCGGGCCCGCACCCAAAACCAATCCTTCATTTTAGCGCTAACAAGCGCAACCACATCCCCTTTCACCACACTTAGTGCATTCTTTCCACTCGCCGTATAATCACAATCAATAACCAATAACGTTTGGCGAGTACTCTGCAAATTCCTTGCCGAAGCAGCTGCAGCCCTTAAATACAAACGATCTACGCTTCTCTCCCCACACGACGAAGCAGCATTGCGCGATCGGCGACTTCTGCATCTTCCAGAATTGCATTCGGACTTCGACGATAATTTCTCGGTGTCTGTCATGTTGCCGCACGGTTTCGGGAAGATGTCTGTGTGCTTCTCCCAGCAGGGGGCAGGCTCGTCGTCGCGGGGGGGTAAGATGCCGAGGGGGAGGCAGGCGGAGTAGCTGACGTAGCCTTCTTCGGCGTGTGGTGTTTGGACGTAGAGCCATTGTTGGTTTTTGAAGACTGCGTTGACTACCATGCCGAGTGGTAGGGAGATTTCTTCTTGGTAGCCGCCGATACGGGTTTGGTATAGAACTGATGGGAAAGCTAAGACTACCGGAATGTTCGCGGGTTTTTCTAGAGACGCCTGGAACAGAATAAACAAGAATATTGCTAGATTTATATGGGGGTTTATCAAAAACGGTTTAGTATATGATGACTTTTTTAAACAAGCCTAGGTATAACGCATCTATGCGTCCAGCTCGCCTTATAAGTAATATATGCGAAGCGAACAGCGGTTTTTAATTATTATAGCCTTTTGGTTAACAATTTGAATAAATTTTATAGATGTATAAAGTCTTACAATTATTTTGATAAAAAACAAGCTTAGGTATAACGCACCTATGCGTCCAGCTCGCCTAATGAGTAATATATGCGAAGCGAACAGCGTTTTTAATTATTATGGCCTTTTGGTTAACAATTTCAAATAATGTTATAGATCTTACAATATTTTGTAGATTATTTTGATAAAAAACAAGCTTAGGTATTACGCATCTATGCGTCCAGCTCGCCTTATAAGTAATATATGCGATACGAACAGCGTTTTTAATTATTATGGCCTTTTGGTTAACAATTTAAAATAAAGTTATAGATCTTACAATATTTTGTAGATTATTTTGATAAAAAACAAGCTTAGGTACAATGCACCAATGCGTCCAGCTCGCTTTATAAGTAAATATGCGATGCAAGCAGCGGTTTTTAATTATTATAGTCTTTTGGTTAACAATTTGAATAAATGTTATAGATGTAAAAAGTCTTAGAATTATTTTGATAAAAAACAAGCTTAGGTATAACGCACCTATGCGTCCAGCTCGCCTTATAAGTAATATATGCGATGCGAACAGCGGCTTTTAATTATTATGGCCTTTTTGTTAACAATTTGAAAAAATCGTATATATATATAAAAAGTCTTACAATTATTTTGATAAAAAACAAGTTTAGGTATAACGCACCAATGCGTCCAGCTCGCCTTATAAGTAAAATATGCGAAGCGAACAGCGGTTTTAATAATTATGGCCTTTATGTTAACAATTTGAAAAAATCGTATAGATATAAAAAGTCTTACAATTATTTTGATAAAAAACAAGCTTAGATGCAACGCACCTATGCATCCAGCTCGCCTTATAAGTAATATATGCGTTGCGAACAACGGTTTTTAATGATTATAGCCTTTTGGTTAACAATTTGAAAAAATGTTATAGATATAAAATGTCTTACCAATTATTTATAGATTTTTTTTTCTTAATGCATATTTTAAAATTCGAAATTATAATAATTAATATTTTCTTATGGCCTTTGGATTAACAATATGAAAAAAATCTTGTAGACATAAAATATCATAGAATTATTAGTAGAATTTTTGAGTGTTTTAATTATTTTTATAAGGGCAGTATTAAGGGGAGTTTTAAATTTTGGGGCCCTATAACACGGAAAGTATACGAGCGATTGGATTTAAACTGCGAATGGTTTCAAATAGAGTGCCACATAATATGTGTAGCAAATTTGGTGTAAATCGCTCTGGTACCTTCAGAGGAGTAGAGGGGAACTTTATATACATTTATTGTGAACGCAAACGACATTAAAAATTATTATTATACAATAATTATGCATTTTAACCCTGATCCTTGGGGTCCACCGGACCCCAACCTGTTTTTAATCGAGATTTATTATTAAATCCCACTCGAAATGGAACCACTAAATGAATATTTTAAGATAAAGTCAATAAAACCATTTTCAACATTTTTTTAAAAATTAAGTTTAAATTAAAATTGCACTTTAAATACAATGTAACCTTTCAGAACATTCATACCAAAATATTGAAAACTATTCACACCGGGGTCCAATTAACCCTCTGTGACAGTAATGTTATTTATATTTTCATACCAAAATATTGAAAACTTGGCACACTGGGGTCCAATTAACCCCCTGTGACAGTAATGTTATTTATATTTTCATACCAAAATATTGAAAACTTTCCACACTGGGGTCCAATTAACCCCCTGTGACAGTAATGTTATTTATATTTTCATACCAAAATATTGAAAACTTTCCACACTGGGGTCCAATTAACCCCCTGTGACAGTAATGTTATTTATAGGCGGGTCAGTTAAGGATTAAATATGCAATAATGTATATGAGTATAGCAAAAAATCTACGAAAAAATATAAAACTAATTATATCAGAAAATTGTTGGAAAATAATCAAAAATAATTAATTATATTAAAATTAAAACTATTAAATATGCAATCAAGGCAGTGAGCCGGTTAGGGGAAATTTGTAAACACGAGCAGTGCTATGTGTATATATTCGGCTAGTTGAAGGCATAGGTGCCTGTACCTAAGCTTATAGCTATATTTAAAAATCTATGCCATTATATTTTTAGTAAAAATTGTATATATATGTATATATAACTAAAGTTTGCTTACCTTAGTTAAAAACGCATCAACATCCTGGATCTCATATCCGAACCGATTTAACCGTTCCTGCTTAACCGACCGCGAGCTCCTCTTCTTGTGGCGATGTTTCTCCCGACTGCGTTCCGTATTTAGCGATGGTTCCGATTTCGTTCTCTGCGGTGGATTACTGGCCAATTCACAAATTAACTTAGGCCCTTTAGCAACGACGTCATGATTCACAACTTTGTCACGGTTGCTCGACTCGACGCTTTTCCGCCGTGTTTTATACTGGAATTTAATCGGTTGCTCTGGATGCGGATTATGAGTGGTCGTTTGGTGCTGGTTACGTAACACCCATGTAAGAGATAACTTCGGTTTGGTTGATGTAGTGTTCTGGTGTAGATGAGATGTTTTTTGACCCATATCATTATTTGCTACATCGTTGACGTTAGGGAATTGGAGGATGTCTGGCGCGGATATCTTCTCCTCATCCTCCGAATCGGTTTCGGGGGTTGGCGATTGGATTTCTGGGGGATCTTCTATGGTCGATATGGATCTACGTCTTTTAAATTCGCCTGTACATATATTCTTAATATACATTAGTAAAAAATACAGAGGGCTTTAGTTGGGTTTCATTTATAAAAGTCCCCGATTAAAATAAAAAACTTGCAACACCACTGGTAGTAATATTTAGTAAAACATGCATTTGTGCACTGAAAAAAGGATTTATTTAAATCGAATTAGGTTTACTACAATTAAATAAATCCTATATTTGAAGACAGTCGAAACAATGTAGTTATATTAAATAAATGTTGTTATTGCTGACCCCAGATAATCATTATTTAATCTAAAAAATTATATAATGGGACAAATCACCTTTGTGCCTTAACGGCTAAATATTTCACCAATTGATTTAATTAACAACATGGTGCACTGAAAATAGGATTTACTTGAATCGAATTAGGTTTACTACAATTAAATAAATCCCATATTTGAAGACAGTCAAAACAATGTAGAGTTATATTAAATAAATGATATATTTACTAACGCCCGATAAGCTTTCTTTAATCTAAATAAATATATAAGGGGATATATCTAAGGGCCAAATATTTCTCCAATTGATTTAATTAACAACATTGTACACTGAAAAAAGGTTTTACTTGAATCGAATTAGGTTTACTATAATTAAATAAATCCTATATTTGAAGACAGTCAAAACAATGTAGAGTTATATTAAATAAATGCTATATTTGCTAACCCCAGTTAAACATTATTTAATCTAAAAATATATAAAGGGGGATATATATCACATTTGTGCCCTAAGGGCCAAATATTTCACCAATTAATTTAATTAACAACATAGTACACTGAAAAATGGATTTACTTGAATCGAATTAGGTTTACAATTATTAAATAAATCGCATATTTGAATACAATCAAAATAATGTAGAGTTATATTAAATAAATGCTATATTTGCTAACGCCCGATAAGCTTTCTTTAATATAAATAGATCTTATTACCGTATAAGCTACATAAATGCACCATGTATTTACTGTTAATAAATCGTACTTGCAGAAAAATATGCTATATTAATTTTTGCTGTATTTAATCGCAAATCGATTACTATTAAATAAATGTAATTTATAATAAAGTTAGAAACTTCAAATATATAATGTGTAGTAATAAATAGACTAGTTTATAAATAATGCATAAATTGAGTAATAATATTTACTTAAAATTGGGAAATTTTCCAAAGAAATACTCAAAAATAGATTTATTAACTATAAAAATAAGTATATTTTGCAGTGTGTGTTGGAGATTCTTTAACCCTTTATCTGCCAGTGGTTCCACTAAAGGAAAAAATATCAATCTATGTGTAATTGCATAAACAACTCTTGGTACAAATATTAATTTATTTGAACACATAGTTTTGGAGATAAAAAATAAAAACTATAAAAAAGAGTCTATATTGGAAGTTTTTATTTTTTATCTCCGAAACTGTGTATTCAAAAAAATAATCATATATTTCTAGACATCTTTATGTAATTATGCATCGACTGATATTTTTTTTATAAACATACTTCGGGCCAATTTTATTTGTGAACGCTAATATTATTTGTCATGAAACAGACACCTTATATTAATTGTAATTTCTATTTTTCTCGCTGCGAATTATCATATAACACCTTATAATATATTCGATTTAAAAATCTCTAATTTGAATAACATTCGGTGTATTAAAATAGAATTCTTCTCATAACCGACTTAACTTAAACACAGTGAATTAATTAGTAATTAAAATTGGAAATATTGTATTATGGTAAGCAATGCTAGCATTCACAGTAACAAAATTAATTATTAATTTTACTGTTGTAAACGCCAGCTTTGTTTGTTATAAAACAAACTAGTAACTGTAATTTCTAAATTTTTTGAATATGTAATAAATAATACAATGCTTAGTTTAACTATATTTATTTAGTATTAGTGACTAGTTCACCACACAATAATTAATTAATTTAAAAAAATCTAAGCTTAATTATTAATTATTTCGCTTTATATAGTCTATTTTGTTCTGGAACGCATATAAAATACGTTGTATACCACGTATCGGAGAATATACAATCCCTAGAGGTCATTCCTAATTCCCTAGAGGTCATTGCAAACATGTCTAAACATGCTGTATCTTAGTGAAAATGTTTTAAAACATATTTAGAAATCGGTTGTAAATTATAGAAACAACAATAAATATACAAGTACAATTATTAATTATTTCGCTTTATATAGTCTATTTTATTCTGGAACGCATTAAAATACGTTGTATACCACGTATCGGAGAATATACAATCCCTAGAGGTCATTCCTAATTTCCTAGAGGTCATTGCAAACATGTCTAAACATGCTGTATCTTAGTGAAAATGTTTAAAAAAATATGAAATCGGTTGTAAATTATAGAAACAACAATAAATATACAAGTACAATTATTAATTATTTCGCTTTATATAGTCTATTTTATTCTGGAACGCATATAAAATACGGTGTGTACTACGTATCGGAGAATATATAATCCGTAGAGGTCATTCCTAATTCCCTAGAGGTCATTGTAAACATGTCTAAACATGCTGTATCTTAGTGAAAATGTTTTAAAACATATTTAGAAATCGGTTGTAAATTATAGAAACAACAATAAATATACAAGTACAATTATTCTGTTATTTATAATTATTAATAAATTAGCTGCTATATTTAGAGTGTATCATTAAAGAGGCAAGCGGAATGGAGGTATGCTATGAAGTTAGCTGTCAATTCGGTATGAAATGTCCCCAGCCTTAGGGGTTCCGTGTAGACATAACTTGTAAAACTAGTAATTTTGCGTAATTCCAGAAGGAGTAAAACATACATAATGCTACGATGATTATCACATATTTGAACTTGCGACGGTTGTAAAATATTTATTATTCAACATTCAAACGGGAACAAACATCTTTTTATTTTATTATTAGTTATAATTATTATTATAACGTGCTTGTTACAAGCACTACACTCCCTATGTGTTGATTGTATGCCATAACATACGCGCCAAATAAACGAACACTGCTCTATATTTATCACTATTTTCCCAGTGGTCCTAAACCAGTTCGATTCAGAAAATTAAAAAAAAAATCTAACTAAAGTAATTCGATTTATCTCGAAATCTCAATAAGGAACCAGGCATAATCATTGTCTGTGATTATCTGGCGAAACCTATACTTAGTCCGGCCCTGGTTGGGTCATCGGGGTTCCCCCAATACGGCACCAAGAAATTTCATTTCCCACACATACTTTTCGTAATTCGACCATCGAAACTAACGCACAACCAAATACTATGTAATTAAGGCACACGGTTTTTTATTTCTTATACCGCGCGCGCTCAGTTCACCTTTTGTTTTTTATACACTCACAAATGATTTAAGAACCATTTTTTTTTTATTCGTATTCCTTTCCTATAAACCAAAGATGGAACAATACCGAAAAATAAATCAACAAAATGGGGGCGTTGGCAGCTCATAAATCGCGCCCGGTCATTGGTCAACATATGCGCATGCGCAATAATTAGTGTACTGTACAGCATTAAATAATACTTTTTAAAACAAAAATGGACTTATCACCGTTGTACTCTAAGGGACCTATCATTAAATGACTTCATATAAATATATTATTATATTTTTCATACAAAATATAAATAAAAACGACACTTGCTTCATGTTAAATATAGCCAAATTACTCCTAAATCCGAGTTATATATACATAAATATACTCCTCAGATTTAGGAGTGATTTGGCTATATTTAACATGTATTGTATTCAAGATTATATAATTCTAGAATGACAGTTTCATATTTTCGCGCCAAGAAATTATGTCCTCATGCACCTTTAGTGTTTTTTTATATGAAGTTTAGGACATTGCAACTAAATACTGGGGTTATTTTATAACTAAATGTTGGCGCACATGTTTTTTATACACAATCTCAGCTTTGTTTCGGTTAAACTCATCTTCTCGCTCTGTCTACACATGGGACAGACAGAGCAAAAACATGAGCCTAGCTGAGATTTTGTGCAAAAAGAACTGTGTTTTGTTTTCTGATCTATCATTTAACTTTATATATAAACTCGGATTTAGGAGTAATTTGGCTATATTTAACATGAAACGTCGTTTTTATTCATTTTTTTTGTATGTATTATATAATTCTAGAATTCGCGCCACGAAATGATGACAGCCCCCCTAATGTTTCTTTATGTGAAGTTTAGGACATTGCAACTAAATACTAGGGTTATTTTATAATTAGGTGTTGGCGCACATGTTTTTTATACACAATCTCAGCTTTGTTTCGGTTAAACTCATCTTCTAGCTCTGTCTACACATGGGGCAGACAGAGCAAAAACATGAACCTATCTGAAATTGTGTGTTTTCTGTCGTTTGACATTTTTTAATTGTTCTTTATAAACGTTTTAATACGCTTTATTATTTAAAATCAGTCTATTTCAAGGCTACTATGTATCAGTTTTGTTAATTAACGCGTTTAAGTTTATTAATTACAACAAATAGTGATAGTGACCTAATAATTAGCTGGTATTCTTTTACACAAAATCTCAGCTAGAGTTATGTTTGTGCTCTGTCTGCCACATGTGTAGATGAGTGAGAAGATGAGATTGTGTATAAAAAGAATAGGGCTATTACCAAAATGATTTCTGTTTTTATTTGATTGGCAACATTGTTAAATGGTGAATTTTGTTTAAATCTAGTGATATATTTCAAATGTGAACTTTTTAAAGTGATTTTATGCATTATATAGTGATAAAAATAGTATAAAATAATTATGTATATGCCCTTTTCACTATAGCAAACCCAATTCTTACACAAATAAATGAATAAGTGATCGGAACGAGTTCAAAATAGAACGATATTTAAAATATTACGGTGTTTTAAATAAATTAGCATCAAACATTCTATAATTTGCATGTATCTTTTAAATGAAACACCTTTCTTCACACTTTCTTTAGTTAATTTAAATATATTTTTACTAATTATAACATCATTACCGTCACCTTTCTTACTAATTTAAATATTGAATGGAAGAATGTGAAAAACATTAATAAAATAATTTTATAAGATATTCTAATGAACCTACATGAAAATCTCTACTTATAAAATCATTAGCGCAAATTAAAACGAGATAAAAAACAATATATATATATTTAATAGAACGTGCGAAAATCTGCATGTGTTTTTTTACTGTTTCCTTTCGTAGAATCTAACAGTGCAGTTTTAATACACATACGTAGAATTTACAGAAAACTACACTGTAAATAAAAAATGTAAATGTACCTAGATTTTAATATAAAATTACAATTTGGAATCATGTAATAAATTAACTAAATACTTTTAAATTACTGTCTTTAGTTGTAGTTTTAAATTAAAATTAATAAAATGAAACACTTCGTACGGCGAGGTAAAAATGACTTTATGGGGGCGCAATTTTCTGTATGTACCGTCACTGGTCCGTAGTGTATTCTTAACATGTGATAAAGATTAGAAATCAATCTTCAAGTATTATAAGCATTATATATGGTGTGATTTTGAATGTTGTAAATGTAAATTTAAACATATAGTTATCTTAATATACGTTAACAATGGCCCTGCAGCTACATTCATATTTCTACATTAAGAACTCATCGTATAGAAATATTCAACGGCATCTCATGTATTCTGTATTCATCAATCATAACTAATAATACAGGACCACTCTTAGGTTTTATTTACGTTTAAAAACTAATTTTGCCTCTATTATGCACTTATATATATATTTTTTTAAATTTATTTATTCTGAAAAGTAATAAATTTTTAAAAAGTAATAAAAATAATAATAAATAATTGAAATTATGAGAGAAAAGTAATGTTAAATGTACAAGGAAGCTCTGTAATGTTATAATACGCCAAACGCACCAGTGAATGAACATATAATTCTATACGAATTTATTAATAGTTTTCACTGTGGAAACAAATACATAATTAAATTTAAAAATATCAAAAAACCAATTATAACCAATATAGAAATCGTTTTAAATACATAATTGTAGTGGCAAACACCAGTGAATGTACACTGACTGTATTAAAGTAAAAATTTATCTATAGTATGGTTCAATGGTTATACGAATTAATTTTAAATGTACAAGCAAGCTATGTGTATTGTTATAATAGGATAAACGCACCAGTGAATGAACATATAATTCTATACTGTGGAAACAAATACATAATTAATTTTAAAAATAGTAAAAAAGCAATTACAAAATATGGAAAACGTTGTAAATATATATATATATAAGTAAAACTTATCTATTTCAATGGTTATACGAATTAATTTTAAATATACAAGGAAGCTTTGTGTAATGTTATAATAGGGTAAATGCACCATTGAATGAACACATAATTCTATATTAATAGTGGAAACAAATTGAATTTAACAAGCAAAAAACCAATTACAAAATGTAGAAAACGTTTTAACGACATAATTTTAGTGGCAATTAATAAAATACCAGTGAATGAACACTGTATTAAAATGAGAACTTATCTATTTCAATGGTTATACGAATTCATTTTAAATTTATAAGAAAGCTCTGTGTAATGTTATAATAGGGTAAATGCACCAGTGAATGAACATATAATTCTATACTAATAGTGGAAACAAATTGAATTTAAAAAGCAAAAAACCAATTAGAAAATGTAGAAAACGTTGTAAATTCATAATTCTTGTGGCATTTAATAAAACACCAGTGAATGAACACTGTATTAAAATTAAAACTTATTTATTTGAATGGTTCTACGAATTAATTTTAAATATACAAGGAAGCTCTGTTCATTGCTATAATAGGATAAACGCACCAGTGAATGAACATATAATCCTATATTAATAGTGGAAACAAATTAAATTTAAAAAGCAAAAAACCAATTACAAAATATATAAA
This sequence comes from Leistus spinibarbis, assembly GCA_933228885.1. Classification (NCBI taxonomy): domain Eukaryota; kingdom Metazoa; phylum Arthropoda; class Insecta; order Coleoptera; family Carabidae; genus Leistus; species Leistus spinibarbis. The sequence goes on along the minus strand of OW121803.1, from coordinate 7,730,565 downwards.
ACGTTATAAATACATAATTCTAGCGGCATTGAATAAAACACCAGTGAATGAACACCGTATTAAAATAAAAACTTATCTATTTCAATGGCTATTCGAATTAATTTTAAATATACAAGGATACCCTGTGTAATGTTATAATAGAGTACATGCACCAGTGAATGAACATATAATACTATACGAATTTATTAATCATTTTCACTGTGGAAACAAATACATAATTATAATAATATAGAAAACGTTGTAAATACATAATTCTAATGGTATTTAAAAAAACACCAGTGAATGAACACTATATTATAGTAAAAACTTATCTATTTCAATGGTAAAACGAATTATAGCCAAAAGTTGCATTAAACCATTCAAATATAATAACCGTTGTGCGTGCGTGCACGTAAACTTTCAAACTTAAAAATACGTAAAATAAAAATTCCAAGTTCAACATTTTTCGTGATTACAATACTTCCTTTAATACAATTGTATAAGAAAGTAAAAATTATATATATACATATATATAAACACGTAAAACGTGTTCATTCATAGGTGCGTGTATGATTACTAGAACTGTCACCATATAAAAATATAATAATGTATTTCCTGTAAACGTTCACTAAAAATGTATTAAAAGCCATTATTACTAACGGTTTTCCGCTAGTATACATATATTAACATACATTTAGTTCATTAACAGGTGCATGTATGTTTACTGGACCTGCCACCATGTAAATATATAGTAAAACATCAATAATAAGTACTTACATCAACAATAAATAATCCTTTGACAAATACCACAAATATAAACGATAATTTAGCACTAATTCAACTCATAAATAATTATTTAACCAATCACTACGAACATAAACATAAATAACCCTAATTTACATAACATTTCACGCTAAAACATCGAATATTCACTAATTAAATCAAATATGTGAGGCACATAACCTAACATCATTCAGCGACAGACAAACGTCAAATGGCAAAGCTTAAGGCGGGAAGAATTAAACAAGCACATGTTCACACACGTAAGCTCCGCCTTCTTGTAACCCTCCACCAATCGAAAGCGCTGATTACACGCTGACGTCACAAGGTGAGGAAAAATCGTGACTTGAAGTGTGCGCAAAGATAATTATTGTTTTGTTTCTTAAATGTTTTTGGGTATTTAACCTTTTGCCATAATTTTTTCGTGAGAACTTTTAAGCGGGTTTCTTAGAAATTACTGTTAACAAAAAAGTGCTTAATTGCGTTTCATTTTGACGGTAATTTAAGTAAGTCTTCTTTGGTTGCGTGAAGACCTATTTGTTTTAATTTAAAATATAAGTTACTCAATAAAATAAAACACCTGGTATCTTTGTATCTGATATAGAAATATTAAGAAGAAACCATGGTTTCTTCTTAACTAAAACAGTTCAAGCAACAATAAATGCAAACCTTGGTTAATACCTCGATAGTATATTAAATTAAGAAGAAACCATGGTTTCTTCTTAACTAAAACAGTTCAAGCAACAAATACAAATATATGCAAATCTTGGTTAACACCTCGATAATATATTTGATTAAGAAGAAACCATAGTTTCTTCATAACTAAAACAGTTCAAGAAACAACAAATACAAATAAATGCACATTTAGGTTTATACCTCGACAATATATTTGACTAAGAAGAAACCATGGTTTCTTCTTAACTAAAACAGTTCAAGCAAAAACAAGTACATGCAAATTTTGCTTAATGCCTCGATAATATATTTGATTAAGAAGAAACCTTGTTTTCTTCTTAACTAAAACCGTTCAAGCAACAACAAATACAAATAAATGCAAATTTTGGTTTATACCTCGACAATATATTTGACTAAGAAGAAACCATGGTTTCTTAACTAAAACAATTCAAACAAAAACAATTACATGCAAATTTTGCTTAATACCTCGATAATATATTTGATTAAGAAGAAACCATTGGTTTCTTTATAACTAAAACAGTTCAAGCAACAACAAATACAAATAAATGCAAATATTGGTTAATATCTTCATAATATATGAGATGTTTTTGCTTTTATTGTATAAAGTTATATGATTAATTGGCAATAATAAAATAACTTAACATATCTATCGAATGTTGTTATTTGAATTGTGAAGATGCTGTAGATGAATTCCTTTCCGCATTTCTAAGAAATGTCTAACAAATAGAAGAAATAACAAAAAGATTGAACATTCTAGCTTTAGGACATCATTTGTTTAATACAACATATGTATATTTATGTGCGTACAGTCCTACATAAAAGTCTAACTAACAAATAATATTAATAATAATGAGATAATTAAGTATAGTTTATTTTCAGCTAATAAAAAAACTGAAGTGGCCCTCATTCGACTTTATTTATTTATATACGAAACTAAACTTAGTCTTCACTATTTTAAATAATACAGGTTCTCACGAATTTGTTAGTCTTTTATTGACAGGGATATTCGTAATTAAAAATGGCGTGTATAAATGTTGTTAATTGAAAAGTGTTTAAAAGTAAAGAGAATATTGTGGAATTTTCGGATTCTGATCGGCTCCCACGCCACGCTAGCTGCAATCAACCAGTTGAAGATAATTGACGTAAACAAAACAAGAAACACCGCATCATCCTACTCTATGTTTAGTGTTCTTCAACATTTGTACCATTCAGACTTTAAAAATACATTCCTTCATTTACTTTTATTCACAATACCTAACTAACTTAGTTTCTTCATTACTTCAACAGCTAAAGCAACAATTCATATATTCATACCTTTTCCACAGTTTCTTCTCTTTGTGCAACTCAATCAAAAATACAAATAAAACTCTAATAAGATTTTCATATTACTAGTACATCAATTATAGAATGATTTAGAAGAAACCATGGTTTCTTCTCTTTGTATTACTCAAACAAAAATAATAATAGAACGCTAAAAAATGTTTATATTTCTCGTAAAGAACTTAATTAACACCTAGTACCATAGTATAATATCGTCAGAGAGAAACCATGGACAACTCTAAAAAACGTATCTAGAACCCTAAAAAGATGTTCATATGTTCTCGTAAAGAATTTAGTTAATAGCTGGAATAATCGTATCAAATCTGTTATAGAAAGATAAAGAAGAAACCATGGTTTCTTCTTTACTACAACAGTTTAAGCAACAAATACAAATAAAAATGTTTAAAAATTATGGTTCGTACCTCGATCATCAGATTAAATTAGTCTTACGAAGATATGGAAGAAACCAAGGTTTCATCTCTGACGACAACTCTAATAAAACGTATCTAGAACCCTAAAAAGATGTATATGTGTTCTAGTAAAAAATTTAGTTAATAGCTGGAATCATCGTATCACATATGTTAAAGAAAGATAAAGAAGAAACCATGGTTTCTTCTTTACTACAACAGTTTGAGCAACAAATAAAAATGTTTAAAAATTATGGTTCGTACCATGATTATCAGATCAAATTAGTTCTACAAAGATATGGAAGAAACCTTTCGATTATAGCTGTACAACGCAAGCAAACAGCAAAAAACAAATATAACATATAAAAGAACCTTTTCAGATATTCTGTAAGAAACAAATACAAATAAAATTGATTAATACTGCGATTATCAGATCAAATTAGTCCTAGAAAGGTATAGAAGAAACCAAGGTTTCTTCCCTTCGACGACAGCTGTACAACGCAAGCAAACAGAAAAATAAATCATATAAAAAACCTTTTCAGATATTCCGTACGAAACAAATACAAATAAAATTGATTAATACTGCGATTATCAGATCAAATCAGTCCTAGAAAGGTATAGGAAGAAACCAAGGTTTCTTCCCTTCGACAACAGCTGTGCAACGCAAACAGAAAAATACAAATAAAACATATAAACTGTTCTAAAATACCATTTCAGGTATTCCGTAAAAAAGTTGGTTAATACCTGATCATCATATCACATATGATGATACGTATACGTATTCGAAGAGATGCAGGTATACATTCGGCCATATACACACCAGCCAACCTACCTATCATATACACCTCGTTCATCTGTTGTTAGTTTGCATTCTCACCGCTGTGGCGCGGTACAGGGTCAAAGGGCATGTCCGAGACTCACGACAGACACGCCCACCACACGCACAAACCACGCCCACATTCCCCTGCTGGCGCCCCTCCCACCCAAATATATCCGACCGGCATACACACACAGGGAATAACATACATTATCACAAGAAAACCAGAAAAAAAATTATCAAAACTCCTTATAAAATAAATTTAAAATATATAAAATAATAAAATGTGAAGTTCTTCGAAAAACTGCAATTATATATAACATGTAATGTCTATATAGTTATTTGAGGGGGATACAACCGTGACACTGTATGTTATTTCCTTGTGTGCTTCATCTACATAGGAATACACATATCGACTATATCGAAGAAGTTAAAAGTGCCGAAATTTGTTTTTATGGACAGACTAAATTATGGATAATTATCGTTTTGCACGAAAAGGTTAAACGACAGAGCCGGACTAATTATTTTTAGATTTTTGTTAACAGACGGTCAATATTATGAATAAATACAACTTTTAATCAATATTAGGAAAAATAATTAATAACGATAATTTATTTTACGAAAAACATGCATCGATACTAGGCGCCAATGCGTTCAGCTTGCTATATAATTTATTAGGTTTTCTTTTTATATTTATAATACATTTTTAACCACTGACGTTTTTAATGAAAACTTTACGAAGAAACAAGCATAGGTACTCGCACCAATGCGTTCAGCTTGCCATATAATTTATTAGGTTTCCTTTTTATATTTATAATACATTTTTAACCACTGGTGTTTTTAATGTAGACTTTGCTAATCTATTTTACGAGTAAACAAGCATAGATACTAGCACCAATGCGTTCAGCTTGCCATATAATTTATTTGGCTATTTTATTAATATTTAATACCTGTTTAACCACTGGTATTTTTAATGTAAATTTTGCTTATTTATTTTACAAAGAAATAAGCATAGGTACTAGCACCAATGCTTCCAGCTTGCCGTATAATCTATTGTATGGTTTATTTTTTAAATGTATACATACTTTTAACCACTAATGTTTTAAATGAAGACTTTGCTTACCGATTTTACGAAGAAACAAGCATATGTAGGTAGCACCAATGCCTTCAGCTTGCCGTTTAATCTATTTAATGGGTTTTCATTTTATTTGTATACTTTTAACCACTAATGTTTAAAATTAAGAGTTTACTTATCTATTATACGAAGAAACAGGCGTAGATACTAGCACCAATGCGTTCAGCTTGCCATATAATTTATTTGAAGGTTTTTCTTTTTATTTATATACTTTTAGCCCCTAATGGTTTAAATTAAGACTTTGCTTATCTATTTTACGAAGAAACAAGCATGGATACTAGCACCAATGCCTTCAGCTTCCCGCACAATCTATTTGATGCTTTTCTTTTAATTTATATGTACTTTTAACCACTGATGGTTTAAATTAAGACTTTGCTCATCTATTTTACGAAGAAACAAGCATGGATACTAGCACCAATGCCTTCAGCTCACCGTATAATGTAATTGAAGGTTTTTCTTTTTATTTATATACTTTTTACAACTAATGGTTTAAATTAAAACTTTGCTTTTCTATATTACGAAGAAACAAGCATAGGTACTGGCACCAATGCCTTCAGCTTACTATATAATCTATTGTGTGTATTTTTTAAATTTATATATATATACTTTTAATCACTAATGGTTTAAATTAAGACTTTGCTTATTTATATTACGAAGAAACAAGCATATATACTAGCACCAATGCCTTCAGCTTTCCTATAATCTGCATGAAGGTATTTTTATCTATATATATACTTCTAACCACTTCGCTTATCTATATTACGAAGAAATAAGCATATATACTAGCACCAATGCCTACAGCTAACCGTATAATCTATTAGATGCATTTTCTTAGTTCATATATAATACAATTTTGAACCAGTAATGTTTTTAATGCAAACTTGAATATTGTTAAAATATAACTGTATTTCAGAGCACTAATGCGTACAGCTTTACCATATAATCTATTAGATGCATTTTCTTAGTAAATATATAATATAATTTTGAACCAGTAATGTTTTTACCAAAAAATATAACTGTACTTCAGTGCACTTCAAATGCGTGAAGTTCCTTTTAAGTAAGTCGCGTCAAGATATATTTTAATAGCATGGGGGGGGGGGCACTGATAAATTATTTAAGATAATAATTCTTTCGAAATTATAATTAACTATATATATATATAATTTTGGCAACACTGTAATTTTCTTATAGGGTCCCCCCTATTGACATAATCTTTCGATCTTTAAATTTAATATGTATACGGTATTTCTGAATAACCTTTGACTTTTAAAATACGTTTTAATTTTGGGTCCGGGCTTATACCTGAGTATTTTAAAATGTTCGGGGCATTATCAACATCATTTTACTAGGTTCGAGCAGGTTTAGATTGCATTTATTTGTTAATTTACGTAGTTTAATACAATCACGTAAGATTTTAAGGGAATTTGAAACTAATCATTTTTCTGACACTTGTACATAGCCATCAGTCTTATAATAGTTAAATATACGTATATATATATATATATATATATATATGTATATAGTCTCTTCTTTGGTGTAATATATACACGAAGCAGGCCGTAATGTAAGGTACTACATAGGCAAACCTACTGCGTTCCAATATAATTAGTGAGGGCGGTCTTTTAATTCTGTTTGCTTGCTTACAATTCGCTGCAACAACCACCAGAGGTCTCAAACATGTTTTTTGTTACATTATACATTACCAACTAGAAGCTAAGCAGTTCATTCAAGCTTTTATATTCAAACGAATATACATATATATAAAAAAATCGTTCTACACAAACACACTCACATATATACATACAAACATATCTGGGTAATTATATTAATAAGAAAAATAAATATTGTAGTCCCCTTTTTAAGAGAAATTAGCCTCCAGCAATGGTTCGGTGCAAAAGACGTGTTCTTTATGAGGAAATCTAGAAAAGTTTGCTATTCCTTCTAAGTATAAATGGAATGTTGTGCAACGTGTACGTATTATACCAAGTAGTCAATTAAAAGGTAAAAATAATTAAAAACTAGCTAATTAATCATATCGAAGAAATCTTGAACAGAAGAAAGAAGAAATAATGAACCGTTATAAGGGCAGCGTTTTTATTTATTTACTCATTTAATCATGCCAAGAAAACTCGCGCCATTTATAGAAATCTAATTGAGTAAACAACAAGCACCTATGCGTCCAGCTCGCCTTATATATGCGTTGCGAATGGCGATTTTTAATTATTATGGCATATTTTAAATATCAAAATTATAATATTTAATATTTTTTTATAGCCTTTGGGTTAACAATATGAAAAAATCTTGTAGATATAAAATATCTTAGAATTTACAGTAGAATTTTTGGGTGTTTTAATTATTTTTATAAGGGCAGTATTAAGGGGGGCTCCAAATTTTGGGCCCCTATAACTCGGGAAGTATACGGGCGATTGGATTTAAACTGCGCAGGGATTCAAATGGGATGCCAAATAATATGTGTACCAAATTTGGTGCAATTGAATCAATTTGACAAAAATTAAAATCTACTGAAATGGCTCTTGCATTAATTACGCGTGTAATAATATTAATTCCGTGAATAATAATACTAATTTCACGTGTAATAATTAGAATTAAAAATTGCATTTTTTATGTTAAAAATATATTTAATAATATTAATTACGCGTGTAATAATATTAATTCCGCGTGTAATAATATTAATTATCCGTGTAATAATATTAATTTCACGTGTAATAATAATAACTAAATATTTCATACTATTAAAACTTGCATTTTTTATGTTAAAAATATATTTAATAATATTAACTCCGCGAGTAATAATATTAATTACGCATGTAATAATATTAATTCCGCAAGTAATAATATTAATTATGCGTGTAATAATATTAATTTCACATGAAATAATAATAATTAAATATTTCATGCCATTAAAAATTGCATTTTTTATGTTAAAATATATTTATTAATATTAATTACGCGTGTAATAATATTAATTCACGTGTAATAATAATAATTATTCAAAATTGTCTTTATACCGTTAAAAATTTATTTAATAATATTAATTCCGCGTGTAATAATATTAATTATGCGTGTAATAATATTAATTTTACGTGTAATAATAATAATTAAATATTTCATACTATTAAAAATTGCAATTTTTAAGTTAAAAGTATTTAAATAATATTAATTCCGCGTGTAATAATATGAATTATGCGTGTAATAATATTAATTTTACGTGTAATAATAATAATTAAATATTTCATACTATTAAAAATTGCATTTTTTAAGTTAAAAGTATTTAAATAATATTAATTCCGCGTGTAATAATATGAATTATGCGTGTAATAATATTAATTTCACGTGTAATAATAATAATTAAATATTTCATATTATTATAAAAATTGCATTTTTTAAGTTAAAAATATATTTAATAATTAATTACGCGTGTAATAATATAAATTATGCGAATAATAATATTAATTTCACGTGTAATAATAATAATTAAAAATTGCATTTTTTAAGTTAAAAATATATTTAATAATATTAAAAATTGCATTTTTTATGTTTTAAATATATTTAATAATAGTAATGCCGCGTGTAATAATATTAATTATGCGTGTAATATTATTAATTTCACGTGTAATAATATTAATTTCACGTGTAATAATAATAATTACATATTTCATACTATCAAAAATTGTATTTTTTACGTTAAAAATATATTTAATATTATTAATTACGAGTGTAATAATATTAATTCGTCGTGTAATAATATTAATTACGCGAATAATAATATTAATTTCACGTGTAATAATAATAATAGAAAATTGCAGTTTTTATGTTAAAAATATATTTAATAATATTAATTCCGCGTGTAATAATAATAATAAAATATTGCATACTATTAAAAATTGCATATTTTATGTTAAAAATGTACTGTTTTAATTATGATTGTTGTTTACTTTTATTTCGGCAAATAACAAACTTAGTACCGTGATATTAATGGGGAAACGTGAGTAAATAATATAATTTTATACGAAACAGTGAATGTAATGTATATTTAGCACGTGCGACAAATACATTTGAATTTACGTGTAGAATCATTAATATTTATATATACTTAGTCAGTATTTTGACGTGTTACGAGTATTAAATTAAATATCAAATATTTCCGTATATAATAATGGCGCTAAAATAACAAATGAATGTTTTTCTAAGTAATGGCCCCTGTTGTGCAACAGGTTTGGTACCGCAGGACAAAATACTTAATCGAAAAATACCTTCGTACACAAGGCATTCATCCTATATACACTATAAAGAGTATTATTAAATTTCATAAAAACATTGATTAGTTCAGATTTTTCACGTGAGATAGCGCGCGCGACAAGCAAATCTGATTAATAGCGGTAAATAACACTGATTTCAAGTTGCGGTTGCGATGTTGCGAATCGGTATAGTTCGGCTTTATGAACCGAATTCACCCGATTACACGCTAAAGTATATATAAGACATGGACATGATTTATCGAACAAAAACTTGCTTATAAGAGTAGAAATTAGACGCGAATGGATACAATGGAATATTAAATTATGTCACTTTTGCCCGATAGAAATTTAATAAGGAGTCTGAATGTTCTTTCTAGTTTTCTTTACTATTATATTAACGTATGACGTTGTATGTTATTCCATTGTAGTTTACGTGTAGGCATTTTTCATTTTGTAGGTTAGTTATTGACCAATAAATAACTTAAACTGACCAATAACCAATGCGAAACGAATATTTAATAACATTACAATCTATAAAATCGATCACACCTTAAGTAATATTCAAATAATTCATTTTTTAATGCTACATTTTTCGAAATAACTTACAAAAATCCCTAATAGATGGCATAAAAGGATTGTATTACTATTAAAAACACACTTTATTGTTCTTAGACTGTAATTGTTATATAGAGATGGTCTTGGTTGAGCAATCAACTTCATATCCTGTTTGCAAGACAGTGATTTTATAGTTACTTCCGGTTTTTATGGTATTGTTAATAAATCGTTTAAAACTTTCAACTTTTTTGATTTTCTTTATGCAAAATAATTAATTTTGGAGCACAATAGTGATACATCCACATAATTAAATATGTCTTTGTTATACGAGAATTATTTTTAATTACTAATTTAGTTGCGTAATAATTTTAAATTAATATTTACTGTATTTTTATATTAGTTGATTAAATTAGTCTTTATATATACACTCGTAGTTATCACATTTGTGCTCTAAGGCAATATAATTTCCAGATATAGAAATAACATTACATCAATTTTTAACAGTGTAGTAATCGCTACACTGTCAAAAATGCATGTAAATTTACAAGGTTTCCAATATAAAATTCATGTAATTATACAGAATTCAACTAAAATTATATTAAAATTCAATTAAATTTACTAAATTCAGTTTTTCTGAATTAATTCTTTTTCTTTAACATTACATCCATTTTTAACAGTGTAATAATGGCTACACTGTCAAAAATGCATGTAAATTTACAAGGTTTCCAATATAAAATTCATGTAATTGTACAGAATTTAATTAAAATTATATTAAAATTCAAGTAAATTTACTAAATTCAATTTTTCCTAATTAATTGTTTTTTTTTTAAATTATGATTAATGGTAATATTCGTCGAATTACATAATTCGTAACCTGGTTACGTGGTTACAGTTACGGAACATCCCACAATATATATATATATATATAAATATAAATGCATCTAAATAAATTATTTTATTATTATTAGTTTTGTAAAACAATTTTTTAAATAATATTAATGAGAATATTCGTTGAATTAAACAATTCGTAACCCGGTTACGTGGTTACATTTACGGAACAATCCCACAATATATGTATATATATAAGTGCATCTAAATAAATTGTTATATTATTATTAGTTTTGTAAAACAATTTTTTAAATAATATTAATGAGAATATTCGTCGAATTAAACAATTCGCAACCCGGTTACGTGGTTACAGTTACGGAACACCCCACAATATATATATATATATATATATATATATATATATATATATATATATATATATATATATATATATATATATATATAAGTGCATTTAAATATAGTATTTTATTATTATTAGTTTTGTAAAACAATTTTTTAAATAATATTAATGAGAATATTCGTCGAATTAAATCATTCGTAACCCGGTTATGTGGTTACAATTACGGAAAAAACCACAATATATATATATATATATATATATATATATATATATATATATATAAAAAGTGCATTTAAATAAAGTGTTTTATTATTATTAATAACACTATAACACTTATTTTCGCAAAACAATTTTAAAAATATTGTTATGGTTAGAATTCATCGAATAAAATAATTCGTAACCAGGTTACGTGGTTTCAGATACGGAACATTCCACAATATATATATAAGTGCAACTAAATAAATTGTTTTATTATTATTAGTTTTATAAAACAATTTTTAAACAATATTAATGAGAATATTCGTCGAATTAAATAATTCGTAACCAGGTTACGTGGTTACAACTACGGAACATCCCCAATATATAAGTGCATCTAAATAAAGTGTTATAACCATATTATTTTTGCAAAACAATTTTATAAATAATATTAAAGTTAGTAATCGTTGAATTAAATAATGCGTAACCTGTTTACATGGTTACAGTTTCGGAACAACAATATAATACATATAAGTGCAACATTTAAAGCGATTTATTAATATTATTAACTAAGCTATTTTTGCAAGCGTAGACAAAAATGCACTTACCCAAAAAATTGTATTTGCAGAATTTGCGAAACATTTTATTAAAACGTAGAATAACTTTTCACTGATTTAAAACTTACACTTAATATAAACATGTACATAAATAATGTAGTGACAGTATTAATAAATATTACACAAATGAATCATAATTATAATTGAGGAATGATTTATTTCGATATAATATTAAATACGTCTGCACACTTCTGGATAAGTTAGAATGTGAATTTTAAATGCTACCTTGTTAAATATACTAGAGTTACTGTTGCATACTATGAACACTAAAACAATACATGTGTATAGAGAATAACAAAGGCGTACCATATATCTTTCTTACATGGGCAATTCATTTATTTTCATTTTTGTTACGTCTATAGGACGTAATTTATTTTATATCACATCATAATAAGAATGTAGTTAAGATGTAAGAATAAATACAAAATATTTATAAGTTTTGACAAATTATACCAAAAAAATTGTTTTTATTCGATGTTTAACATGGACTAAATTTTAAAATGGCTATAAATCCTACACGGTTCAAGATAGCACAATTTTTCACTCTTGCAAATCGGTTTAGAATACCCCTTTGTTATAATATAGACCAAAATAATACACAAAATACAGAATTTTTCAATGCTCAGTTTTTAATAAGCACTATATATAATTTTAAAATGGCTATAAATCCTACACGGTTCGAGATAGCAATATTGTCCACTCTTACAAATCGGTTTAGAATACCCCTTTGCTATAGTATAGACCAAAATAATACACAGAATACATAATTTTTCAATGTTCAGTTTTTAATAAGCACTAATTTAATTTTAAAATGGCTATAAGTCCTACACGGTTCTATATAGCAATATTTTCCACTCTTACAAATCGGGTTAGAATACCCCTTTGTTATAGTAAAGACCAAAATAATACACAGAATACTTAATTTTTCAATGTTCAGTTTTTAATAAGCACTATATTTAGTTTTAAAATGGCTATAAGTCCTACACGGTTCGAGATAGCAATATGTTCCACTCTTGCAAATCGGTTTAGAATGCCCTTTTGCTATAGTATAGACCAAAATAATTGACAGAATACATAATTTTTCAATGTTCAGTTTTTAATAAGCACTACATTTAATTTTAAAATGGCTATAAGTCCTACACGGTTCTAGATAGCAATATTTTCTACTCTTGCAAATCGGTTTAGAATACCCTTTTGCTATAGTATAGACCAAAATAATACACAGAATACATAATTTTTCAATGTTCAGTTTTTAATAAGCACTAATTTAATTTTAAAATGGCTATAAGTCCTGCACAGTTCAAGTTAGCATTATTTTCCACTCTTACAAATCGGTTTAGAATACTTTTTTGCTATAGTATTGAGCAAAATAATACACAGAATAAATCATTTTTGTAAACCGCATTAGAATAATAGTGAGTAAAATAATACATAGTTAAGCCCCTTCGGGGGCAATGGTACGCCACTGGATGCCTGCGAAACTCGTGCCAGGAAGACCTAAGCTTAGCACTGCGATTAAATCAAATTCAATTATAATTTTTTTAACGACTCCAAGACGCTTGAAGCATATAAATTATTTGAAATTTATACATTTATAATATATAAACGTTGTACTTTTGTCAATCAAACAAAAATATATTTGATTTTCGACGCGATTTTATCAACAATATATAATTGGGAACATTTAAAACATTTTGTGTATATGTAAATATATTTATTAATTAATAATACACAATTAAAATACTTGTAAAAAGTTGCCTAAAGTAAAATCAAATCTGCCAGTTTATTAAATAAATATTTTAATGGTGTAAACTCTGAACTAGTTCATCTCGAGACTTGAAGGTATTTTTGTAAAGCTGGTAAACTCTCCGACACATAGTATACATCGTATTTTGTATATTTGTAGCTTTATATAAATAATTTCGTAAACCGTGCCGCCTAGAACCATACAATATCTACAATATAGCATATTTTTTTACAACGAAATTGTATTATTGTAGCTGTAAAACGGTAAATGCTAAGAAAATATATCAATATACCATTTTACAGCTACAATAATAAAATATCGTTGTAAAAAAATATGCTCAATTGTAGATATTGTATGTTTCTAGGCGGCACCGATTACGAAATTAATTATATAACGCTTAAAATGCCAAAAATTAATATTTAACGTCTTCAAATTGATCGAAATGCCACTATTTCAGAATTGCACCATTCATAATATGTGGAAATGACCAAAGTACACGTACGTGTCTTTTTAAATTATATTTGTACATTACGAAAAGCAATACTGTTGTTTTAAACAAAATAAAAATATATAAATAACACATATCAGTCATTTTATATTTATTATATATATATATATGTATATTTAGGCCTATTTAATAGTAAAATTTATAGTTTTTCAAACTTTATAACAATTAATATATACATTTTTCTCGCTAAATATTTTCGATATCTTTAAATAAAATAATTGCATCATAAAATAGAGTATTAAAATATATATATTTTAAGGTAAATAATATAATTTAAAATCAAGAATAATATAGTTTTTTTTTTAAATATAAAAATTAGAAGCATTTTGAGTTTTGTACAGGGTTCAATTATTTATGCCGTGTCTGAACGTATCTGCATTCACACCGAACCAATTAGTAATTACAAATAATAATTCAATGCTGCATTCACAGTAACAAAATTAACATATAAACTATAAATATTGTAGCTGTGAACGCTAGCATTGTTTTTCATAAAACAAACTGAATTATTAATTGTAATTTCTAATCTCAATTACTAATTGAATTGCTGGAATAGTCTTGTACTGGGTTCAATTATTTATGCCGTCTCTGAATGTATCTGCATTCACAACGAACCAATTAGTAATTACAAATAATAATTCAATGCTGCATTCATAGTAACAAAATAAAACGTATAAACTATATTGTTGGTGTGAATGCTAGCATTGTTTTTCATAAAACAAACTGAATTATAAATTGTAATTTCTAATCTCAATAACTAATTGAATCGCTGGTAAAGTTTTGTACAGGGTTCAATTATGCCGTGTCTGAACGTATCTTAGCTGCATTCACAGCGAACCAATTAGTAATTAAGATTAGAAATTCAAATAATAATTCAGATTGTCTTATGATACACAATGCTAGCGTTCACAGCAACAACAATAACGTATAAACTATAAATATTGTTGCTGTGAACGCTAGCACTATTTATCATAAAACAAACTGGATTATTAATTGTAATTTCTAATCTCAATAAGTAATTGAATCGCTGGGAAAGTTTTGTACTGGGTTCAATTATTTATGCAGTGTCTGAACGTATCTATATTCACACCGAACCAATTCATAATTAAGATTAGAAATTACAAATAATAATTCAGATTGTCTTATGATAAACAATGCTAGCGTTCACGGCAACATCAATAACGTATAAACTATAAATATTGTTGCTGTGAACGCTAGCATTGTTTTTCATAGAACAAACTGGATTATTAATTGTAATTTCTAATCTCAATAACTAATTGAATCGCTTGGAAAGTTTTATATTGGGTTCAATTATTTATGTCTGAAAGTATCTGCATTCACAGCGAACCAATTAGTAACTAAGATTAGATATTACAAATAATAATTCAAATTGTCTTATGATACACAATGCTAGCATTCACAGCAACAACAACAATAACATATAAATTATAAATATTGTTCCGGTGAACGCTAGCATTTTTTTTTTCATAAAACAAACTGGATTATTAATTGTAATTTCTAATCTTAATAACTAATTGAATCGCTGAGTTCAATTTTTTATGTCTGAACGTATCTGCATTCACAGCGAACAAATCAGTAATTAAGATTAGATATACAAATAATAATTCAGATTGTCTTATGAAAAACAATGCTGCATTCAACATTTTAATTATAAATTTTATTACTGTGAACGTTAGCACTATTTATCATAAAACAAACTGGATTATTAATTGTTATTTATAATCTTAATTACTAATTGAACCGGTGAGAATAGACCTTAAGCTGTATTTACAACCAATTAGTAATCACGAATAGAAATTACAGATAATAATCCAGTTTGTTATATGACGAACAATGCTAACGTTCATAGCGACAAAATTAACGCATTAATTAGTGAACCATCTCCAATTTCCATCAGATTGATACATATTTTGTTTGCGATTTGTAATATATTTATTAACTTAATAAATTTAAATGTGAAACGTAGCTGTTTAAATATTTAAAATACAAATTAAAAAATATATATTAAATAATAATGTATTTTTAATTTTGTTTTGCTGCATTCAGTTAAAAACGCTCTATCGTGCTTCACAGAGGGAAACATAACCTATCTTTTTTTTTGTTCGGACACGGCACTAGGCACTATACTAGTAACAGTTCCATCTAGTGGTTATAGTGTGAACACTAAATAGTATTATGAATATTACCTATTTTTACATACATTAAAATATGATTTATATTTATTTCATTTTTAATAAATTTTATTATTTAATAATAACGTTTATAAAATTTCCAATAGTTCTTTAAATAAATATATTTGTAATAAAAGCTGCACAATTTTAAAATTTAATAGACAGCCCATTTATAATAGAGAATAATTTCAAATATGATTGTTTTGCTACGAAATTTAATTTAAAAATTATTTTAGTGCCGAATCAATTGTAAAAATAGTCGAATTTGTGAAAATACAGTAACTTTCAAATCACAGCTGTTCTAGGTAATAACTGCTCGATTGTTAATTTGTGTTGTAAAAACTTGTATATTAGTAGAATTTTCAAAGAACTATTTTATAGTTTAACTGTTTATTCCAAAATGGCTATTTTTGAATCATATTTATATTAGTTGCACTTGTACCATCAAATAATCACATTTGACTTTCAAATAACCTTACAGTGGCGTAGCCAGAAATTAATTATGGGGGTGCATATTTTCTAATTAATAATAAAACTATATACATTTAGTATATAATTATTACTAATATTTATTCGCAAATAGGAAATTAAGGGGGGGGGCTACGCCCCCTAGGTACGCCACTGTGTATTAGATTCGCTGTTTCGGCAATTCAAACGATTGTAACCTATTGAGAACAGTGAGTTCTAAATGTAATTACTAGGGAGCAGTTTACTCATATGCCGCTCTGTAAAAATACTTTTACTGTATTCGTTAAGCCTTAAGCTTAAAAAATCCGCCATTTTACGTCTTATACTCATCGCTCAACTTCTGAGCACATTCCTGCATCAACAGCATATGATCTAACTTATTTACAGTATCGTTTAGTTCATTTTCCCAAACATGATCAGAACTGCAGCCTTCGCCGCCATCTACCGGCCGAATCGCCAACTGTTTTACCTTTTCCCGCAAATCGGTCACGTCGCACTCTTCAATTTCCTCCGTTTCATCCATTTCACTTACCACTGAACTCGCTGGCCCAGACAAACCGTCTAAACTAGTCAACAACTCACACCGATCTAATTCGTAACTAATATCAGGCAATTGCGTTTTTAGCGCATTTTTGCTATCACTAGTGTCACTAAAATGGTCACTAGCGTTAGGGGAATTCAGCTCGGCGCCTACGCCCGGCTCACGTGGGCCTTGCGGCGTTAAGTCGTTTAGTTTCAAGTTTTTTCGATTACGTTTTTTATGGATTTCCTCCGATATTGATTCGAGATTGCGCAATGATTGCGCGTACGAGTATTTTACGGTTGTTACGCTACGTTGCAGGGATTCTATGCGGTCTTTTTGGGTGTTTAGTTGTTCTTGGCACAACACTTTTTCCTCGAAATATGGGCGAGACTTGATTATTTGTCGTTTGAGTTTGTCTTCGAGTTGTTGCACCTTTTAGAGTTTTTTTTTTCCATTAGTTTCTTGTCTTGTATAGATTGTGGTTCATTTAGCACGCACATGGTGCACACTGGGTGATTATTACCCGGTGCTATTCTAAAACGATTCTGGAATTGGGGGGGAAACTAAATAGGTTTAGCATAACTTGTTCTGTTTCGGAGTTATATGCGTTTAAAGTTGAATCGGGTTAAATTCACCCAGTGTGCAGTGATTGCATAAAAAATAATTGAAAACAGTATTTATAAAGTTTTTTTAAACTTAAATGTTTTAATTATGATTATAAATCGTTATAGTGTTCAATTACAGTGTTTGAAGTGTCTTCTATTCTTTATTACGCTATAATTTTATATTTTATGTAACAACAATTTTTATGTAGCCAATTTTCATTTATTTTTAATTAATTAATATGTTATCTAAATATATTAATTTTTTTAATAAAATTAACATACAAAAATGGAGGAGATTTTTAAAATGCAAATAAAATACACTTTTTAAGACATATAAAAAAGTAGGTTTCAGTTTATAAATACATATATTTTTTTAATATCGAGTAATTAGTAATTTTATTCTAATAGTTTGGAACTGAAACTATCTAATTAAAGGGGTTAAATATTTTTTTTAGCATTTTTAAATTAAAGTTATAATTTTTGAAAAAAAAAAAAGATTGTATCAAGATTTATAAAAAATTGTACTTAAAAATTGTAAAAAATATATATTTTACGACATTATATTAATTTTTTTACTATTTCTTACTCTTTAACACAATTAAAACTTTGAATAATAAAAAATAAAACTCGAGATTTTTAGACATAAAAAAAATGGTTCTTTCAATTTACAAATATATATATTTTTTTTAATATTAAGTAATTAGTAATTTAATTCTAATAGTTAGGAACTAACTAATTAGGGGGATTTTTTTTTTGCATTTTTAAATTAAAGTTATAATTTTTTGAAAAAAAAAAAAGTTGTATCAAAATTTATAGAAAAAATGTACTTAAAAAATATCGAGTTTTAGTAATTTTATTCTAATAATTTGGAACTATCTAATTAGGGGATGAGAATCATTTTAATAGCATTTTTAAATTAAAGTTATACTTTTTTGAAAAAAAATGTATTGTATCAAAATTTATAATAAAAATGTAGTAAATAATTGTAAAAAATATATATTTTACAAATACTATATTCATTTTTTACTATTTCTTACTGTTTAACACAGTTAAAACTTTAAATAATAATAAATAGAACTTGAGACATATTAGATTAACATATAGGCGGGTGAAAAATACCCAGTGTGCACTAATCGGGAGTTATATAGTAAAAATAGTTTGGAACTATCTAATTAGAGGGTTAAAATATTTCTCTTAGCATTTTTAAATTAAAGCTATAATTTCTTGAGAAATAAAATAGATTGTACGAAAGTTTATAATAAAAATGTAGTTAAAAATTGTAAAAAATATATATTTTACAAACAATATATTCAATTTTTACTATTTCATACTATTTAACACAGTTAAAACTTTAATTAATAAAAAATAGAACTTGAGATATATTAGATTAAAATATAGGCGGGTGAAAAACACCCAGTGTGCACTAATCGGGAGTTAAATATAGTGTGCACTATATTCTTGTTAATTTTGAAGTTTTTGCTACAGTTGGTAACACTATTGTTATTTCTGGCGTACAAACACGAAAAAATAAATTTTAATAGTCACGAAACTTGTATTTTGCTATAGTTGGTACCACTAAATTGTGTCAGTGCCCGCATTTTAGCACTATTATTATGTTTGCAACACTGAAACACCTGACTAAACGCCCTAAATACACGAAACAATGGAACAACGTCCGCGAATAACATCATCGCAACTTTTAATCATGATGCAAAAATCACAATGCGTAAACGAAACAATAAAAAATTAAAAACCGTATAGTAGCAATTATGGATTACTCATTTGTAAAAAGAATAACGTTTACATTAAAATTACTTACATTTTGTTCAGCTGCGTTGAATAACATCGCCCGCATTTGATGTTCTTTGCCGCTGGCTGCTTTCTGGTTTTCGGCGTCCATTACCTGTAAATTAATTAAAAACATATATTTAAAATTAATTTTTAATAGATTTATAACAGTTTTATATAAATATATATTATTTATTCATTGCTTTCTGGTGAATAAAGTAAGAATTGTTTAAATTTGTAACTACCCAGCGTTTTAATTTTTGGCCGACACTGACGGTGCACTTGCCGCCATTATATATCTATGCGGGGTCAAAAAATTATTTTTAGTATTTTTTTTAATTTAGCGAACTGGGCGATGTACTATAAGGCTGTTGCTTACCTAATTATTATTTCGGGTAGTAATGACTTAATTTAAATTATTTTCTATAGTTTTAGCTAGAATTATTGCTTAATTAAGACTAAATGTTTATTCTAAATATGAACAGAAATATTTCTTTTAAAGTCGTTTAAATGTTTCAACAACCCAGCGTTTTAATTTTTGGCCGACACTGACGGTGCACTTGCCGCCATTTGATATCTATGCCCGGGTCCAAAATTTATTTTTGGTATTTATTTAATTTACCGAACTGGGCGATCTTCTATAAGGCTGTTGCTTACCTAATTATTATTTCGGGTAG
Source organism: Leistus spinibarbis (assembly GCA_933228885.1). Lineage (NCBI taxonomy): Eukaryota > Metazoa > Arthropoda > Insecta > Coleoptera > Carabidae > Leistus > Leistus spinibarbis. The sequence goes on along the minus strand of OW121803.1, from coordinate 7,710,111 downwards.
TAATGACTTAATTTAAATTATTTTCTATAGTTTTAGCTAGAATTTTTGCTTAATTAAGACTAAATGTTTATTCTAAATATGTACAAAAATATTTCTTATAAAAGTCGTTCAAATGTTTCAACAACCCAGCGTTTTAATTTTTGGCCGACACTGACGGTGCACTTGCCGGTATTATATCTATGCCCGGGGTCAAAAATTTATTTTTGGGGATTTTTTTAATTTAAGTTATTGCCTATAAAATATCACTGAAATTTTGTTAAATTATTCTAAAAATGGAGTTGTTTCAAACTGAAATTAAAAATTAAGTAAAAAGCATCGTGTGTAAAATGGTTTAATTATAAGTTAATTGGAAAATTAACAAAACAATTCGAGTTTTACTCTGTAATTACACAATTTACTTAGTGTAATTGTTACTTAATGAACGTAGGCGACAAAAATGGTTACATAATAAACATATTAAAAAAAAACTACTACTAAGCGCAGAATATTAAAATGTTGTATTTGAGCCTAAAATATATTTATTTTGGCACCTAAAAATTATACATTCGCATAAGAAAGTAAAAATTACCTTAATTGTGGCATGATTTAGCATTTCTTGCCAGGCATTGTCAAATTGCCACTCGTGTTGTTTGCTCATAAACCTTGCCTCCGCCAATGCCACCGTCTCTTTAGCGGCAGCGTGAATTTCTGTAGAATTAAAAAAATATTCTTGATAATAATTAAACAAACCAGAAGTAATTAGTATAAAATAATAATAATAAAGATGTAATTTAATCTTGATTGGAGTGTTTTTTTTTTTTTAATCTGTGGGAATTAAAAAGAGAAAACTTACCATTCGCTCGCTGAAAGACAACCGCCGCCTTTTGACATTCGAGCTGCGCCTTTTTGGCAACCTCGACCGCCTCGTAATAGGGGCGCGCCCGTTCGATGCTAGTGCCTAATTTTTTCACTAATAATTTAAGTCTACGTGTCGCCTCGTGTAAAAGCATACGAAACGTTGTGTTCGCTTCCTAAAATTTATAAATTATAAAATCATAATAAATTGAATAAAACAATTTACATAATAAATTATATTATTAATATTTGATTGTTATGTTTAAAATAAATAGAATTATTTACATAATAAATTATATTTTTATGTTGAAAATAATTTGCATAAATAATAATTGCATTTTAGTTACAATTTAATAAGATGAAGAATGCTGTATTTAAAATTATGGTTACATTTATCAAAATATCTACTATTTTTAAATATAAGAATAACAAATACTTACATCTAATTCAATTTCTAGTTTATTGATGTCATCAGTAGCTGTGTTTAAGTTTTCTAATTCGATCTGAAATAAAATTTACTTATTAGTTTATATTGAATAATAAATACATTATTAATCGCATTGTTTAAAAAAGATTTAGATTATAATATACTATGTCTAATCACAATGTTTAAATAACTAAAATGTTTATCTCGATGTGCATTTAAATACAGCCTTTAAATACAGCAGTCTAAGCTTCATGTAATATGTATGTAAAATAAATATATTATGCCGTGTCTAAATGCAATATTTAACATAACTCGATGTTTAATATTTGCGCATTTAAATATAGGTGTTATATTTACGTATGTTAATATTATGCATTGTCTAAACGTAGTGTTTAAATATTTAACATGTTTAATGTTGCGCATTTAAATATAAACTTTAAATACAGTTGTCTAAGCTTCGCCTAATATGTATGTGCCGTGTCTTAACGCAATATTTAATATAATTCGATGTTTAATATTGCGCATTTAAATACAGCTGTCTACGCTTCATGTAATATTTATATAAAATATATATTATTCCGTGTCTAAACGCAATATTTAATATAACTCGATGTTTAATATTGCGCATTTAAATATAGCCTTTAAATATAGTTGTCTAAGCTTCATGTTATATTTCTGTATAATATATATTATGCCGTGTCTAAACGCAATATTTAATATGTTTCATTCGATGTATAATTTGCGCATTTAAATTTAACCTTTAAATACAGTTGTCTCTAACCTTTACGTAGTATTTATGTAAAATATATATTATGCCGTGTCTAAACGCAATATTTAATATTACTTGATGTTTATTATTGCCCATTTAAATATAACCTTTAAATACAGTTGTCTAAGCTATACGTTGTATTTATACATAAAAAATATAATGTTGCGTCATAAGGCAATGTTGAAATATTTAATGTGTTTAATATTGTGCATTTAAATATAAGCTTTAAATACAGTTGTCTAAGCTTTATGCTATATTTATATAAAATAAATATTATGTTGTGTCTATGGCAATGTTTAAATATTTAATATGTTTATCTCAATGTTACATATTGCGCATTTAAATATAACCTTTAAATACAGTCGTCTAAGATATATGCTATATTTATGTACAATAAATATTATGTTGTGTCTATGGCAATGTTTAAATATTTAATATGTTTATCTCAATCTCACGTATTGCGCATTTAAATATTACCTTTAAATGCAGTAGTCTAAATTTTATGCTGCGTCATAAGGCAATGTTTAAATATTTAACAAATTTAATTCAATGTTTAATATTGCGCATTTAAATATAACCTTTAAACGTTATATTTATATATAATAAATATAATGCTGAGTCTTAAGACAATGTTTAAATATTTTATATGCTTGGTTCATTGCGCATTTAAATATAACTTTTAAATATAGTTGCCTAAGCCTTACGTTATATTTATATAAAATGCATATAATGGTCTAAGGCAATTTTTAAATATTTAACTCTTTGTTTAATATTTGGCATTTAAATATAACCTGTATTTAAATACAACAAATACCTACGTAATATTTATAAATATTTTAAATGAAAATGGAAAAAACTTAATTTAAAAATATATTAAAATGTTTAACTCACATTTAAATATAATCTTTATTTAAAGGCAGTCTTAGTTTCATGTATAATATATGTTTATTAATAAAATATTTAATATAAGTTATGATTCATCTATTTTACGTTATAGTAACAATAGGATTTTTTTTTTTTTTTTGTTAAAATCACGTAATCTCTTTTTGAACACAATATTTAAATATAGACATGACATATTTTTTTTTATGTCTCTATAAAATTCGAATAGTTTTTTTTATATTTTATTTAAATTTACTTTGTTCAAAATGGCATTTTAGTTTTAACGTAAATATGAAAACGGGTCAATTAAAATAATTTCTAAACGTGATATAACAAAAAGAGTTATATTTTTATTTAGAGCACAAAGTACAGTTCTGTATTATTAAAATACAATCATCATTTTTACTAGTTTTAACATAAAACTCTGAGGTCAACAACATTCACATCTTTTGTTATAGGTTTTAGAAAAATTTGAAATATTGCAATTGTTTTATAAATATTCCCTGAAAAACAATAAATAGGTACCACCCCCATTTTAAGGGAAATGTATGTAAAAAAAAACACTTATTGGTCAAATATATTTCTTATAACTTGGGGTTGAAGACCCTTCAAGCAATCAATTCTAGTTAACTAGGTTCTTACACAATTCACCTTATGAATAATTAATTACCTGTATTCTTGGATCCAAAGCACCCTCAAATTCACTACCACAATCATCTGTTTCATCAGATCCAACACTATCCACATTTTCTTGCATATTTGTAAATAATCAACAACAATTACAACAAAAATTAAACATTACACACGTTTCACAATGATTTAAACAATAGCATTTCCTATGCACATAATTTTATTTATTCACTGTTCAAATGTCAATCGATCTTTATTAAAATGTCAAGAACACACACATATTTATGCCTATTAATTGAATCAATGAACGTAAGAAACTATAAATAAATAATCATCTTATTACAACTAGACGCAGTTCTGTACAAAACGAGCTTAAACGATAGAAATTACAGAGAGCATGATCACTTAATTATTTAATGGCAGTATGCAAATACTTTTATTATTATTAATACAACATTTCTTAAACTAAACACATAACAACAGTCACATAAGGGTTAAATTTGTCTGCGTTAGCGTCTAGCTCAGAAATAGAAATGAGTAATTGACAGCCAGTTTCACCAACTGTAGCAAAAATAAATTTTCACAAACACAAAAAATACTAAATTTAATACATAAAACGTTTTAATATTGCAATAAAGTAATATTCATTATTTTATAGTTGTTGCAATCGAAGAATAGATCAATATATAATAGGGAAATCGCAGCTTGTATTAAATACGCATAAAAAAGGGCTGCGCCCTTATGTAATCGGCGCCTATGGCATTTTAACAATAATTGTTGCCAATCATAGCAAATAATATTTATTTGTATAAAGGATTTTCCTAAATGCCATAGATAAGAATGATAAACTAGATGATTCATTATTAAAACAATGCAGTCATTCTGTTATCAATTGTAGATAATACAATTATAATCATATAATGACCTTTATCGAACACATACTTTATAATATTAGAGACTATATACTCTTAATAAAATAAATAAGTAATTGCTTTTCGTTCCCTATTAAAATAGTAGCAAGAATTCGAAAATATATTTATCTTAATTATATATGCGTTATTAGTAATATTTAGACATCCTAAAGCTATTTTCACACAGAACCACTTAGTAATTAAGATTAGAAATAACAAATAATAATCCAATTTGTAATATAACAACAAAATTAATACAATTAATTATAAATTTTGTTGCTATGCTAGCATTGTCATAATTAATTGAAATTACTAAGCTTAATTGCTAATTGTTTCGCTGTGATTACTCCTAAACGGCCAAACGCTTATAATTTGAAATTAAGGCCTATGCATGGGAATTTTACGTGTTTTGTTGTTATTTGCATTTTAAAACATAATATACTGTTTCCCGCCAAAAATATTTAGACCGCAGCCCAAATCAGTAACTTATTAGGGGAATTTTGGGAATACTACGTAATTATTACATTGGTGGCAACACTTGTTTTATAGTGGTTACTTGATCAATGTAAAATTCAAAATTCTTGGTTATTATAACAAAAATGTACTTGCAAGTACAAAATTTGGCATAAAATAAGTACCAAGTTTTTATAAAATATTCCTAAACTAAAAAATTCGGTCATGGGAATCTTATGTACATTTTAAAACAGAATATACTGTTTCCCGCCAATAGAATTTTAACCACAGCGAAATTCAGTAACTTTTTAGGGGAATTATAGTATTACATTGGTGGCAACACTTGTCTCATAGTGGTTATTTGATAAATTTAAACAAAATACATAATTCTTGGTTATTATTACAAAAATGTACCTTCAACTACTAAATTTGGCATTTATAAAATATTCCTAAGCTAAATAATTCTGTCATGGGAGTTTTATGTAAATTTTAGTATGGTATTATATTGGTGGCAACACTTGTTTAATAGTGATTCTTGGTTATTATAACAAAAATGCACTTTCAAATATGTTCCGAGCATTTATAAAAATTCCTAAACTAAAATATTTTGTCGTAGGGAGTCTTATGTACATTTTAAAATAAAATATGCTGTTTCCCGCCAATAGAATTTGAACTACAGCGAAATTTAGGGGAATTTTAGTAATACATTGGTGGCAACACTTGTTTAATAGTGATTCTTGGTTATTATAACAAAAATGCACTTTCAAATATGTTCCGAGCATTTATAAAAATTCCTAAACTAAAATATTTTGTTGTAGGGAGTCTTATGTACATTTTAAAATATAAAATGCTGTTTCCCGCCATTAGAATTTGAACCACAGCGAAATTTAGGGGAATTTTACTATTATATTGGTGGCAACACTTGTTTAATAGTGATTCTTGGTTTTTATAACAAAAATGCACTTTCAAATATGTCCGGAGCATTTATAAAAAAATCCTAAACTAAAATATTCTGTCATAGGGAGTTTTATGTACATTTTAAAATAGAATATGCTGTTTCCCGCCATTAGAATTTGAACCACAGCGAAATTTAGGGGAATTTTAGTATTGCATTGGTGGTAACACTTGTTTAATAGTGATTCCTTGATAAATGTAAACAAAATACAAAATTCTTGGTTATTATAACAAAAATGCACTTTCAACTACTACATTTGGCATAAAATATGTACCAAGTTTTTATAAAAAAAATCCTGAACTAGTTATTTAAATTAACTACAATTCTAACCTTAAAAATTCGTGTAACTTAAAAATATGTCATATCAAGGCTCACCTTATTCAAACACGTTTAATAACCAGGATGATTACGATTTCGCCGATGAACGGTTCGACGAGAACGATAACGATGAGCGAGAGAATGAAGAGCCACGACTTCCCGACGAGAGTGATGAAGGTGCATTTGAATCGCATTAAAACAACAAAGTGTTATGTTATTATTTTGGTTTAGATACCGAAGAAGCCAGTGAAACTGATATGGGCCGAACTGAAGAACCGTTAGAAATAAAGGAGCAGTGAGTCATTTTTAATTGTTATTTTAGTTATATGAGACGTAAATAGTTGATTAAATATTATAAACAAAGCATGGAAAATTTACTCATAAATGCATTTGTGTTTGTTGAATGCACCTGTATAATTAAATTTAATTTTTTTATTTAAATTGTTAGTGTATTCGGCCCAAAAATGCTTAAAAGGTATTATTTGTATACGTAATATTCCTAGTTGCACTATTTTAATTCCTAGTTACAATGCACTTTTAATAAGCGTTTTTTTTTTTTAATTTCAATACGTTATTTCTACTTCTTTTAAATCTTTATAATTGTAAACATGATTTTTTAACCGTGTCTTGGTGGGAAACAGTCAAATACGTAAGATATCCGTGATGAAAAGGTGTTCTCGACTTAATACTAACTAAAACCTACTATATATGCCATAAAATTATGTGTTTATAACGTTTTTCATGTTTTTTGTTAGTAGACCTAATCATAGATACACCATATAAATAAAGCATTTCCTTTACCCGGTTTTTACCGTGTGGTTCCATGCGTTTTTGTATTTTCATTGTTTTCTTCATAAATCTATACAAAAATACGTTTTCTTTTTAATTATAATCTACTTTATTATTTATACAACTCGATTTGCAATAAACTGTTGCCATTTTGACGATTATTTTAATTTATATGAAAATAGTAATTTGGAGCATTAATCGTTAGATTTAAGCTCCTTTTTTTCGTTTTTTTTGTAAATGTAGGCATAATCATGGATACACTATATAAATAAAGCATTTCCTTTACCCGGTTTTTACTTGTGGTGCCACGCGTTTTTTGTATTTTTGTTGTTTTCTGAGTAAATTTATAAAAAGATACGTTTTATTTTTATAATAATTTACTTAATTATTTATACAACGCGATATGCAACAAACTGTCGCCATTTTGACGTTTATTTAAAATTATTTGGAAATTGTAAATTGGACCAATGTATTAGACATTAGATTTAAACGCTTTTTCATGTTTATTTTGTAAATGTATACTTATCATGGATACACTATGTAAATAAAGCATTTATCTTACTCGGTTTTTTTCCTTGTGGTTCCACGCGTTTTTGTATTTACGTTGTTTTCTTCTTAAATCTATAAAAAGATGTTATTATTAATTTTATTATTTAAAAAACTCGGTATGCAACAAACTGTCGCCATTTTAACGTTTATTTTAAATTCAAATAATAGATACGTCTGAGCTGTCATCATAAATTAACTAACTGCTTCACACAATTCATACACAATTTATATTAAACTACTGTTTGTATTTTTGTATTCACTATTTACACATAATATATTTATTTTGGCATTTAATAATTATTTTTACATTTAAGAATGTAAAATTTGTATTTTATAAACAAAAAGTGCCGCCAGAAATGGCTTGCCCTGCCACTAGTAGTAACCATAAAAACATATAAACAAAGCGTTCTACACATACATTCACATAAAAACATATATCTGCGTGTTTATATATATATATATATATATATATATATATATATATATACAGTCAAACCTCGTTAACATGAACCTCGATAACACGAAAACCTCTATAAACCGAAGAAATTCTCGTTTCCTTACCGAAAAAAAGCAAAAACCTCTGTAACACGAAAAAAAGACACACGAAGTCGATTTTTCACCAATCCACACCTTTATTTAATGTTTCCGACCTCTATAACGCGAAGTTTACCTCTGTAAAGTGAAGTTTACCTCTATAACGCGAAATGGAAGAGGAGGAAAACTATTTAATACGAAATTATTGTTGTAAAGTAAAATAACTGATTATTTTCAAAAATAAATCAATTTTATCGAACAAGTTGTATTTGTGCATTTATTATAATAAATAAAATACAATAAACATGTGAATATAACACGAATTTGATTTTCTCTTAGCTCTCACGAACACGAACTCTCGATAACATGAATTTTATTTTTTTTAACTCCATAACATGAACTCTCGATATCATGAAATATTTGGCGTTCGTGTTAACGAGGTTCGACTATATATACATATATTTGTAATGAAAATTAGGTATAAAAAGGTCGAATGAAGGCCACTCTAGCTTTCATTTTAATATAACTTAAATTGGCCACTACATTTACAATATTAGTGTATCAAAATATTATTATTTATACTATTACATGATTTAACTACCATAAAAATTGGTAATAAGAAACGGTCGATTTCCATAACACGAATTCTCGATATCACAAAAACCCCTATAACATGAAATTTTGGCGTTCATGTTAACGAGATTTGACTGTATATATATTTAATATAACTTAAATTGACCACAAAATATTATAATTTATACTATAAAATTACATGATTTAACTACCATAAAAATCGGTCGATTTCCAATGTAAATTTTTAGAATGTACCAAGACAAATTACAAAACTTAAAGAAACAATTACAACAATTAAAAGACGAAATACACCCTGAATATGTGCGGCGAGTAAAAAAATTAGAGTACCAATTCAAAGAACGTTTACGTTTGAACGCAATATACCGCGACTACTTAGAAGAATGCGTCGAACGCGAATACATAAACGACAAAAAGGCGGCAGCCAAAGAACTAGAAGAGAAAAAGGTGGAAGTACGAGAAAATCTACTAACAGACTTAGAAGAAAAGCGAAAAGTTATCGAAAGCGAACGTTATACAATGGAGCTATCTGGCGACGCAATGGAAGTGAAACCTGTCATGACACGCAAGCTACGGAGACGCCCGAACGACCCGATACCCATCCCGGAGAAACGCCGGAAACCGCCGACAGCTCAACTAATTTATTTGTTAGATGAGAAGGAGATTGAAAATGATTTAAAGCAGATGCGAGGTAGCAAATGTTTTAACTATAGAGCAGTTTATTCATTTGCCGCTTTATAGAAATACTAGAAATGTAACGTGTGTGTTTTAGTGACTATTGTTGCGAATCCACCGATAACAATTCAAGCGACTATTAGTGAATCGCCTATTGTTGAGACGAAAGTTGAAGATGGCAAACTGTTGTATGAACGTCGCTGGTTTCACAGGGGTCAGTCGGTTTTTGTGGAGGGGAGGGATATGTCTCGGTTTGCTGCTAACATCTCGGCTATTAGCAACGATGTGGTAAGTCCCATTTTATTGCTCAATTAGTAATTAATCCAGCGAATATTTTATTATTATGTTTATACAACGGTTATTATATTTGAACTAAGTAACTAATGAGCACTATGTGCCCATACCATATACAGTATACACTCCACACCGATGCAACTATCTGAATAATTAAACGATTGGCAATTTTTTTTTTTTGTATTTGAATAGATTATTCAATTACAATGTATTTGTTTTTGTGTCTTTTCTAGATTTGGGTAAAGAAAGTTGTCGATGGGAGTAAAGTTCGACTATTTACGACACATTTGGCGCGTGGGAAAGTATCAATAAAAAGAAGAGCTTCTTAAATCACATAAACTAAGTTTAGAATAAGTTTTTTTTTTACCCACCATGTATAATAATTATTTTTAAGTTCGATTTTGTAAGTTTTGAATAAATAAATAGAGTATATTTATTATTGGCGTTTTTAATTTATTTATTTATACGGATTGTTCACAGCGAAACAATCAGTATTTAAGGATTGTTCACAGCGAATTATTTAGTAATTAAGCTTAGAAAATGACAAATAATAATCTAGTTTGTATAATGACAAGCAAAGCTAGCATTCCAAGCAACAAAATTAACACAATATATGATAAATTTTGTTGCTGTGAACATTAACTTTGTATGTCATACAACAAACTGGAATTATTACTTATAATTTCTAAGCTTAATTACTATTTTTTTAGCTGTGAACAATCCTTTACGCTTAGAAATTATAAGTAATAATTTCAGTTTGTTGTATGACATACAAGGTTAACGTTCACAGCAACTAACTTATCATAAATTGTGTTAATTTTGTTGCTTGGAATGCTAGCATTGTTTGTCATAATGCAAACTTGATTGTTATTTGTAATTTTCTAAGCTTAATTACTGATTGTTTCGCTGTGAACAATCCTTTACATTCCAAGCAACATAATTTATGATAAATTTTATTGCTGTGAACGTTAACCTTGTATGTCATACAACAAACTGGAATTATTACTTATAATTTCTAAGCTTAATTACTAATTCTTTAGCTGTGAACAATCCTTAAAGGATTGTTCACAGCGAAACAATGAGTAATTAAGCTTAGAAAATTACAAATAACAATCAAGTTTGTATTATGACAACCAATGCTAGCATTCCAAGCAACAAAATTAACACAATATTTGATAAATTTTGTTGCTTGGAATGTTAGCATTGCTTGTCATAATATAAACTAGATTATTATTTGTAATTTTCTAAACTTAATTACTAATTGCTTCGCTGTGAACAATACTTTAAGGATTGTTCACAGCGATCTAATTAGTAAACATGAATAGAAATTGCAAATAGTCGTAAATTGACCCGTTTTAAAGGATTGTTCACAGCGAATTATTTAGTAATTAAACTTAGATAATTACAAATAACAATCTAGTTTGTATTATGGCAAGCAATGCTAGCATTCCAAGCAACACAATTAACACAATGTTTGATAAATTTTGTTGCTGTGAACGTTAACCTTGTATGCCATACAACAAACTGGAATTATTACTTATAATTTCTAAGCTTAATTACTAATTCATTAGCTGTGAACAATCCTTTAAGGATTGTTCACAGCGATCCAATTAGTAAACATCAATAGAAATTGCAAATAGTCGTAAATTGACCCGTTTTAAAGGATTGTTCGCAGCGAAACAATTAGTAATTAAACTTAGATAATTACAAATAATAATCTAGTTTGTATTATGGCAAGCAATGCTAGCATTCCAAGCAACAAAATTAACATAATGTATGATAAATTTTGTTGCTGTGAACGTTAACCTTGTATGCCATACAACAAACTGGAATTATTACTTATAATTTCTAAGCTTAATTACTAATTCATTAGCTGTGAACAATCCTTTAAGGATTGTTCACAGCGATCCAATTAGTAAACATCAATAGAAATTGCAAATAGTCGTAAATTGACCCGTTTTAAAGGATTGTTCGCAGCGAAACAATTAGTAATTAAACTTAGATAATTACAAATAATAATCTAGTTTGTATTATGGCAAGCAATGCTAGCATTCCAAGCAACAAAATTAACATAATGTATGATAAATTTTGTTGCTGTGAACGTTAACCTTGTATGTCATACAACAAACTGGAATTATTACTTACAATTTCTAAGCTTAATTACTAATTCATTAGCTGTGAACAATCTTTTAAGGATTGTTCACAGCGATCCAATTATTAAACATGAATAGAAATTGCAAATAGTCGTAAATGGACCCGTTTTAAAACAAGACTTTCAAATCAAAATTAATTGTACAAAATACAGTATTGCCAACCTTGAAAATTTAAATATACCTATATTTTAAGTAAAAGTATGGTTAAGTTTACTTGTCAGATTGTTTACAAACAATAATCACCTTTGGCGGTATTTTTGTATATCGAAAGTTCACACAACGAAATAATTAGTAATTAAACTTAGATAATTACAAATAATAATAACGCGTAAACACTGACACGTGCGCGAGAATGCCGCGAAAACCGGGACGAGATCGTCGATTAAGTGTCGAGAAGAAACGGAAATTCAAGTGTAACCAGCACACGATAGGAACGATCGAAAGCACATCCGCAAAAAAATTAAAGGCCAGTGATTACGACGACATTGACATTGATCCCGGCAATGCTTATGTCATCCTCAACTTTTTGATAGTCTTCAACTATTTGTCGACTATACTGAAATGTAAGGAATGTAATAGCGATGTGAAATTTAGCCGTACCGCAGAACGAGGGGTCGGCTTCAAATTAAACGTGAAATGTCAATGTGGCGAAAAACAAATTCAATCGTCTCCACAGGTGCGCGGAGCGTACGAAATCAACCGTCGGATAATGTTCGTTATGCGTCTGCTCGGACAAGGATTAGAATCGATCAACACGTTTCTTGGACTCATGGATTTATCAATCGGATTCACCACGAAATTGTACTACACCTGCCTGAACAACGTGCACACCGCCTCCCAAACTGTTTACAACATCGTTCGTACAAGAGCAGCGACCGAAGAAATGGACGGAAACCGAGCGCGCGGTGCCGAACCGACCCATTTAGCGGTTTCGGGCGACGGAACCTGGAAAAAGCGCGGCATTTCATCGCTATTCGGTGTCACTTCCCTTATCGGCAAGCATTCGCGCAAAGTTGTCGATATTCAAGTGAAATCATCGTATTGCCACAGTTGCGTCTTGAAGAAAAAATCGGATCCGAAGCATTTTGCGCAATGGTTCGAGTCACATCAACCAGTATGCTCCGCGAATCATACCGGAAGTGCCGAGAAAATGGAGGTCGATTGCGTTAAAGAAATGTTTTCGAGATCCGAACAATTATTCGGAATCAAATATAAATATTACATAGGGGACAATGATTCTGAAACGTTTCAAGGCATTCAGGATTTGGACCCATATCCTGGTTTAACCGTCGAAAAACAAGAATGCGGACTAGTCGAGAAACGTATGGGGGAGCGACTTCGAAATGAGAAAAAGCGGAGCAAGCTTACCGACAAACTAATCAAGGACTTAACGTACTACTACGGTGTGGCCATCCGACACCATTCAAATTCAGTAAACGACATGAAAAAGGCCATTTGGGCAATATATTACCATAAATGTTCGACGAACGACCATCCACAACACGAAAACTGTCCGGAGGGAGAGTCGAGCTGGTGTAAATGGCAAGTCGCAGCGGCGACCCAGAAATTGGACGAATTCAACGACGAACCACCGATCACCATAGAAGTTCAAAACGTCCTTCAACCAATTTATGAAGCTCTTACTTCGGATGATCTACTGGTCCGGTGCTTAGGAGGCAATACTCAAAATTGTAATAAAAGTTTGAATGCTTGCATTTGGAAGTTGGCGCCCAAACATATGCACGCCGGGATGAAAACCATTGAAGTCGCAACATTTTTGGCTGTTGGTTTGTTTAATGAGGGTTACTCATCGCTGCTGAAGACTATGACAACGATGGGAATAACTGTGGGCTTCAACGCAATGGAGTTCGCGAAAAAAGCCGATGCGAAGCGGATTAAGTATGCAGAGCGTAAGCTGACTCCAGCGGTACAAGCGGCGATGGAGGAGCAGGAAAACTCCTTCTACGAGGAAGAGGACGGCTTACTTTAATTTTAAATTCAATTAAATTAAGCTAAATAAATAATTCGAATATAAAAAAAACTAATTTTATTTTAAGTACACTTAAGTAAGCTAAATAAATAATTCGAATAAAAAACAAATTTTATTATAAATACAATTAATAATATTATTACAAGTAAGCTGAATAAATAATTCGAATATAAAAAAAACAAATTTTATCTTAAGTACACTTAAGTAAGCTAAATAAATAATTCAAATAAAAAACTAATTTTATTTAAAATACAATGAAAAATATTATTTCAAGTAAGTAAGCTAAATAAATAATTCGAATAAAAAGAAACAAATATTATTTTAAGTACACTTAAGTAAGCTAAATAAATAAATCGAATAAAAAAACAAATTCAATTTTAAATACAATTAATAATATTATTTCAAGTAAGCTAAATAAGTAATACGAGTAAAAAAAACGAATTTCATTTTAAGTACACTTAAGTAAGTTAAATAAATAATTCGAATAAAAAAAGAAATTTAATTTCAAATACAAATAATATTATTTCAAATAAGCTAAATAAATAATTCGAATAAAAGAAAAACATTTAATTTTAAGTGCACTTAAGCTAAACAAATTTTATTTTAAATATAATTAATAATATTATTTCAAGTAAGTTAAATAAATAATTCGAATATAAAAAAAAACTAATTTTATTTTAAGTACACTTAAGTAAGCTAAATAAATAATTCGAATAAAAAAAGAAATTTAATTTCAAATACAAATAATATTATTTCAAATAAGCTAAATAAATAATTCGAATAAAAGAAAAACATTTAATTTTAAGTGCACTTAAGCTAAACAAATTTTATTTTAAATATACTTAATAATATTATTTCAAGTAAGTTAAATAAATAATTCGAATATAAAAAAAAACTAATTTTATTTTAAGTACACTTAAGTAAGCTAAATAAATAATTCGAATAAAACAAGAAATTTAATTTCAAAAACAAATAATATTATTTCAAATAAGCTAAATAAATAATTCGAATAAAAGAAAAACATTTAATTTTAAGTGCACTTAAGCTAAACAAATTTTATTTTAAATATAATTAATAATATTATTTCAAGTAAGTTAAATAAATAATTCGAATTTAAAAAATAACTAATTTTATTTTAAGTACACTTAAGTAAGCTAAATAAATAAATCGAATAAAAAAAGAAATTTAATTTCAAATACAAATAATATTATTTCAAATAAGCTAAATAAATAATTCGAATAAAAGAAAAACATATTTAATTTTAAGTATACTTAAGTAAGCTAAACAAATTAAATTTTAAATTCAATTAATAATATTATTTTAAATAAGCTAAATAAATAATTCGAATAATAAACAAATTTAATTTTAAATACAATTAATAATATTATTTCAAATAAGCTAAATAAATAATTCGAATATAAAAAAAAAACAAATTTTATTTTAAGTACACTTAAGTAAGCTAAACAAATTAAATTTTAAATACAATTAATAATATTATTTCAAGTAAGCTAAATAAATAATGCGAATAAAAAAAAATATATATTTTAAGTACACTTAAGTACGCTAAATAAATAATTTGAATAAAAAACAAATTAAATTTTAAATACAATAATATTATTTTAAATAAGCTAAATAAATAATGCGAATAAAAAAAACAAATTTAATTTTAAGTACACTTAAGTAAGCTAAATAAATCGAATAAAAAATCAAATTAGTTTAAATAAAATTAATATTTTAAGTAAGTAAGCTAATAAACAGAATAAAAAACAATTATTTTAAGTAAAATTAGTAATTTTACTATAAGTAAGTAAGTACAATTGTAAATATTACGTAACAATTGCACTTTGTTCTTTATTTAATTGTACACGAACATAAGTTTCTCTTTGCCACCAAAAGAACCAAACGCGTAAGTGGTACTTCAAAACTAAGTACATCCAAGTACTGAACCCTAACAATATAGCAATACCCATAAGCATGATAGAGTACGCCGTCCATTTAGCAAATGGGAAAATTAAAAATCTACTTCTATTATAATAATCAGCTGCATAAAGTGCTATATAAACTATTGTAAAAGTAATCGGCAAAATAATTAAACAAGTTATCAAATCGGCTCTAAGATCGCGCACCGGAAACGAGAAATTCTGCGGCGGATATCTGAAACATCCAAAATATATATTTTTTTAAAAAAAGGGAGGAGTTATACCTAAGCCATCGGTACAGTGATTCCGAAACTGTATACTTCGGCGTTCGCTCCGTTACGAATGCCTGATGGCACAAATCGCATTTACTCGTGTTAGATTCCGCTAACCATCGTTCCAAACAGGATTTATGCACAAAGGCAACGCTACCCTTAAATGGAAAATAATATAATGTGCGTACGTTTCAATGGCGCTTAATCGTAACTTTACACTGACAAAGTGACACGATTGGTTCGTCTAATGTGTCATCGTAACAGATTCGGCACATTAACGAAGTGATTGAACATTTATCGGTAGCACTAGTAGCCGTTGCAGTAGTAGCCGTATTACTAGTAGCCGTAGCAGGGTTCGATGGTTGCTGATTAGTTGAACTTGTAGCTTCTTCGTCATCTACAGGTTCAGGCTTAAATATCACAAAATTGTATTGTTCACAACATTAGAAACAGTGCCTAAAACACCCCCAAACTACTTAAAACCTCAATAACTCAAAAAAACTCCGAATAGATCAATATAAAAAAAAATCAGTGAACTCACAATTGCATAAATAATGCCTGGTAAAAATGTGAATTTATTTGAACTTACAGTTTCGGAGATAAAAAATAAAATGACCTATTTTCGAAGTTTTTATTTTTTATCTCCAAAACTATAAGTTCAAATAAATTCACATTTTTACCAGGCATTATTTATGCAATTACAAATCCACTACATTTTATTTATAAAGATCTATTCGTAGTTTTTTTGCGTTATCGAGGTTTATACCTATAAGGCTAGCTGGACGCATTGGTGCGTTGTACGTAGCGAATCTAGTATAATATTTACATTTAAATGTTCTATTACATATAATTAAATTTTTAATTTAGTATTTAAATCTCTAATACCCAGAACCGGAACCAAAATGGTGTATTTTACTAGTACCGGAACCGGAATGTATATTTAGAGTCTACAATAAATAATACTAAATACCTTTTTATCTGGTACACGTATTGGTGGAACTGACATATTAGGCAATGGTAATTCTTTTTCAAAGTATTTGACGTTCGATATTTGAAAGTTATCAATTGTTATTTTTTATCAGAAACGTCCCATATTTCGAATTATTATAAACGCATTACTAATTTATTTTTATCAAGATATGTTCAAATTATATTTAATTAAAGAAAACGATAATATTATATATATATATATATATTTATGATACGAATTAATTTAAAATTACCAAGTTTATATTTTATTATCAAAAGTCTCGGTTATTTACAAACTTTCATGTTTTAGCTTCAGTGTTTGTTGGTGTCACAGTCACACACGCGCGTAAGGAAAATAGTCAACATTTTGGGGTAATTCAAATATCAATTTATATTAAAATCTCGAGTTCTTATTTTGTCGTAATGATTTCACACAAGAAAGTAAAAATGTAATAATTTAAATAGTAATATAGGACTATAGGTTTCTTTAATTATTTAATTAATGATTATTAGGAACGAAATAAAATTAATATATTAGTGTTTTTGTAATTATTTTGTTACTATTACAAGTAGTAAATTAATAAAATATTACAAAAAAAAGTATATTATTCTCCAGTTTTAATTTATTTGGTGAATAAAAACTTCATATTGTTCTTTGCCTCCAGAAGGAGAAAATTTTTTAGACATTTTTAAAAATCTAGAATTCACAATGAGTTAATCTTGTTAACATATTTACGGAAAATGTTAAAAATGGAAACAATTGATTTCTATTCAGACTTACAAGATAATAAAATTTCTAGAAACGAATATCGAATATTAATGTTTTATAGTTTACTAAGGTCAAATAGTAGAAAAAATCTGTAGTGCCCTACCCTGGACTTCTTAATACAAATGTATAATAATTTATAATTTTAAAAAGTGCACTAATTATTAATTAATTATACTGAAAAAATCTACTAAAAATTATAAAACTTTTTATATGTATAACATTTTTTCAAATTGTGAACCCATAAGCCATAATAAATAAAAAAACTAATATTTTTAAATGCAAAAAAAAAAAATGCAAAAAATTGCAAGACTTTTTATATGTATAACAATTATTTTTAAATTTTTATAATACAAATGTATAATAATTTATTATTTTAAAATGGGCACTAATTTTTTTGAGTATATTAAAAAATTCTAAGACTTTTTATATGTATAACATTTTTTCAAATTGTGAACCCATAGGCCATAATAATAAAAAAACTAATATTTTTAAATGCAAAAAAAAAAAAATGCAAAAAATTGCAAGACTTTTTATATGTATAACATTTTTTCAAATAAAAAAAAAACAATTATTTTTAAATTTTAATATTGCGCCAAGCGTGGCGTAAGCCGGGGAAACCCACTGCTTGCATCGCATATATTACTTAAGGCATAGGTGCCTTGTACCTAAACTTGTTGATAATATATTGAGACAAAATTAAAATATTAATTATTATTAAAAGAATTATAACTTTTTTGCGATGTTTACACAAAGAATTCCAAAAAAAGAAGGGTGCCTTATAATTAACCTACAGTATATTTAAATATATATATAATTTGACCACAGATTGTGGTCAGGTACCTTAATTTCCATACGGATTTATTTTCCTGTGAAGAATGTATAATTTTGTAGAAATTAATTTATTTTTATTGTCTGCCACATCTATGTGACAAATATGATTGAATTGAAAACAATGGTCTAGCATAATTGACATATTTACATGCTACCAAACGACGAACCCCACCTAAAATATGCTTTAACACTGAAGAGCGCGAGTATTATGGTCATCCAGTTTGCTTACCGTCTGTTGGGACAGTCTTTGACCGTTGGTTACGCAGATTGGACAAAATTGTCCTTAAAATAGATAAAATAGCACAATTTATATTAAAAAGAAAATTAGTGTTAAGGGTTAAATCCATTAAGTGAAAAGTGAAGTGTATTTTTAATTTTTAAGGTGTCTTTTCCAAAAAGGTAACTTTAATTTTATTAAATAATTAATTCGGAAAATATATTTGTCTCTAAAGACAAAATATACTTGAATGTTAGTCGTCGCTTGTAAGACCAAATTTGTGCAGTTTACTCCTCTGAAGGTACCAAAGCGATTTAAACCAAATTTGCTGCACATATAATATAGGATCCCATTTGGATATGTTCGCAGTTTAAATCCAATTGTCCGTATACTTCCCGAGTTATAGGGCCCCAAAATTTGGAGCCCCCCTTAATACTGCCCTTATAAAAATAATTTAAACACCCAAAAATTCAACTAATAATTCTAAGATATTTTATATCTACAAGATTTTTTCATATTGTTAACTCAAAGGCCATAAAAAATTATTAAATATTATAATTTCGAATTAATCAAAATAATCTAGAAAAAATTGTAGCGTTCTCGGATCAAAAAATTTCCTTAACAAAAAGTGTTTGTCTCGTCGCCTTGATTACAAAAATATATATAACTTTTATACTTGGATGTTAGTCGTCGCTCGCTCGTAAGACAAAATTTGTGCCCTTTACTCCTCTGAAGGTACCGAAGCGATTTACACCAAATTTGGTACACATATTATTTGGCATCCTATTTGTATCCGCTTGCAGTTTAAATCCAATCACTCGTATACTTCCCGAGTTATAGGGCCCCAAAATTTGGAGCCCCCCTTAATACTGCCCTTATAAAAATAATTAAAACATTCAAAAATTCTACTAATAATTCTAAGATATTTTATGTCTACAAGATTTTTTCATATTGTTAACCCAAAGGCCATAAAAAATTAATAAATATTATAATTTTGAATTTTAAAATATGTAATGTTATGAGTATAAGTAAGTTGAGTGCAGGATACTCCAGATATTTTTTTGTGAGTATTTAAAAACAAAGAAAGAAACACCAATATCAGTGAATCCAGTTTTTTTGTTGTCCTGAACCTGAACTTGTATTTTTGAATATGTCACTTATCGTATGTATTAGGACGTCCTCGTCCTTGTCCTTGGCAACTAATCTAACTATGATTTCTTGTGAAAAATGAAAGTTGAACTCAAACTTGATATTGTAATTAACAAAAACTGTATCAAACATCATTAATATTATTTTGATACTTCTTAAATTCATATTTCTATTTTAAGATCTACGATATTGTGTTTTAATTTATTCAATAAATAATTATTTTTATTGGTTATTAAAATCGCCTTGTTACTTGTTAAATTTTTGACACTGTCAGATAAAAATAAAAAAATACGTGAATATAATTTAATTGATATTTAATTTAATAGATAATCGATAAAATACATCATCGAAATTGAAAAATAAATTTACAAAAAATTACTTAATTTACTTAAACAAGCATAGGTGTAGGCACCAATACCTTCAGCTCACTGTATAATCAATGGAAAAATAATTAAATTTGGAAAATAATATTTTTAGAACCACTAATTTAATTAAATGAGAAATACGTACAAATTATTTTTAATAATTCAAGTATTGGCGGAGCTTAAATAGTTCGAGACTCAATAATAAATTATTAAATATTTCAAATATAAAACTTCATTTGTTTTTTTTTTAATTTTCAACATGACCGAATACTATAGCTCTTTTTTATAATTTTTTATCGAACACTATGTGAAATATATTAAATAAAAAATAAAAATAATAGGAATTATATGATTCCTAATACACTAATAAATAAAAATGATTAATTGTTCACACTTCAATTAAATTGATTTAAAATCTACTTTTATAAATAATTATATAGTATATTGTATAGTAAATATGGATCTGTCAAGCCTTAGGCATTATTAGATAAATTATTGTATTTTTTTTTAGTATCCAAATGTGGTAAAACCTTTATTAAAACATCAAAGTTTTATAAATTTGAACACGTACCAATTTTCTACACTATTAGTGTTAATTTAACCACTTATATGGACCAAGAAATTTATTAGTTCAATATGTATATAAAATAAGCTTAGGTACAACGCACCTATGCGTCCAGTTTTAATTATTTGAAAAATAGATATAAAAAGTCTTACATATTTTAAAATTCGCAATTATAATATTTAATAATTTTTTATGGCCTTTAGGGTAACAATATGAAAAAGTCATAAAGATATAAACTATCTTAATATTTTTAGTAGAATTTTTGGGTGTTTTAATTATTTTTATAAGGGCAGTATTAAGGGGGGTTTCAAATTTTAGGGCCCTATAACTCGGGAAGTATACGGGCGATTGGATTTAAACTGCAAATGTATTCAAATGGGCTGTTAAATAATATGTGTCTCAAATTTGGTGTGAATCGCTCCGGTACCTTCAGAGGAGTAAAGGGCACAAATTTGCTCTTACGATTGCTCGACAACTAACATCCAAGTATATAAGTTATATATATTTTTGTAATCAGAGCGACGAGACAAACACTTTTTGTTAAAAACATTTTTTGATCCAAGAATGCTACAATTTTTTCTAAATTATTTTGATTAATTCGAAATTATAATTTTTAATAATTTTTTATAGCCTTTGGGTTAACAATATGAAAAAATCTTGTAGGCATAAAATATCTTAGAATTATTAGTAGAAATTTTGAGTGTTTAAATTATTTTTATAAGGGCAGTATTAAGGGGGGTTCTAAATTTTGGGGTCCTATAACTCGGGAAGTATACGGGCGATTGAATTTAAACTGCGAATGGAGTCAAATGGGATGTTAAACAATATGTGTAGCAAATTTGGTGTGAATCGGTCCGGTACCTTCAGAGGAGTAAAGGGCACACATTTGGTCGTACGAACGGATGACTAAATTCAAGGCGACTTTTTGTTACAAACATTTTTGGATCTGAGAATGCTACAGACACACAACGAATGTTTTAGCTTTTTCGGTACTTCGGCGAGGGAATTTCGCTAGTAAAACGAAATATGTTAGCACTTAGGCGAACACTAAAAAAAACTGTTAAATAATTTAGTAGATACATCATTATTTTTTCCCCTTAATGTTAACGGCCAATGATCTTGACATGCTAAAAGATTTTAACGCGAATTTATATTCATAATTTAACAAGGTCAATGACCTATCGGAATATCCATAAATTGTCACCAAAAATATTGACTAAGTATTTGCAAAAAAATTAATAAAATTAAAATGATTTATTTGTACTTTATAAAAATTAATTAACAAAAATGGACATTTTGTGTGACTAATTTTTAAAGTATCTGTCTGCTATTGATTGTTTATTTTGGCCTACAGGCAAATTCGTATACCAAGAAGTCTTGGTAATGATATTGATGACATTGATACATTAAATACCAAATTAAAAATAGTTTATTAAATATGTCTCAATTAATATATACGAAAAACCCGTTTTAATATCGCATACAGGGTTAATATTTTATTTTAGGTTAACCCGTAGACTGTGGGTACTGCTTCTATTTTTATATTCACTATTCACACTATATATTGACATTTAATAATTATTTTGGCATTTAAGAAAGTAGCAATTGTATTTTATTGAGGCCTACCACTAGTAATAACCATAGATACGTATAAACCAAGCGTTCTACACATATATTTACACGTACACGTAAATAAACATTTATTTCATGTTTTGTGTATGTAAACGTTCCGGATAGAACGCTAGATACATATTTATATGCATCTGGTACGAGAATCTGGAAATGTAGTCTGTATTCTGTATATGATATGGGCACATAGTAACCACAGGTTTACATAGTACATATATAAATTATAATGTAGAAAAATAGTTGTATTTTTTGTTTTAGTAATGGTAGAAATGTAAAATAAATTTCTGTAAATTTATTACGTACATTATTGCTATCTTGTAAAGATGTAAATAAGTATGTAACGTATACATGTAATATAATCTACAATTTTTACATGGTAATGATTTATTTCATGTACAGTCACAGACAGTAGTTAAGCCAAATGCTTTATTTTAATGAATATTTTTAAGTATTTAAATTTATTAATTTTGCCGTTTTAAAAATATTGGTATATTTTTTTTTTCATTGCATGGAAAATATTTCTATTTAAAAAATGCAATTAATATTACTTAAAGATACGAAAAATATATATATATATAAATATAATTACAAAACTAATGTCACGACTGTACTTTACGCTACAGTAAATTTTGTTTTTATTAAAAATCGAATTTACTTTTCGCTTTTCGTAACTTTATATGTACAAAAAGATAATTTATAAGTCAAGTTTAATAAAAATATTCAGAATTTATTGATCACTTTAGTTAAGTTAAGTTCAAGGTCATATTTAATATTATTTAAAATATATTTGATCTGCAAAAACGATTTCAAATACATAGGTTACTTGTATATGGGTTTGGCTAAGATATAAAAGATAATCAAACGTACGTAATATTTTTAGCTCGGCCGTGTGTCTGTAACATCAAAAAATGTCCTTAACAAACAGTGTCCTGAATTCAAAAATATATATAACTGGATGTTAGTCATTCGCTCGTAAGACCAAATTTGTGCCCTGTACACCTCTGAAGGTACCGGACCGATTCACACCAAATTTGCTACACATATTATTTAACATCCCATTTGAATCCCCTCGCAATTTAAATCTAATCGCCCGTACACTTCCCGAGTTATAGGGCCCCAAAATTTAGAACCCCCCTTAATACTACCCTTATAAAAATAATTAAAACACCAAAAAATTCTACTAATAATTCTAAGATATTTTATATCTACAAGATTTTTTCATATTGTTAACCTAAAGCCCATAAAAAATTAAATTAAATATTATAATTTTAATTTTAAAATATGCACTAAAATTGTTTTGTTATCAAAATAATTGTAAGACTTTTTATATCTATAACATTTTTTCTAATTGCTAACCTAAAGGCTCGCATGGGTGCGTTGTACCTAAGCTTGTTTTTTAAGTATTCACAATCAATCAATTCCTTACACATTTCATTTATATGCATCTTTATTATTCACATAACTTTCGATGCCGAAGTATAATAAATTATATAAATGAAATAAGAATAAAAGAAATTTAAACGAAAATGTAATTTGAAATTGCATGCAACTCGATACTTAAAAAATAAATTTAAAAAACTTAACGCATAATTTTCAAAATTGTAATGTCGTGTTATACTGCAGACGATATGTAATATATTTCACATTGCAAAAACAAGATAGCACAATTTATGCTTTAAAACTTGTTTATAATTTAAAAACGCTTAAGTGGCCTTCACTCGACTTTCTTATACATTTGTTATGCATATATATACCTTTAGGTAAAAGAGATTTTCTAACTAATTAATTAAAACTAAGTAAAACTTCACTTAAAAATAATGTAAATATACATAATTATATAAGTTTACTAAATTCGGTAGAATTACAATGGTTTTAGTTTAGCCTTATAGTAAAATTTATGTAAAAGTGCATTAATTATTTAACAGTGTAATATTACTTTATTTTGTTTTAAATACTTGTTACGATTGCATCAATAAGTATTATAATTAGGGAAACGTAAATGTAATGTTGTAATTTTCAAATACGATTTTTCAGTAAATAGTACATTTTTCGCAAAAACATTTCGAACTAAAGTTGCTAGGAATTTTAATATCTTTAACTTTTATAAGTATAATATTTTCTCTAACTCGTGTCGTTTACGAGATATTTGAAATATAATAGTGAGTAAACAAGCACTTCTGTTTCAAAAATAGGAGTGTTTCACACACACACACGCGCGCGCACACACATGCACACACTCACACACACACCCACATAAACACACACAAACACACACACAAACATACACACACACACACACACACACAGACAGACAGACATACAGACATAATTGAATAGTTAAAATAGATTCAGAGAGCCTCAAAACGTATTTTATCTTAAACATTTCAAAGACGATTTTTTAATTGTGATTATAATACTTTCTTTTATTTATTACGTATAAGAAAGTATAATTGAAGTCATTACCTACCTACATATATATAGGTAAACGACAGCTTTAATGCAATTTGTATCCAATTATTTATTTTTCAAAGTCAAAACTTAATTTCCATTAAATTAAAATTCATTGATTATCGATAAAATAATTTGCACGTATTTAATGGTTAACAAATAAATGACCCAGTTTTGCAAACATCACCAATGTCAACTTTTAGTTTCACTAAGAAACGTGTAAGAAATTTAAATTAACGAATTTACAATGAGATATTTTGACAAAAATAAAAATAAACTATGTTTAAAATAAAAATAAAACAAATATTTAATGTTCTTAAATTTCCTGTATAAACAGCAAATAATTTAAATATTTTATCTGAATCATTCTATAATCTAAACAATTATTAAAAAACAATACAAATTCTGATATTTCTTCGTATCGGAAATACTTGGATTTTTCTACCTGAGTTTGTTGACTAACAAAATTAAATTGTTGTGTCTGGACTACTCATAATTGCAGGTAAATCGATTTTAAATTTTGTTTTGAAGAAACCCAAATTTAAATATTTAAAAAAAATGCATAATTATTCTTTTTTAATCATACATATTTATTATGTTCATTAACTGGTGCACTAACATCTCTAAAAAAATTCGCTACAACGTATTAACCTTTTAAAAATAATATCCTATTTTTTTAAATGTGGGGTGGCCTGTACTCGACTTTCTTAAATAAACAAATTATCAAAATGTTTTCAAATCAATACTTTTTTGTATAAACATATTTATACTAGATTTAAAACTGTTTACAATTTAAAATATTCATTTAAATAAATCTTAGGAATTAATGCCAAGTTTGTTATTAAAATAGGATTAAAATTTAAACTAAGATTAAAATATATTAAATGCAGTTTACTCTACGTAAAAATAATGTCGAAATATATTTATGTCAAGATTTAAACTTAGTTCTATAAGTATCAAAATTTAATTGAAATAAAAAGTTGACCAAATAATTTGACATTTGATTGGTCGGGCGTGGATTTCGTTAATTTATTCATATATTCATCACCAGGTGACATTCAACTTATAACTGAAGGTCATACAATCAAATAATATTATCTACATAACTATAGTTTAAATCTGTATATGATACAGGACTGTCTTAAGCCACAAAGACAAGCATTCCTAAAGCCCTAACTGTATTAAACATAATTTAGAATTTATTATATGTTTACAAACGATACCGCTAGGCTGCAGCACATTTGAACAGAAAACACTTGTACAATATTACGAATTATGGCTATAAATTGTATTTTTAGTAAATATTTCTGTTAATAATTGCAAGTTTAAGGCTCAATCTAGGCTTGTACAGACGTACATTGTGAATATTGTTCTTCAATTCATAATAAACGGGTTATAAAAATCATCAATTTTTGTTTGAGAATGTTTTATTTATTTTTATACGTAAAATATAAATATTTTGTAAAATTGCGCCTGTACATTTGTGCAGTAGATTATACTTAAGCGATATATATTTTTTTGGAACGATTATATTTGAATTTAGGGGCCAGAAATTGTCAAGAGCGGAATGATTTCTTTTAATACGGCTCTGTTCGGTACTAATATTAATATGTATGAAAAATGTAGGTGCATTGTAAGGAGGTGGATCAGTTTCATCGGTAATAAATGTAAACAATGGTTAACGGAATATTGTACTGGTTAAAAGCGAAATGATGCACTGGTTAACCACATTCTATAAGTCGGTTACGACTTTCCATCGATTTTCGGCCTTTTTAACAGCTGTTAACATCGTATAGATGTTGCTTACCGAAGAGATCTTGTTTTGGTGTCCGTTACATGATATATATATATGTATATAAACACTCCTTGAAATGTAATTGAATGAAATTGGAGTTTTGTGACGAAATGCCAAGGATATGAAAGAGATATATTTGAGGTCTAGACTCTTGTCCAATAAATAACCAACGTGCAATTTCGATGTTTGTGCCATAAATTTACAAAATAGCCAGTTTTTATTGTATATTGTAATTCAATGAACTTGAATTACCTATGTTAGGAAAACTTGTTTATACAAATTATAATTTATCTGCTAAATATTCTAGTTTTTTAGTTTATATTAATTTTTTGCACACTTTTGTAAACATTTCTCAAATTGTAATCGATTTTACAAAAAGATAAACTCGACTTTCTTATACCATCCACTGTTTA
Source organism: Leistus spinibarbis (assembly GCA_933228885.1). Taxonomy (NCBI): domain Eukaryota; kingdom Metazoa; phylum Arthropoda; class Insecta; order Coleoptera; family Carabidae; genus Leistus; species Leistus spinibarbis. The sequence goes on along the minus strand of OW121803.1, from coordinate 7,683,016 downwards.
TATAATACTAGGTTAGCTCGCACTATGTGCCCATATCATAAACAGAATATAGTCCACTTCTCACCAATTTAATTAAATAATTGAATAGGTGGCGATTTCTCATGTCTTTTTCTTTTTTTTTGGTCAATATATTTCTTAAGCATGAATACACCATATAAATAAAGCATTTCCCTTACACAGTCTTTCCTTATGGACACATATATCTGCTAAATATTCTAGTTTTCAACTTTATATTAATTTTTTGTTCACTTTTGTAAACACTCCTCAAATTGTATTCAATTTACATTAAATAGAAAAACTGGAGTGATCTACACTCGATTTTTTTATGCTTCCACTATCTATATAATACACAATGTGCCCATATCATAAACAGAATATAGTCCACTTCTCGCCAATGTAATTAAATAATTTAATAGGTGGCGATTTTTCATGTATTTTTTTCTTTGTAAATATATTTCTTAATCATGAATACACCATATAAATAAAGCATTTCCCTTACACAGTCTTTCCTTATAGACACATATAGCTACCAAATATTTTAGTTTTCAAGTTTATATTGATTTTTTGTTCACTTTTGTAAACTTTTCTCAAATTGTATTCCATTTTACATTAAATAGAAAAACTGGAGTGATCTACACTTGATTTTCTTATATTTCTACTATCTATATAATATTAGGTTAACTCTTAAGCACAATGTGCCCATATCATATACAGAGTACAGTCCATTTCACCAATTTAATAGAAATATTTAATAGGTAGCGATTTTTCATGTATTCTGTTTGTAAATATATTTCCTAATCATGGATACACCATATAAATAAAGCCCCTTACACAGTTTTTCATTGTGGATATATTATAATATATTTATATAAATTTTTTACTCACTTTTGTAAATATTTTTAAAATTGCATTCAATTTTACATTAAAATAAAACCCGAGAGGTCAACACTAGACTTTCTTATACTTTCACTATATATATAATACTAGATTGACCCGTAAGCACTATGTGCCCATATCATATACCGAATACAGTCCACTTCTCACCAATCTAATTGAATAATTTAATAGGTGGCTAATTTTCATGTATTCTATTTGTAAATATATTTCATAATCATGGATACATGATATAAATAAAGCCCCTTACACAGTTTTCCTTGTGGATACATAATATATCTGTAAAATATTCTAGTTCTCATGTTTAAATGAATTTTTTGCTCACTTATGTAAACATTTTTCAAATTGAGTTCGATTTTACATTAAAATAAAGCTGGAGACTTTTACTATATATATATATAATACTAGATTAACCCATGGGCACTATGTGTCCATATCATATACCAAATACAGTCCAAAACACGCCAATCCATTAGTCTAATTGAATATATTTACAGATGGCGGTTGTTCATTTATTCTTTTTATAAATTTTTAATCATGGATACACTATATAAATAATGCATACATTCAATCACACAAACACATACATATATATATAAATAATATATTATTATGTATGCATAATTATAATAGTTTTAAATTCCAAATAAAAATTGTTCTGTTTATTTAGTAAAGAAAATGAAGTTGTCCAGATTAAGACAAAGCTTAAGTTTAATCCAATGGGTATTCCTAATATATTCATAATCATGGATACACTATATAAATAATGCATACATTCAAACACACAAACACGTACATATATATAAATAATATATTATTATGTATGCATTAATCAAAATTAAGCATTATAATAGTTTTAAATTCCAAATAAAAATTGTTTTGTTTATTTAGTACAGAAAATGAAGTTGTCCCGATTAAGACAAAGCTTAAGTTTAATCCAATGGGTATTCCTAATATACGTAAGTAATAAAACCCAATACATATTTTCCCCCGAAATAACAAAATAATAATAAAGATATTTGCTCTTAGTTATTCAATTCAAAGAACACATTAATTATATATTTATATATTAAAGATTCTGGAAACAAGAAACACTGGAGTGGAAGGTCATGGAAGACTGATGGACCCTCCAGCCAGGAACGCAATGTGGAGATTCGGATTTCCAACTCCGGTTAATTACAACGACAACGAATTATTCTGCGGAGGATATGCAGGTATAACACTTACCGAGTTTCAAATATTAGTTAATTAATTAATAGATATATAATTATAATTTTTAGTTCAATGGGAACAAAACAAAGGCAAATGTGGTTTATGTGGAGACGCCTACCAGATCGAAGAACCACGACCCCACGAAGCCGGAGGACTGTACGCCAAGGGCATTATTAGCAGAAGATACAGCGTCGGACAGGTAACAAACAAGGGTTGTAAACAACGGTTGGACTTGCCAGGGATGTACTTAAAAAAATTTCAGCAAATTATAGTATTCTTCGAAAAAAGTATTACGTACAATGTAAAATTTGTAAATGTGCACAAGTATAACTTATAATTATTTAAAATATAGATTTATTTATTCATAGAGCGCAAAGGTGATATATCCAAAATAATTTTGCAAAATATATTTATATTTCAATGTATAGATTATTCTGGTTTTTGATTACAAATTAAAAATATATTATAGGAAATCGATATTGAAGTCGAATTGACTGCGAATCATTTAGGACGATTTGAGATCTACTTATGCCCCAATAATAATCCTCGCCAGGAAGCAACTCAAGATTGTTTAAACAGATATCCTTTGTATATATCTGGAAGAAGAAGTCCTGCGTTTACTATTCCAGAAGATTCAAGTAAAAAAGAAATATTTACGTATAAAGTTGTGCTGCCCCCTTATGTAACGTGTTCGCAATGTGTACTACAATGGACCTATTTTACTGGTATTTAAAAAGGTCGATTTTGAAAAATCAAATTTTTCAAATTTAATAAAATTAAATCATAAAATTTTGATTTTGAATCGATTTTTTATATAAAAGAAATCTATTTAAATCGATTTTTGTGGTTATTATTCAATAATTTCGAGTTTACATCGATTTTCTCATTTAAATTAAAAAATATTATCGAGTTCCAAATTTGCAAATCTTGTTTTCAAATTTAATAGAAAAGTAAAAATATATCGATATAATAAATTAAATCGTTAAAATTTGGATTTAAAATTGGATTTTTCAAAATCGACCGTTGTCAAATTTAATAAAACTAAATCGTTAAAATTTAGATTTTAAATTGATATTTTATATAAAAAAAATCGATTTAAATCGGTTTTTATGGTTATTATTCAATAATTTCGAGTTTACATCGATTTTCTCATTTAAATTAAAAAATATTATCGAGTTCCAAATTTGCAAATCTTGTTTTCAAATTTAATAGAAAAGTAAAAATATATCGATATAATAAATTAAATCGTTAAAATTTGGATTTAAAATTGGATTTTTCAAAATCGACCGTTTTCAAATTTAATAAAACTAAATCGTTAAAATTTAGATTTTAAATTGATATTTTATATAAAAAAAATCGATTTAAATCGGTTTTTATGGTTATTATTCAATAATTTCGAGTTTACATCGATTTTCTCATTTAAATTAAAAAATATTATCGAGTTCCAAATTTGCAAATCTTGTTTTCAAATTTAATAGAAAAGTAAAAATATATCGATATAATAAATTAAATCGTTAAAATTTGGATTTAAAATTGGATTTTTCAAAATCGACCGTTTTCAAATTTAATAAAACTAAATCGTTAAAATTTAGATTTTAAATTGATATTTTATATAAAAAAAATCGATTTAAATCGGTTTTTATGGTTATTATTCAATAATTTCGAGTTTACATCGATTTTCTCATTTAAATTAAAAAATATTATCGAGTTCCAAATTTGCAAATCTTGTTTTCAAATTTAATAGAAAAGTAAAAATATATCGATATAATAAATTAAATCGTTAAAATTTGGATTTAAAATTGGATTTTTCAAAATCGACCGTTTTCAAATTTAATAAAACTAAATCGTTAAAATTTAGATTTTAAATTGATATTTTATATAAAAAAAATCGATTTAAATCGGTTTTTATGGTAATTATTCAATTATTTCGAGTTGACATCGATTTTCTCGTTTAAAAAAATTATTATCGATTTCCAAATTTGTAAATCCCGTTTTCAAATTTAATAGAAAAGTTAAAATATATCAATATAATAATTTAAATCGATTTAAATCGGTTTTTATGATTACTATTCAATATTTTCAAGTTTATATCGATTTTCTCGTTTAAAAAAATTATTATCGAGTTCCAAATTTGCAAATCCTGTTTTCAAATTTAATAAAACAGTTAAAATATATCGATATAATAAATTAAATCGTTAAAATATCGATTTCATATCGATTTTTGTATTAAAAAAAATTATTTACATCGGTTTTTATGGTTATTATTCAATTTTTTCGAGTTTACATCGATTTTCTCGTTTAAAAATGTGTTATTTTTTTTTAAATAGTGCATTTTATTGTTTACATATTTATAATAAAACATTTAATAAAAATTAGGTAATATGTGGGGTTTATGCCCTAATGGAACCGAAGCAGTCGGATGTGGAAAATCTGAGACGTTCAAAAACTGCGCAGATATAAGTATAACTACGAGTACTGGAGGGGCAGTGCCACCCCTGTTTATTGGGCAAGACAATCCATTCTTGTTGTATTACAAAGATTTGAAAAAATCAGAACCTTATAATGTGTACCCTCTTGTTGTAAGGTTAGTACCAGTAAATTATGCCCTTAATTTAATGTATTATTGTCACTATGGAATGCATTTCTAATATTAAACAGACTATTTTATATATATATATATATATATATATATATATATATATATATATATATATTTACAATTAAACATACCTTTTTGATAAAAATAACTGCAAAATGACTCACCACAAGGATCTGTAATAAAAGAAATAAATATTTTAGAAAAATATGCAAGCATCAATGTCTTTAGCTTAGATAGATTATTATTAATATCAGTTAAACCGTAAGAGTTAGAAACTTCTATTTTTAATATAAATTGTTCATTGATTTATTAGCTATAACTTTTATTTGAAACATTTTGGTGATTTCCGGATATTTCTTAATATATTGTTTAATTGTTTAATAATAATATTTATGAAACTAGAAATATATTTGTAATTTATTTTGGTGTATTTTAGAGATCAAGTATGTGTTCCTACGCAATCGTATCGTATTATTCCGGGAATGAGTGACTGGTGCCAGACAAATTGTCTGAGATATCCACCGAATTGCCCAGAAGACCTATGTCTGTGCCCGTAAGTTTAAAAAAAAATCATTTTAATTTATAATTATGCATTTACGTAATTTTATTATTTTTTAGACAAACTTGCGAGGGAATTAATGAGCTACAAGGTCGAAAAGGATCCGACATTTATTGCATGGACCAGTGCATCGTCTACCCAACGAAATGCCCAGCCAACAGATGTCGTTGCTATGCATAATTTATTTTTAAAAAATACATTATATTAATAAACTTTTAAAATATATATATATATATGTTTGTAAGGATCTTTCAATGAAATATTTATAAAATATTGTCTTGCCTAATTGTACTATGTAAATGATGACAATTTTTTCCACAAATATTGTATTTTCCAATTTTTTATATTTTGTAAATACATTTAAGTAAAATAAACATACATATAATTATAACTGTTTTAAGAGGTTTTTACTTCAGTAATGCAGGTATTTTGTAATATTTCGACTTAAAATGCATTCACAGCGGGCCAATTAGTAATTAAGATTACAAATAATCCAGTTGTTTTATGAAATTAACAATGCTAGCATTCAAGGCAACAAAATTAAGGAATTAATTATAATTTATGTTGCTGTAAATTCTAATATTTTTAATTTAAAGTGAGAAACATTTATATAAAATATATATTAAATTTTTGTTTTTTAGATTTTAGTAAAACATAATTATAAAACCCAACAATCAGACGAATTAAACTTATATTTACAACATACAATTATTGTTACATTTCAATATAAAAAAATATATTTAATAATTAAATACAGCGTTTGTAGTTTTAGTAATTTTTCTTTTAGGTTGATACAAATAATAAAAAAAAACTTAAAGTACTATTTCTTATATATGTATATATATAGGTATTATATATATAAAAACACCTAGGTGTATGTAAATGTATGAATGTGTGAGTAGAACGCTTTGTTTATATGTTTCTATTACTAACCAGTGGCAAAGCCAGGCCTTTTTTTACAAAGTTGTTTATAAAAACGAATCCTACGTACTTAAACGTCAAGATAATTATTAAATGTCAGCATAAATATGCGTGTGTGAATACAAAAATAGAAGCAGTACATGAATGTAATATAATTGTGTGTATTGTGTGAAGCAGTAAGTTTATTTATTATTATTGTTAGTGTTCACGTATGTAGTATTTAATTTTTGAATTAACGTCAAAATGGCGACAGTTTGTTGCATATTGAGTTGCGTAAATAATAAAATAGATTAAAATAACGGTTTTCTCCGGTTTCCGGTTCGAAGCCCTTGTAAATATTAAACAACTAAACTAAAACAAGTCGGAAATCCGAATAATCGTAAACTGAGAACTACTTGTATAAATTAATTTACTAATGGTATTTCTCGCAAAGTTCCACCGTAAAATTCCCCCTAACATAACTATGGGAAATTTCCAGTCCACTGTTCAAATCAAATAGAATAATTCTAGGTATCCTATTTTCAACTAGAATCGGTTGTATATCAAGTACATCAGCTAATTGTCTTCCTTCAAGGTACGCCTTTAATTCCTCTCGACTTTGAAACACTTTATCGCCGTAGATAATTCCGTTTGCGTCATTATTAACCAGCCACTCCTTGCCCGTTTCAAATTTACCACTGTAACCATCGAAACAGGAGATCGCATAACGGCCATCTGTACTACCAATTATTATTGATACAATTTCACCAGTTGAATTCAAAATTGGGTAACCACTTTTGAAGTAACGGTCAGATTTGAATGTCGGTGCACATTGCCATAGATTCAATTTGCCATCGTAGCTTATAATCAACAATCTGTATTTAAAAAATTAAAATATGAATTACTTCAGTTGCTGATTATTAATATTCATATAAGGGGGGCAAGAAAGAGGAGCAGTAAAAGGGAGATCGAAAAACAGAAGGAAATAGATAAATGGAAAAAGAGAGAAATAGGGAGATATTAATATAGAGAAGTAGAATGAAAGATAGGGAGAAATATAAATATTAATAATCACTGTTGCTGGATATAAATATGTATATATGGAGAGATAGAAAAGAAATAGAAAGGGATATAGAGGAAGCCAGTGAGAGAGAAAGAGTAAGGGATATAGAGTGGGAAGCGAGAGAATAGGGGATATAGAGAGCGAAGCAAGGATAGTGGGAGATATAGAGGGAAGCAAGGAGGGAGTCGGGGATATAGAAAAGGAAGCTGGAGGAGAGTAGGGGATATAGAGGGAAGCAAGGAGAGAGTAGAGAATATAGAGGGAAGCAAGGAGAGAGTAGGGAATATAGAGGAAGGCAGGGAGAGAGGTGATATAGAGAGGGAAGCAAGGAGAGTTGGGGAATATAGAGAGGGAAGCAAGGATAGAGTAGGGAATATAGAGACGAAGCAAGGAGAGAGTAGGGAATATAGAGAACGCAGTAAGGAGAGAATATGGAAAATAGAGAGAAGCAAAGAGAGTAGGGGATATAGAAAGGAACAAAGGAGAGAGTAGGAAATATAGAGAAAAGCAAGGAGATAGTAGAGAATATAAAGAGGGGCAAGGTGAGAGTAGGGGATATAGAGGGAAGCAAGGAGAGTTGAGGAATATAGAGGAAGCAAGGAGAGAGTAGGGAATATAGAGAGGGAAGCAAGGAGAGAGTAGAGAATATAGATAGGGAATAAAGGAGAGAGTAGGGAATATAGAGGAAGGCAGGGAGAGAGTAGGGGATATAGAGAAGGAAGCAAGGAGAGAGTAGGGAATATAAAAAGGGAAGCAAGGAGAGAGTTGGGGATATAGAGAGGGAAGCAAGGAGATAATAGGGAATATAGAAGAAGGCAGGGAGGGAGAATAGGGGATATAGATAGGGAAGCAAGGAGAGTTGGGGAATATAGAGAGGGAACAAAGGAGAGAGTAGAGAATAAAGAGAATGAAGCAAGGAGTAGGATGTATAGAAAGTGAAGCAAGGAGAGAGTAGGGAATATATAGAGGGAAGCAAGGAGAGAGTAGGGAATATAGAAAGCGAAGCAAAGAGAGAGTAGGGCATATATAGAGGGAAGCAAGAAGAGAGTAGGGGATATAGAGAGGGAAGCAAGGAGAGAATAAGAGATATAGAGAGGGAAGCATGGAGACAGTAGGGGATATAAAGGGAAGCAGGGAGAGAAAAAAGAAACAGAAGGCAATATAGGAGGCAGAGAAAGAGGAATATATAAAGGGACATGGAGTGAGAAATAGAGAGGGAAGTAGCGAGAGCAAAAGAGAGGAGAGCAAATATTCTAACTAACCAAACATGTATAATATTATTATATAAAATTTCAATTTTCTTAAAACTGCGTTTATAATAAAAAAAAAACAGTAAAATTACATTAAAACATATAAATTCGGTAATTTAAAAATAAAACATCTAAGAATTTTTATACTTGAAAATTATACTTAGATAATATGTTTTTTTAATTTAATTTACAAACCTCTCCTTTTTGTTAACGTCGTACTCAACATTATCCACAAAAACTTTATCTGGAATCGCAGCGAATACTTCTTTAGTAAAAACGCCAGAATAATGATGAGTCACTACCCGTAATTGTTCTTTTAAAGTCGTAGGAAGTGGATGAATTGGGTAAATCCCTTTTGCCACATGGGCATAATAAGATTTACCATTTTCTTCAACTAACTCAAAACCATGTGACATTTTAATCTAAAATTATATATATATATTTATATATTACATTTACTAAAACAATTATAATTCTAGTATATTTAGTAAAAATGTATTACTTTAAATATATAATATAACACTGAGTATATATTTTGTTGAGAACTTTACTACAGAACAAGCGATCATTGACTGGCAAACGCTTGACCCTGAACCCATATATATAAGAAAAACATCTGCTTAAATAGGGGAACCACCTAACATAAAAAACCTATATTACATAACTACAATTAAAACACGACAGTTCTATCAATATAAATTGGTATTGGGAAATATCAACAGATGGCACTGACAAATTGCGCGAAATATAAACGAAGTGAACCTTTTTGACATCGTAGTAAACTTTTTGTGTTTATTCTGGTTTTATTGTGGATTATTATAGTTAGTTAATTGTGGTTTATTTTCTTATTTTAATCTGATTTGAAGCTGCGTTTAAAGTTCTCTTGGCGGGAAACATTATATTTGATATTCAAATGTAGGTAATAATTAAATACATAAGATTTTCATGATAAAAAGGTTCTATTAGACTAGATACTCCTTAAAACTTGTTATATATGTTATTGAATTATTTGGGAATTGTAAATTAGAGAAATGCATTTGGGAATAAATATTTATAGCGTAATTTGGAGGATAAAACGAAATTTGTCGAAGTTTGGTGTACGGGAATATGTGTATCCGTTCACAGTACCAAATTTGAACACTGTGAATGGATACACGTATTTCCGTATGTTAAACTTCCACATATTTCGTATATGAATGAAACTTTAAGGTTATCTTTTACATAAATTTGTAAATTTTTATATGATTTATGACATAATTTATTCAAACGAAAATAAATATACAATTTGAAAATATACACTATGAAATTATGGAGTTTCAATTGTTTTGTTATATTAATTTCTGTGGCAAATTTAAATTATTTACCATTGCAATTTAAAATAATTATTTATCACCCATAAAATTAGAAATAAATCACTTGCCGTAATAAAAATTATAACAATAAATATATATATATAAAATTTTCACAATATTTCGCAATGACTATTAAAAGTACAATAGAAAATAATTTTTCGATAATATTCAATACATATTTATAAAGTTCAATATCTTATCCGAAAAGTTATCTTGTGGTTTTTTTTTGTGACCACAAAACGAAGATATTTGGTTATCTGGTTAAAAATATGAGTAAATAATACATATGTTGCAGTGGCAGAGCGGGGAGGTCATAGGGTGTACGGTAAATGCTTTATTTAAATGGTGTATCCAAGATTAGGTCTACATTTACAAAAAAAAAACATGAAAGATCACCACCAGTTAATTGATTCAATTAAGACAGTTGGATCAGAGGGGTAGAAGGTATTCTGTATATGATATGGGCACACGGGTTAACCTAGTTAAAAATATATTCATAATTTATTACAAATGTTTGTCGTAAAAAGACAAAAAAACACCAGTGAAATAAAAAATGTATTTCCAAGTATAAGTTTTATTAAATATATTTTATACATTAATAAACAATATTATTTTTATTTATTCAACAAATTTAAAATACGAAAAAAAAACTGAACAATCATCAATAAGGAAATTACTCAAAATTGTATTTTTTTTATAGTTTATTAGTCATTTTCGAGAAGTGGACTGTATATATGTAACTGTATATGATATGGGCACTTATTGTACCTAGTTAAAAATATATTCATAATTTATTACAAAATTGTGTCGTAAAAAGACAGTGAAATAAAAAATGTATTTCCAATTATAACTTTTATTAAATATATTTCATACATTATTAAACAATCAAAATTATTTTTATTTATTCAACAAATTTAAAAAACTGCATCGGTAAATAATAATTATCAATAAGGACAATTATTTTTATAGTTTATTAGCCATTTTGGCATGTTTAACAGCTTCATCCATCACCATTAAAAATCGTTCGATATTCTCTGGGGTTGCATTATACCCCATAACACCAATTCTGAATATTTTCCCAAACGTAGGGCCCAGGCCACCCCCAATTTCCACATAATGTCTAAAAATATTTACACAAACATATTAAAAGAACTAAGAAATATTGTATTTATTAAAAACTAGTCAAACATTGAAATAAAACGTAATAATTTGTTTATATGAAAAAAAAAACACTTATATAAGTGCCAAATCGATAAATTACGTCGTTATGAGAATAATTCTGTTTAATATACCGAATTTTTTCCTTTTTTGACCAAATTAGGCATTTTTAACCCGAATATAGTCTTAATTATTACCTTTCCATCGCATAGGAAACAACTTTCTTCCAGTTTAAATCGTCTGAACACGCAATTGCCACAACGGTAGGCAACCTATCGTCGCTGTTCTGCACGTAAAGTTGCATACCTATTTGCTGTAAACCGTCTATAAGTTGTTTAGAACACTTTTGGTGCCGTTCCCAACATTTTTCCAGAGTCTCCTCACAAATTTGGGCTAAGCCTTCACGCAGAGAATACAACAGAGACACTGATATAGTGTGGTGGTAACTACAAATTACCCAAATTGTAATAAAAACTGTTCTAATTACAAAATTAGAACCATTTGGTTACATTTTTAAATGCAAAAAAAAAACCGTTTTACGTTCTCAGTTGCTCGTTTAATGACCTTGAAAATAAACGAGCAACTGGTTCGTTTTCGAAACGTATTGTTTATATCTCGGTCTCTGTCTAGCAATGGGTAATATTTATTAATTTCAGACTTTGGATAATAGCTATAAAAAATACGCCATATTGTAGATATTAGCCGTATTCTTTTTATACACAATCTCAGCTAGTTTCGGTTATAACTCATATTCTCGCTCTGTCTACCCATGGGGCAGACAGAGCAAAAACATTAGCTTAGCTGAGATTTTGTGTAAAAAGAATACAGCTAGGCTTCTACTTTACATGATTATTTATTTAATTTTTAATTAGTCGCAAATTAATTGATATTAACCGTTGTTAGACAGAGAACGAGATATAAAAAAGGGACCTTAATGCATTTGCAGTTAAAAAATCACCAATTTAACTCACATTCTTGGTCTATCACCAAAACAAGCCCAATATTCCCCTAGTAATTTCGCATCGTAGTAATAAACCGATATAGGGGTTTTTCTCGAAAATATTTTTTTCCTAAAATTATTATTTTATATATATATACAATATGAGTGCAAGCATTAATGCTTCTAGCTCGCCGTAGTACAATTCAACATATAGAGTTATTATTAACCATATATTTAATAAATTTTTATCGCCTTTGGGTTAACAATATGAAAAAATCTTGTAGACATAAATTATCTTAGAATTATTAGTAGAATTTTTGGGTTATTAAATTATTTTTATAAGGGCAGTATTAAGAGGAGGTTTAAATTTTAAAATTAAAAGTTTTAATATTTAATTTAATTTTTTATGGCCTTTGGGTGAACAATATGAAAAAATCTTGTAAACATAAAATATCTTAGAATTATTAGTAAAATTTTTGGGTGTTTTAATTATTTTTATAAGGGCAGTATTAAGAGTAGGTTTAAATTTTAAAATTCAAAGTTTTAATATTTAATTTAATTTTTTATGGCCTTTGGGTAAACAATATGAAAAAATTTTGTAGACATAAAATATCTTAGAATTATTAGTAGAATTTTTGGGTATTTAAATTATTTTTATAAGGGCAGTATTAAGAGGAGGTTTAAATTTTAATATTCAAAGTTTTAATATTTAATTTAATTTTTTATGGCCTTTGGGTGAACAATATGAAAAAATCTTGTAGACATAAAATATCTTAGCATTATTAGTAGAATTTTTGGGTTATTAAATTATTTTTATAAGGGCAGTATTAAGAGGAGGTTTACATATTAAAATTCAAAGTTTTAATATTTAATTTAATTTTTTATGGCCTTTGGGTGAACAATATGAAGAAATCTTGTAGACATAAAATATTTTAGAATTACTAGTAGAATTTTTGGGTGTTTAAATTATTTTTATAAGGGCAGTATTAAGGGGGGTTTCAAATTTTGGGGGCCTATAACTCGGGAAGTATAAGGGCGATTGGATTTAAATTGCGAGGGGATTCAAATGGGTTAACAAATAATATGTGTAGCACATTTGGTGTGAATCGGTCCGGTACCTTCCGAGGAGTAGAGGGCACAAATTTGTTCTTACGATTAAGCGACGACTAACATCCAAGTATATGAGTTATACATATTTTTGGATTCAGGGCGACGAGACAAACACTTTTTGTCTAGGACATTTTTTGATCCGAGAATGCTACAGACACACAGAATGCTTTAGCTAAACTTACATACGGCGAGCTAAAAATCACATATATATATATATATAACTCACTCTGCTAATTCGCTAAAAGAAATTGGCGAAATGCCTGGGGGAACCCCTAACACTTTTTGCGATCCAGTATATAAAACATCTATGCCCCATTTGTCCATATATAGGGGAGTACCGCCTAAAGAAGCAACTGAATCCACGATTAGAAGACAATTGTACCTAATATTAAATTAAATAATATTAAAATAAATTTTTATATACGAAAAATTTTATTTTTCAACACTAACTTATGGCAAATATCCCCTAACCCATCCAAAGGTTGCAAAACTCCTGTAGTACTTTCCCCTTGCGTAATAAACAGTACATCAGGGCTATGTTGTTTTAGGCCAGCCTCTAATTCATCTAAACTAAAGCTCTTTCCAAGTGTTCCTTCCTTATAAATAACAGTTGCACCTATATAAAGTTATAAACTTTAAATATTTGTTATTACAAATATGCAAAAATATGTTTAAAGTACATTTTTTTTAATTTTTAAGTTTAGTAATTTTTTTATACTTGAATTACGTATTTATTCTTAATTTTGGGTAAACAGCCGTGTACATCAATCATTTATTTATCAAAATAAAATTAATTTGCTTAAATATTGTAAACCGTCTGAGCGTCATTTGTTATATACTAATTACCCACCGACGTTTTTTGATTAAATCGGCATAACTTGACAACCTGATAAGTATAGCCCCTAATTCTTACCACAACGTTTGGCCATCTCACCGGCCCTATTCCCCCAAAGGCCATTTGCTGTGATAAGAGCCTTAGAACCTACTTCTAGGAGGTTTACAAGCGATGCTTCCATTGCAGCGTGTCCACTACCGCTTATACAAAAAGTTAAAGAGTTCTTTGTTTGGAAAATATATTTTATACCCTCTTTTACATCATCCATAATCTATATAATATAAAAAAATTATTTTTCAAATGTAGTTTACATAAAACTATTTATATAAATAGATGTATATGTGTATGTATGTTTACGGAACGTTTTTTTACTATCATATACGCAGTAATACTCGAATTTAACAATTTTCAGAATAACGTCTGTCTGTGTACGCTCTAGAGCCAAAACTGTCGAATGTATAATTGTGAAACTTCAAACTTAAGACATGTATATAGTCTAGAAGTGCGCTTGCTACTTTTGAAAAGAATATTCAAACCAGAACTGCATGTTTACTCTATGAATTTTTTGTTCTACCTGCAATATTTCTAAAACGGCTGCACTTATAGCAAAAATAGTTATGTTCATTATGAAACATATTAATATTACGTACAACTTTTGCTTGAAAAGTTTCTTCAAAAACAGTACCAGTTACGAGAAAACTGGTAGTGCATGTTTACTCTAAGCATTTTTTGTTCTACCTGCAATATCTCTAAAACGGCTGCACTTATAGCAAAAATAGTTATGTTCATTAAGAAAGATATTAATATTACGCACAACTTTTGTTCGAAAAGTTTCTTTAAAAACAGTACCAGTTACGAGAAAACTGGTAGTACATGTTTACTCTATGCATTATTTGTTCTATCTGCAATATCTCTAAAACAGTTGCACTTATAGCAAAAATAGTTATGTTCATTATGAAAGATATTAATATTTTGCACAACTTTTGTTTGAAAAGTTTTTCCAATAAATGTACCAGTTACGAGAAAACTAGAAGTGCATGTTTACTCTAAGCATTATTTGTTTAAATCTGCAACATCTCTAAAACGGCTGCACTTATAGCAAAAATAGTTATGTACATAATGAAAGATGTTAATATTTTGCACAACTTTTGTTTGAAAAGTTTCTTTAAAAAATGCACCAGTTACGAGAAAACTAGAAGTGCATGTTTACTCTAAGCATTATTTGTTTAAATCTGCAATATCTCTAAAACGGCTGCACTTATAGCAAAAATAGTTATGTTCATTATGAAAGATATTAATATTTCGCACAACTTTTGTTTGAAAAGTTTCTTTAAAAAATATACCAGTTACGAGAAAACTGGAAGTGCGTGTTTACTCTATGCATTATTTGTTCTATCTGCAATAACTCTAAAACGGCTGCACTTATAGCAAAAATAGTTATGTTCATAATGAAAGATATTAATATTTCGCACAACTTTTGTTTGAAAAGTTTCTTCAAAAACAGTACCAGTTACGAGAAAACTGGTAGTGCATGTTTACTCTACGCATTTTGAGTTCTATCTGCAATATCTCTACAACGGCTGCACTTATAGCAAAAATAGTTATGTTCATTATGAAAGATGTTAATATATCGCACAACTTTTGTTTGAAAAGTTTCTTCAAAAAATGTCCTAGTTACGAGAAAACTGCTAATCTATATATTTTTTTATATTAAATCCATGGTTACATTTACTAAATTATTTCAAAATAATCGCAGGGTCTTAAAATGTCAAAATTTGAAACAAAATTGACCAATTATTTGACGTAATTTATTTATGTTTTGTGTATGTGAATTCATAAGATTTACACAGCGTTCTGGATAGAAAACTAGAAACATAGACAGATCTACGTAGTATGTAAACGATTAAAATTTACATTATATATATTATAGATATATTATTAATTCTGTGAGAAGTGGTCTGTGTTCTGTATATGATATGGGCACATGGTGCCCTCAAGATGTACCATAAATAAAATTAGTATAATACCTTCAATGTTTCGGGATGAAAATGTCCAATAATTGGGTACCCCAGCGAATGTAAAACTCTTGGGGAACAGTTTGAGGGTCCAGGACCCATCATCAACTTGTTTGGAATCACCAGTGGTGTTTTTAAATTAATCGGAGGTAAAACTTCCATTTTACAAAATTGATTTGCAAAAATTTAAACAAAATGCGTACGTCAAAGTTTTAACTGCTTTTTCAGACTAGACAATCCTTTTTAAAGAACATATTTATATACTGACCAAGATTTACAGGAGTGTATTAGCCCAAAATGTACCCCAACTAAATTTATTTCGCAGTATAAGTTTCTACATAAAATTTTAATTACGTAAAAAAAATATGTTTTACATTTTTAATAATTTAAGTAAATAAAAATGTCAAATAAATAAATTTGTTGTGGCCAGTACAAGACTTTCTTATAAATTATCGATTGTGGCACAAGATATGTAATATATTAATAAAGATCCTAAAATTTGAATTATTCCCGCCCTGTAAAAGTTATCAAGTTTAGTGACCCAAGATAATATTTTGTTTTAAGAAATAAACAAAATATGTTTCTATTTATTAGTGTGGTGAAAATTTTCCGAATTTAGGACAAACTTCCGTAAAATATATTAAATACAAATGATTAGAGTGTGATTTAGAACTTATACAACAAGATTAGGTACAGGCACCTATGCCTTCAACTCGCATAAGCGATACGAGCAGCAGACTCCGCTTAATCACTCTGCGCTTGCGCATACAATTTTAAATAATTACTATTAATTATTATGGCTTTTTGGTACACAATTTGCAAAACTATTATAGATATAAAAAGTCTTAGAATTCTTTATATATTTTTATCTCGTTGTACGAAGTACCAAAGAAGCTAAAGTACTCGGTCGTGTGTCTGTAGCATTCTCAAAAAGTGTCCTGAATCCAAAAATATATATATATATAACTGGATGTTAGTTATCCACTCGACCAAATTTGTGCCCTCTACTCTGAAGGTACCGGACCGATTCGCACCAAATTTGGAATCCCATTTGTATCCGCTTGCAATTTAAATCGAATCGCCTGTATGCTTCCCGAGTTATAGGGCCCTAAAATTTAGAGCCCCCCTTAATACTGCCCTTATAAAAATAATTAATACACTCAAAAATTCTATTACGAATTCTAAGATATTTTATGTCTACATGATTTTTTCATATTGTTAACTCAAAGGTCATAAAAAAATATTAAATATTATAATGTTGACTATTTTTAAATAAATATGTAGTAATTTTTTTTTAAATATTCTACTTAAAAAATTTGTTCAAATTGTTAACCAAAAGGCCATAATAATTAAAAACCTCTGCTCGCATCGCATATATTAGTATTAGGAGAGCAGAACGCGTTGGTGCGTTTTACGCGTACCAAATCTTGTATTTTTTATGGCTTTTAGGTACGAATATAAAAAAATCTTACGATTTTTTGGATGTTTTATTTATTTTTCTAAGGGCAGTATTAAAGGAGGCTCCAAATTTTGGAGCCCTATAACTCTGGAAATATATAGGTCACCGCAAAAAATTATATGACTGCCCCCCTGTCTTATAAAGTATTAAATAAGTTTTTGAGAAATAAAAAATGTAAAAAACAAAAATATGCACATATATGTATAGAAAATTAATGTTTGATTTATTATATTTTCGTAACAATAATTATACATGGCTAAATTTTAAAATATCCATACAATAGACACATTAATTTAAAAATAATAAAAAATACTATTAGATAATACTAATAGAAATATAAAAATGATGGGAATTACATATGACAATTTATACATAGAGTGTGTGTATTATTTATTTATTTGGGAAATATGAATATTTGACAATTATATATATATATTTATATATTTATAACAATAGCCTTCTTATATGTTAAATTAATCATAAAAGATAATCTGTAATTATTCATATCTTGGTGTAGGTACGTGAAATCGCTTGAAATAAAATACATACAATGGAGTCGCTATATAGTGAACACCTTGAACGTTCTAGAGCCAAATTTTGATTTAAAATGATTTCAAACTGGATCAAGAGCCATGGATGATTTTTTTCATAGTCATATTTTTGTATTTCTTCAGTATTTTTTTAATTAAATATTTGGTTAAAAATAAATATTTTTATTTCTATGATAAACAAACCATAAAAGAGCCACACTTTGCCGACCCCTGTTCTAGAGTGAACTAGAACTGGTTGATTTTCAAATTTAAAAATCAATTAACCGAAACAATCAATTTATAATTGATTTAAAAACGAACAAATAGAATAATCTAAAATATCGGTTAAAAATTGATTAAAAATCGAAA
This sequence comes from Leistus spinibarbis, assembly GCA_933228885.1. Classification (NCBI taxonomy): domain Eukaryota; kingdom Metazoa; phylum Arthropoda; class Insecta; order Coleoptera; family Carabidae; genus Leistus; species Leistus spinibarbis. Next base: position 7,664,771 of record OW121803.1, on the reverse strand, counting down.
TTAATCCAAATCTCGTAAATTTGTAATTGCTCAACTTATTTTTATAGTGAAATATTCGAAAAATTCAATTTATAATCGATTTAAAAACGAAATAATTGAGTAATAATCAAAAAAATCGGTTAAAAATCGAAATTAATCCAAATCTCGTAAATTTGTAACTGCTCAATTTTTTTTATAATGAAATGAATCGAAAAAATCAATTTATAATCGATTTAAAAACGAAGTATTTTTAATAATCAAAAATATCGGTTAAAAATCAAAATTAATCCAAATATAGTAAATTTGTAATTGCTCAATTGGTTTTATAATGAAATATTAGAAATTAATCGAAAAATCAATTTATAATCGATTTAAAAACGAAAAAATGATTAATAATCAAAAATATCGGTTAAAAATCGATTAAAAATCGAAATTAATCCAAATCTCGTAAATTTGTAACTGCTCAATTTTTCTTATAATGAAATTATCGAAATTAATCGAAAAAATCAATTTATAATCGATTTAAAAACGAAGAATTTTTAATAATCAAAAATATCGGTTAAAAATCAAAATTAATCCAAATCTCGTAAATTTGTAATTGCTCAATTGTTTTTATAATGAAATATTAGAAATTAATCGAAAAATCAATTTATAATCGATTTAAAAACGAAAAAATTATTAATAATCAAAAATATCGGTTAAAAATCGATTAAAAATCGAAATTAATCCAAATCTCGTAAATTAGTAATTGCTCAATTTTTTTTATAATGAAACTTTCGAAATGAATCGAAAAAATCAATTTATAATCGATTTAAAAACGCCAGTGACTAATAATAAAAAATATCGATTAAAAATCGAAACTAATCCAAATCTCGTAAATTTGCAATTGTTCGATTATTTTTTAAATGAAATTTTACTTGAGTTACATAATTGAAACAAACATTGTTACAAATAAAATCAATCAAAAATAATTAAACTTTTCATCTGCAATTAAAATTTCAATTTTGAGTAAATTAGCATTATTTATATTATTCATTAAAATATATAAACACCTAAATGTATGTGTGTGTAGAACGCTTTAAATTAAAATTTCAGTTTCCCTTTTCAATTTTGAGTCATTTGGAATTATTTATATTATTTTATTATATATATATAACCACCCAAATGTATGGGTTTGTGTGTATGAATGTATATGTAGAACGCTTTAATTAAAATTTCAGTTTCCCTTTTCAATTTTGAGTTATTTTGTATTATTTATGTTACTTTATTATGTATATAAACGCCTAGATGTATGAGTTTGTGTGTATGAATGTATGTGTAGAACGCTTTGTTACATTGGTCACTACCAGTGGCGAGGCCAGGCCTTTATTACAGTGGCGCCACTGGTTATTTATAAAAGCAAATACTACGTTCTTAATCGTTAAAAAAAATTATAAAATGAATAAAAAAAAATTATAATATATTATTTGTGAATAATTAATACAAAAATAGTCAAAACTGTCACACTACAGATAACGTATTTATTATTTGGTTTTTGAAAAAACGTTAAAATGGTGACAGTTTGTTGCATATTGAGTAAATTATGGAGAAAATATATGCTTTTATAGTCGGAGAAAACAAAAATACGAAACTATGTAAAGGGAAATGCTTTATTTATATGGTGTACCCTTTAGGTCTACATTTACAAATTATTCAATTCGGTTAATGGATCGGTGAGAAATAACTGTATTTTGTATATAATACGGGCACATTGTTAACACGTTTATTTTCATGTTATTCAGTTATTAATTTTTCCTAACTTCGAAAAAAGGACTATTTCAAAATAATGAAATCAAAATTTGTTCACTAAATCGCGACTCCACTTTACGATCGATGAAATATCTGAACAGTAACTTTAAGATAGAAAATAGCTTTAAAAAAAGTATTTTATTTTACGTTTTTTCAATATTTGAGTACGAAAAAGAGAGAAACATTATTTAGAGAATAGTTTGCGGATTTAGTACATTTTTTAACTAATAAAAACTGCACTCAAAAGTATTGCAATATACAATATATGAAATATTAAACAAATCAGTCTAAAATTACGTCCAATATCGTACTATACCAGTCAGCAGGGGATTTTAAGAGGAATCCCTACCTAATACGCTTTTCGCTGCATAATTCAGTTGCACAAATATAACAATTCATAATACACAAAATGATTGCGTTTGTACCGCTAGAGCACATTCGAAACAGTTTGCTTGAAAATGAGAGCGCAATTTTTCGAATTATGACTTTAAAATGTATTTTTTTGTAGATATTTCTGTTAATAATTGCAAGTTTAAGGCTCAATCTAGGCTTGTACAGACGTACATTGTGAATATTGTTCTTCAATTCATAATAAACCTGTTATAAAAATCACCCATTTTTGTTTGAAACTGTTTCATTTATTTTTATACGTAAAATACATGGATTTTGTAAAATTTCGCCTGTACACTTGTGCTTGTGATCATACTTAAGCGATATATATATATATTTGGAACGTATTTATTTTAATTTAGGGTCAGAAAACGTTAAGTGCGGAACAATGATTTTTGTTTTTAATCTACTGGGTTTAGGGATTCCTCGGGTTTAATTACCAATATATACAAAACGATCAACAATCAACCCCAACCAACTATCTTAGATTTTAGAGCGTTGGACATGTAATCCAAAGGTCCTTATACAAATATCGTATGTTTTAACTTAGAGCACAAAAGGGATACATGTTCGATTAAGACAATTTTTCTAAATTTTAAGTTGTTTCTTGATATTAGGTAAATTGTATGATTTTTTATTGTAATTATACAAACAAAATTGTATGAATTTGTACTATTTTGTACAGTGTAGTTTCCTAATTCAATATATATGAATTTAATTTGCGCTTTCAATGTGAATGCAGCATAGCAAAAACATGTCTTTTACTGTGATACAAAACAGGTTCCTTTTTTATTAGTTGACAAAAACCTGTTTATAATTTTTAATCAATTTTTAGTGAAAATTTCGTCAATAATTTTCTCTTATTTATTAAATTAATATTAATTTAAAACAAAATCACATAAAAGTAAACGTAAAATTAATATATTTGCTTTGTTGGACTACTCTGCACCAGTTTACGTGCACGCACGCACATCCAAAGATTAATACAGGGTTTCGAACCGGAATTGAACCGAAAAAATCAGTTTATTTCGTTTTTTTTATTAGTGGACAAAACCCAATTTCTAATTACGCTTTTAATCAATTTTTAATAATATAATTTAGTAAAATAATTTCATGAGCACGAAATTATCTTTCTCTTAACGACTCATAGTACTAAACTATACTAATTTTGAATTATTTATTAATTATTAATTAAAAAAAATCACATAAAAGTAAACGTAAATGTTTTGATAGACTACTTTGCGCCAGTTTACGTGCACGCACATCCAAAGATTAATACAGGATTTCGATTAGGTTAGGTACAATAAATTTATAATACAAATAAATACATTAATCAATCGGAACTGAACTGAAAACCGAACACAAAACCATTATTTTTCCGGAACGAGAACCGGAACCGAACCAATATATATATATATATATATATATATATATATATATATATATATATATTAATTGAACCGGAACGCAAATAATTACGGTTCGAAACCCTGAATTATTTTTAATTATATATTTTCGTAAGTTTCATCTAAAGCATTAATCAATCGGAACTGAATTGAAAACCGAGCAAAACCATTATTTTTCCGGAACAAGAACCGGAACCGATATATATATATATATATTAATTGAACCGGAACGCAAATAATTACGGTTCGAAGCCCTGAATTATTCATAATTATATATTTTTGTAAATTTCATCTAAAACATTAATCAATCGGAACTGAACTGAAAACCGAACACAAAACCATTATTTTTCCGGAACGAGAACCGGAACCGAACCAATATATATATTTTAATTGAACCGGAACACAAATTATTACGGTTCGAAACCCTGAATTATTTTTAATTATATATTTTCGTAAGTTTCATCTAAAACATTAATCAATCGGAACTGAATTGAAAACCGAACACAAAACCATTATTTTTCCGGAACGAGAACCGGAACCGAACCAATATATATATTTTAATTGAACCGGAACACAAATAATTACGGTTCGAAACCCTGAATTATTTTTAATTATATATTTTCGTAAGTTTCATCTAAAACATTAATCAATCGGAACTGAATTGAAAACCGAACACAAAACCATTATTTTTCCGGAACGAGAACCGGAACCGAACCAATATATATATATATATATATATATATATATATATATATATATATATATATATATATATATATTTTAATTGAACCGGAACGCAAATAATTACGGTTCGAAGCCCTGAATTATTTTTAAGTAAATTTCATCTAAAATAGGGGATTCACACACTTCAACTTGATTTCATATTGAATTAAAAATTCAAAGTCAACCTGTTCGGTTCTTCATTGCACATGAACCAAAGAAGAACCTGGACATGTCCCTTTAGCGCACTAAGCGCACTAAGGTAACTGTAGGAAAATTATAATTTTTATTGTTGATAAAAATTGTAATTTAACACAATTATTTATGCCACTTTTGTGCTCTAAGGAGTCTATTTGAATAAAAAGTAAAAATAAAACAAGGCATTGTTGCCAAATGTATTAATATAATTATTTTAGATGTACTTATTTATAATAAAAACAACAATATGAAGAACATAGGCAAGTCCCTTTTGTGCTTTAAGGCGTATTTAACACGTTAAGTGCCTGTAAGAAACAGTTTGTGTGACCACATGGCAATTAACCTGTTAATAGGCGGAGAAACTACATATAAGGTGCAGGCGCATGCGCAATGTGGCAAAGCTGTACATCCAAAAGAGGAATTGACCAATGAGAACACTCGCTTAGACATGTTATGTGCATCTGACAAGGAAACTACACGATAGGATGCGCATGCGCCGATATTATTTCGTTCTTATTGGTCAATGCCACCCGTATAGACCAATGAGAACACTTATATGTACTTTCCTTAGTTAAAATAGAATTCTACTTAATCCTATTATGTATTTTATATTTATGTTTCCTAACGCTACTTTTCTCCGTGAACATACGGCCGCAGGTGTCGCAAGGGAACAATTGCCGCTGGTTGCTATGCCGCTTAATGTGTGTCCGCAGCCTTAAGGCCGTCTGAAACACCTTATTACAAATTGGACATGACCCCTCCACCCCGCCCGTGTGCTTATACATATGTTCCTTCAAGCTCGAATTCTGCGTGAATGTAGCCTTACATACTGAGCAAACATAAGGCCGTTCGCCGGTATGGTAGCGCATATGCGATTTTAACGTCGCAGATGTGCTACAACGTTTGCCGCAAATGCGGCACACGTACGGCCTTAGTTTCTCATGGATACGCGCCTTATGGTTGGTCAAATCGTTATGCCATTTGAAACGTTGACCGCAAATATCGCAAATGTATGGACGAAGTGTGGAATGCCCGTTTTTGTGATTTTTCAAAGTCCAATATGTGGAAAAACATTTGCCACATTGGTCACACATGAATTTTTTCGGCCGGTTTAGTTTACTGTAGCAATCGGTTACGTGGTAACGGAGATCGGTTAAGTTTGTGTATAATCTGCGGCAAATGTTGCATTGGAAAGTGATTTTTTGCGGATTTGCACATTGGATGCGTGTCATTTTTGCGGAATTACTTGATTTTAAATTGTCTTCCAATTGTTGCGTACTTATATTATTTATAATTTTATGTGTATTTAGACTATTTTCTATGTCTTCTAAATCAGTATTTGTAGTTTCGTACGTTTTTTCTGAGTTTAAATCTCCATTTCGAGGCTCTACGTTTTCGAAAGTTTTATTAGAATTTAAATCGTCGCCAATTTGTAGATTTTTTGTAGCGTTTTCGATAACTTGTTCTAAATTCAAATCGTTTTTCGTTGCATCATCCGATTGCTCCAAATTTAGATCAATTTCAACATCCTTAGCTGCGTCGGATTGATTTGAGTTTATTTCAAGTGTTTTAGATGTGTTCTCAGATTGATCTAAATTAAGATCGTTTTCATCATTTTTAGACGCTAATTCGTACGATTCGGTAATATCGGACGCGATTTGTTCAATTTTATCCGGTGCAATCGGTGCATTTTCCGGTAAACTCTTATCAAAGATATCATCAAAATTGCCTAAATCATTCTGATTTAAATTAGTACTTTCGTTATTAACTTCATTAAATTCCCCAATATTTTTGCTCTCATTAGAATTCGCAAATATATTGTTTTCATTAAAATTAGATGTTTCCTTAGAACCATCTTCTTGTGAAGCATGTATTTTCGACATTTCTTCATCTAAATCATCAATATTCGAGTTAGTTGCATCGATTTCATGAATATTAGACATAGCTACATCTAAATCGTCAAATGCCGATTTTTTAATGGTAAAATCGGTATTAGAACCATTTTCGTCTGTGCTTTGGATATTATCCATCTGGACATCTAATCCATCACCACCTAATGGATCAGTTTCAGGTTTAATTGGATTAGAACTATTTTGTTCCAAATCATGGATATTAGACATTTGGACATCTAAATAATCAACTTTAGGCCTGTTTTGGTCTGAATCAGTTTTAGGGCCTTGTAAGTCATCAATGTTATACTTATTTTCATCCATATCTGGGATATTAGTCATTTCTACGTCTAAATTGGGCAACGCATCCAATTTAGATTCATTTACTAAATCAACAGTTTCATGCAAATCATCACCAGTTTTAGGTGTATTAGTGATTTCTTTGTCTAAATTGCTAATTGCATTATTCGCATTTTCCATATTAGAATTATTAACATCCAAATTATCAATTTTAGAGCTTTCATCCAAGTTATCATCAATTTTAGAGCTACTTTCATCCAAATCATCATCAATTTTAGAGCTTTCATCCAAAGCATCGTCAATTTTAGAGCTACTGTCATCCAAATCATCGTCAATTTTAGAGCTATTTTCATCCAAATCGTCAATTTTAGATCCATTTTCATCCAAATCGTCGATTTTATTAGACCCATTTTCATCCAAATCGTCGATTTTAGACCCATTTTCATCCAAATCGTCAATTTTAGACCTATTTTCATCCAAACACGCGATTAGTGAATTTTTTATCGTCGAATCTAAATTATGGATTGTTAAACTATGGTCTGCGATTTCGTCGAATGATTTAAACTTTAAATTGCAAGTTTTGCACGAAAAAAATGTTTTATTACTTAACACTTGGCGAGTTCTATGATATTCTGAATGGAAATAGTAGGAAACTTTTGAGACGATTGTTTTATTGCAAATTTTGCAAATTTCGTTAATTTTTTCGTCGTGAATTCGTATGTGTTTTCGCAATGATTTCTTCGAAAATAGGGCTTTTTCGCAAAAATTGCACTCATAATACGAATCGGTGTTATGATACACTAAATGCCGTTGCAAACTGCGAATTTTCTCGAATTTCATGCCACATTTTCGGCACAAAAATTTGCAATTTTGCAAATAGATTTGTTTGTGCAGGCGCTGCATGTGCAACTTGACGCGGTACTCTGAGGCGAATTTTTTTTTGCAAAATTTACACTTATATTTCTTAATTGGATCTTCTTTTACACTACACTTATATTTTCTATGTACACCAGTTGCACTGGCGACACTTTTTTTTGCACTGATTACACTTTTCGGTGCACTGATTACACTTTTTGGTGCACTGATTACACTTTCTTTTGCACTGATTACACTTTTTTGCGCACTTAAATCATTTTCAACACACAATCGTTTCACATCATTCAAAATCAAATCATCTTCTGCACTGCTATCCCCTTCTAAATATAAAAAATAGGAAACTTCCTCAATTTCCTCCTCTTTTACATCCACTTCCTCTATATCCATTTCTTCAGCTTTCACTTTAATTTCTTTAGTTTTACCATATAATTCATATTTAACTTTTTGCAATGATTCCTCCGAAGACATACATAATTTGTGAAATTCAAAACATTCCTTAGTTCGCCTCCGACAAGGTTTGCATATATTTTTCGGCAAATCATCGTAAACTGAAATCTAAATAATACCATAAACTAATTATTCAAATGCATTTAACCTAAAAATGTGCACGAGAACGTACCTCTAAGCCGGTGAATATACTTAATTTCACTGCGAAATTTAAGCCGTCTGGTTGCTCTTCAAACATATCGCACAAAGATGGTACTTTACGTACACAAATTCGGCAAATATTACTGAGTAAATCGGTTGATTTTGCCATTTTGCCGTTGAATTTGTGACGTTAAACGAATTTAACGTCAAAATGCGTCGAATGTCCGATATACAATGTTACCAAATATAGCAAAATTTGTAGTTTATTTGTGTTAAAATTGCGATTATTGCCATATAAGACTGTATTTAGTGTTAAAAGTGTTATTCATATTTAGTTTTATACACGTTTTACATTATAATTATATTACAAATCCATTTTCCCATTTATTTTAATAAACCAGTGTTACCAAATATAGCAAAATTCTTGGTTTATTAGCGTTAAAATTGCGATTATTGCCAAATAAAGGATTGTTCACAGCGAAACAATTAGTAGTTAAACTTAGAAAATTACAAATAATAATCTAGTTTGTATTATGACAACCAATGTTAACATTCCAAGCAACACAATTTATGATAAATTTTGTTGCTGTGAACGTTAACCTTGTATGCCATACAACAAACTGAAATTATTACTTATTTTTTTTTATGTTATACTTGTGGCGTTTTTGAGATATTTAAAATAGCAGCTGGAGTAAACTATTACTTCTTAAGACATTTATATTATATTATTTATAATTATGAAACTTTAAACTTAATTAAATTTATTTAAATATATTACTTAAAAGGCGACCTAGACGCATAGATGCGTTGTACATAAGCTTGTTTTACATAATATATTATAAAAATTAATTTAGCTGCTAATATAGAGCATACAAGACATATGTAAAAAATAAAATAGTTTAACTGTATCAATTTTTATGATTACTACTAATAAAAATGCCATATTTTAGAAAAAACAATTTTTTTTTTGAATTAAACACGTTCAATATATTTTTGTGCATATTTGAACCATAATCGAAGAAACACTCCTAATAATAAATTAATTTAGGAAAAAAATCTTTATTCATTTTCTTATTGCTATGAAAATGAATAAAGATTTTTTCCCTAAATTAATTTATTATTTTACATCCCTTAAATCCCTGAATCATTTATATAAATAGAGATATGAATCAGTAGAAGCGTAAACGGGGTGAGTTGGTACGACAGTTTACTGTAATATATACATAGAAGCATATACTAGAATCTGTATGACAATCAATAGCAAAAGTAGGTTAAAATCGTAGTAAAACAACAGTTTCACATGATATTTCAGAGTTAAACAGCATTATTTAGCATTTGAGGTAAGAGAAATACACGATAAATCTTTGTTTCGATGAAATAGTGACAGTTTTATTAAATGCCTAACCCACAAATAAAACATTGGCTACGTTTACATCAACACCCTTAATCCTGACTAGATTAATATAGAATCCCAAAATTTGAAGTTTTCAATTTATTTTAAAATACCTAAATATTCCATAAAATGACTGAGATTTTTTATGTTTACAAAGTTTCTTTATAATTGAGAATCTAATGGCCATAAGAACTGGAGATATTTTATGTCTACAAGATTGTTAACTCAAAAGCCATAAAAAATTATTAAATATTATATTATAATTTTAAAATATGCACTAATAATTTTTTATTTATCAAAATATTTTACAAGATTTTTTATATCTATAACAATTTTTCAAAATTGTTAACCAAAAGGCCATAATAATTAAAAGCCGCTGATCGCATCGCATATATTACTAATAAGGCGAACTGGACGCATAAGTGCATTGTACCTAAGCTTGTTTTATATTATAATAATCTACAAGTAATAATAATAATTAAAAACCGGTTATCACATCACATATATTACTCATAAGGCGAGCTGGACGCATAGGTGCGTTGTACCTAAACTTGTTTTACATTATAATAATCTATAAAAAATTGTATGGCTTTTTATATCTATAACAATTTTTCAAATTTGTTAACCAAAATGGCATAATAATTAAAAACCGCTGCTCGTATATATTACTTATAAGGCGAGCTGGACGCATAGGTGCGTTGTACCCAAACTTGTTTTACATTATAATTACAAAAAATTGTATCTATAACATATTTTCAAATTGATAACTAAAAGGCCATAATAATTAAAAACCGCTGCTCACATCACATATACTACTTATAAGGCGAGCTGGACGCATAGGTGCGTTGTACCTAAGCTTGTTTTATAATCTACAAAAGATTATATCTATAAATTTTTTTCAAATTGTTAACTAAAAGGCCATAATAATTAAAAACCGCTGATCGCATCGCATATATTACTAATAAGGCGAGCTGGACGCATAGGTGCTTTGTACCTAAGCTTGTTTTACATTATAATTACAAAAAATTGTATCTATAACATATTTTCAAATTGATAACTAAAAGGCCATAATAATTAAAAACCGCTGCTCACATCACATATACTACTTATAAGGCGAGCTGGATGCATAGGTGCGTTGTACCTAAGCTTGTTTTATAATCTACAAAAGATTATATCTATAAATTTTTTTCAAATTGTTAACTAAAAGGCCATAATAATTAAAAACCGCTGATCGCATCGCATATATTACTAATAAGGCGAGCTGGACGCATAGGTGCTTTGTACCTAAGCTTGTTTTACATTATAATTACAAAAAATTGTATCTATAACATATTTTCAAATTGATAACTAAAAGGCCATAATAATTAAAAACCGCTGCTCACATCACATATACTACTTATAAGGCGAGCTGGATGCATAGCTGCGTTGTACCTAAGCTTGTTTTATATTATCTACAAAAAATTATATCTATAACATTTTTCCAAATTGTTAACTAAAAGGCCATAATAATTAAAACCGCTGTTCATATCACATATATTACTTATAAGGCGAGCTGGACGCATAGGTGCTTTGTACCTAAGCTTGTTTTATATTATAATCTACAAAAAATTATATCTATAACATTTTCTCAAATTGTTAACTAAAAGGCCATAATAATAAAAACCGCTGTTCACATCACATATATTACTTATAAGGCGAGCTGGACGCATAAGTGCGTTGTACCTAAGCTTGTTTTATATTATAATCTACAAAAAATTATATCTATAACATTTTCTCAAATTGTTAACTAAAAGGCCATAATAATAAAAACCGCTGTTCACATCACATATATTACTTATAAGGCGAGCTGGACGCATAAGTGCGTTGTACCTAAGCTTGTTTTATATTATAATCTACAAAAAATTATATCTATAACATTTTTTCAAATTGTTAACTAAAAGGCCGTAATTATTAAAAACAGCTGGTCGCATATATTACTTATAAGGCGAGCTGGACGCATAAGTGCGTTGGACCTAAGCTTGTTTTCATTTCAATTTCCTCCAAGAAAATAAAATATTCCATAAAATTGTTGAATATATTAAAAACGTGTGTAAATAAAAACGTTCAATTCTGTTTCCAAAATAGCTGAAAATGCCGTTCTTTTACAAGAAACGCGGCAACCGACGCGACATTCCAATGGAGGTGTTTAAGCAGGCAGCCGACGAAGTGCGAAATGGCAGAGGATTAAACGAAGTTGCTCGCTTTTACAGTTTGCCCAAGTCCAGTTTATGCAGACACGTTAGAGGCGACGTGGACTACGAACAATTAGAACTTAAAGGAATGCACTACTACAAACAAATCTTCTCTAAACTAGAAGAATATATATTCCTGCATAATCTAATCACACTTAGTGGCGTATGCCCATTAGACGGAAAGACAATCCGGGATTTAGCCTACCAATTCGCAGTCAAGAATCAAATGAATATCCCCGAAAACTGGAGCAAAAACTCATTGGCATCCAAAGACTGGATGCGCGGATTCTTTTCAAGACATGGCCATATAGTGACTTTAAAACAACTGAAAGAAATGAGCTCAAATTCCTCTCAAGATAATATTAAAGAGTTTTTTGAGAGTAATTTTTGGAACCCAAATGGAATAAAACAAGAACACCCTGATGCAGATGTTACGAGTGACGATGTAAATGAAGACAATGTAGAAGCAACAAAAAGAAAAAAGGCTAAACTAGGAGGTGAAACTACAATAAAATGTGTGGAAATTAAAAAAGAACAAGAAGAATCTAGTGTAAATGTGAACTAAAGTGTCTAATAGAATTTGTACATAAGCCCACAAAATATGCATCTATCATCGAACAATCCTAGACAGAGCTGGGCAAAATCAATTCCTAGCGGAATTGAATTCGTAATTCACAAGCTCAAATCATCTACAATTAATTGATTTCAAATCACAACTCAACGAATTGAAACCTTTTGTGTGAATCGAACAATCCTAGACTGGGCAAAATCAATTCCTAGTGGAATTTAATTCGTAATTCACAATTCAACGAATTATTTCGTTAATTCACAAGCTCAAATCATCTACAATTAATTGATTTCAAATCACAACTCAACGAATTGAAACCTTTTGCGAGAATCGAACAATCCTAGACTGGGCAAAATCAATTCCTATTGGAATTGAATTCGTAATTCACAATTCAACGAATTATTTTGATAATTCACAAGCTCAAATCATCTACAATTAATTGATTTCAAATCACAACTTAACGAATTGAAACCTTTTGTGTGAATTGAACAATCCTAGACAGAGCTGGGCAAAATCAATTCCTAGTGGAATTGAATTCGTAATTCACAATTCAACGAATTATTTCGATAATTCACAAGCTCAAATCATCTATAATTAATTGATTTCAAATCACAACTCAACGAATTGAAACCTTTTGTGTGAATTGAACAATCCTAGACAGAGCTGGGCAAAATCAATTCCTAGTGGAATTGAATTCGTAATTCACAATTCAACGAATTATTTCGTTAATTCACAAGCTCAAATCACCTACAATTAATTTATTTCAAATCACAACTCACAACGAATTGAAACCTTTTGTGTGAATTGAAGTCTTTTATGTGAATTTGTGTTATAAATCATTAATCAAAAGTAGAATTAAAGCCTATTTACTTCCTTCCTAGCGGAATTGAATTCGTAATTCACAATTCAACGAATTATTTCGATAATACTGAAGCTCAAATCACCTACAATTAATTTATTTCATATCACAACTCACAATGAATTGAAACCTTTTGCGTGAATTGAAGTCTTTTATGTGAATTGGTGTTATAAATCATTAATCAAATGGAATTAAAGCCCATTTACTTTCTTCCTAGCGGAATTGAATTCGTAATTCACAATTCAACGATTTATTTCGATAATTCACAAGCTCCAATCACCGACAATTTATTGATTTCAAATCACAACTCACAACGAATTGAAAGCTTTTGTGGGAATTGAAGTCTTTTTGTAATTAGTAAATAGGCTTTAATTCCTTTTGATTAATGACTTATAACACAAATTGTTGAAAATACTTCAATTCCTTTTGAATTATAACTTATAATTCAAAAGGAATTGAAGCCTTTTCGACAATTACAAGCCGTTTATGTGATTTTGTATTATAAACCAAAAGGAATTAAGATTTAATTTATAAATTACAAATCTTTTATAATTGAAAAGGAATTGAAGCATTTTTAACAATTACAAGTCTTTTGTATTATAAATCAACAATCTAAAGGAATTGAATTATTTTATATTTATGAATTAGAAATCTTTTATGTAACTTTTATCTTGAAATGTGATTTTAAGTCTTTTTAATAATTTTTGATGGTTTAAAACCTTTTTGAGGACTTGAAACCGATTAATTCATAAATTCAATTCAATTTTTTTTGCAAATTCAATTCCAAAGCCCTAAGTCCACATTATTGAAAGGGCTTCAATTAAATTGATGTACTAAAGCCTTTTTGATTTCAATTTCTGCCCAGTTCTGATCTTAGATGCATTATCGAACAATCCTAGACAGAGCTGGGCAAAATCAATTCCTGGCGGAATTGAATTCTTAATTCACAATTCAACGAATTATTTCGATAATTCACAAGCTCAAATCACCCACAATTAATTGATTTTTAATCACAACTCACAACGAATTGAATCCTTTTGTGTGAATTGAAGTCATTTATGTGAATTTGTGTTATAAGACTATTTACTAATTACAAATCTGTTATAATTTGACAATTACAAAACTTTTATGTGATTTTGTATTATTATAAAGCAAAAGAATTGAAGATTTAATTTATAAATCACAAATCTTTTATATAATTCAAAAGGAATTAAAACATTTTTAACAATTACAAATCTTTTATCAAATCAACAATCAAAATGCATTTTAATTTATTTTATATTTATAAATTATAAATCTTTTATGTAACTTTTAATTTGAAATGTGATTTGAAACTATTCAGCCTTTTTAACAAATTTTATGGTTTAAAACCATTTTGAGTACTTGAAGCCTTTAATACATAAATTCAATTCAATTTGCAAATTAATTCAATTTCAAAGCCCTAAGTCTACATTATTAAAAGGGCTTCAATTAAATTGATGTATTAAAGCCCTTTTGATGTCAATTCCTGCCCAGTTCTGACCCTAGAGACATCTAACAGTGCCATAGAATCCGGAATTCTATTCTGTTTTTAGATAATTTCGATTCTAACGACTTCAAGTTTTGTTACTAATTAACTATTTTATACTAATGTGTGTCTTACAATAATGTCTGCCTAATAAAACAGTACATGTTGCAAAATAAACTAGAATAAGTCCGTTTTAAATCATTAACAATCGAGCTGCAAGCATTGGTGCACTTGCACCAATGCTTGTATTAAATATATAATTATGAAACAGTAAGAATCGGGCTTAAAACTGCCATAAATATAAAAATGTATTATTTCTATTAATTTAAGATCGATTTGTTCTAAGAACGTAAATAATTTAATCGAATTATTATTTTAAAAATGTAATACCAAATTAACTATAAGATTGTTAGAATTATTTTATGTTTAATTCAAATGTAATAAAAGTTTTAAATAAATAAACGATGTCGAATTAAATTAAAACTCTTTTAATTAATTTTTATAATATAAATCCTCTATTAAACTAATTGTAAATATTCGAATCAAACAAGCATAGGTACAGGCACCTATGCAGTGTATTTCGAAAGCGGCTTAGAACCTAGTATTTAAGACCTCTAATATAAACGTACAAGAAAATTAATCTAGTGTAATACTGGCTTTTAAACGTCATTCCTGTTATGACAGGTGTCAAAGTGCTTCTAATAAATACGAATAAAATTTACAATGACAGAAAAACCAACAAATTCATTGGACCTAAATGGTCAAAATTTCAATTCGGATTTATATCTACATAAATTATTTAAGGTATGTTTTATAATTGTATAAGAACCAACGGTTAACATAACCTAAAATTATTTTATAGGAATGTACTTTAAGACAAATTATGGACCAAGAAAGCGAAATAATTAAGGACACCCAAACGCTGCATTCCGATATGCAAACATTAGTATATGAAAATTATAATAAGTTTATTTCAGCGACTGACACAGTTAGAAAAGTAAGAGTGATTGGATTGGTGCACATGCAGGGTGGCATGCTCTGATTGGTGCAAACGTTAGCTAGTATATGCTCTGATTGGTCAGGTTAACTAGGTTAGAATTTTCGACCAATCAGAGCAAACTAATGGCTCTTAAGCGTTAGGGAACGTATATTTGATAAATAAAACTATGGATTACAAATATTACATGTTTATGACCTAAATAAATTATTAAAATATATATTTTGAATTGGTTATTTGCTATTTTACGCACATTTAAATTTTTTAACAAGTTGATAGCCAATATTGAATATCTTATAATTATAAATACATAATTTTCTTACATTAATCACAAAAATTCGTATTATTTTCTCTTTAAAATGAATTTAAATTTTAAGTAAACTTCTATTACGATTGTAAATTTATTTTATATGTTATACTTAAAAGTTGCACTTGAATTAATCACCTAAATAATTTTTAATAAACAATTAATTACCCATAGTTTAAAAAATATATATTTTTGTTAGATGAAAACGGATTTTAAAAAAATGGAGGACGAAATGGATTTATTAGCGAATAATATGGAATCCATAACGTCTTTTTCCGAGCAAATTTCGTCAACTTTACAAGTAATTTATTCGTATTATAACTTAAGGCTGTTATTTACCTAATTTTTATTTTATTCAGAAACGAATTAAATTTATTTATTGTCTCTATTTTTATTAAAAAAAAAAAAATCATACATATATTTCCTAAAAAGTTTATTAAAAAAATTGTTTAGACATAGAGTAAAAATAATTTAGTCGTCAATTACTGTAATATATAAGGTAAACGACAGCCTTAAGAGGCTAAACCTACTTATATGTCGTTCTCTGTCTAGCAACAGTAAATATTTATTAATTTCGGACATATTAAACTTTATTTAAATAATTTCGTAAAACGAGCCGTCTAGTACCATACAATATCTACAATATGGCATATTTTTTTACTACGAAATTTTATTATTGTAGCTATAAAATGATATATTAAAAATATATAATATCTATTTACCATTTTACAGTTACAATGATTTAATTACATATTGAAAAAATATGCCATATTGTAGATATTGTATGGTTCTACACGGCACGTTTTATGAAAAGCCTAATTTGTTCGAAATTAATAGATATTTATCGATATTAGACAGAGAACGAGATATAAATAGGGTTTTAAATATTAAAATTAATTTTTATTTTATTTTTAGGATACGAGGCAACAGATAAATAAATTATCTGGAGTTCACACATTACTGAAACGGCTACAATTTTTATTTAAACTTCCTACAAAATTAAAAACTCGAATGGAAGAAAAAAATTATAGTGAGGTAAACCCAAGTTTCAATATTTCTAATTCACAAATTAATTTTACAATTTTTACTTTCTTTTACGAAGTAATAAGTAAATATTGTAATCATGAAAATTTTCCTTGACCTTCTCTGAATCGAATGTGACTATTTTCGGAATGACGTCTGTCTGTCTGTGTGTGTGTGTCTGTGAACGCTCTAGAGCCAAAACTGTCGAACCTAAAATTATGAAACTTCAAACTTAAGACTTGTATATGCCCTAGATGTGCACCTTCTATTTTGAAAAGAATATTCAAACCGGAAGTGCGCATGTTTACTCTATGCATTTTTGTTCTATCTCCAATATCACTAGAACGGCTACACTTACGGCAAAAATAGTTATGTTCATAATGAAAGATATTAATATTTTGCACAACTTTTGTTTGAAACATTTCTTTAAAAAATGCACCAGTTACGAGAAAACTGGTAGTGCATGTTTACTCTAAATTTTTTGTTCTATCTCCAATATCATTAGAACGGCTACACTTACGGCAAAAATAGTTCATAATGAAAGATATTAATATTTCGCACAACTTTTGTTTGAAACGCTTCTTCAAAAAATGTACCAGTTGCGAGAAAAATGCTACAAAACATTATAAATATGTTGTTTACGTTGGCATGGATTCGCATGTAGCTTATAAAATCGGATCATCTGCTATTTTGACAGGAAAACAAAATAGACTCAATTAGATAAATGACATTTCAGACTATTTCTGTAGAGTATTGGTTAGTTTGACTGCTTGTTTTGGTTATATATATATATATATATATATATATATATATATATATATATATATATATATATATATATATATCTAGTAAAACTGCGTAAAAGAAAGTGGAGTGCAGGCCACTCCAGATATTTTATATACGTAATGTATAAAAGAAAGTATTGTGATCACAAAAAAAATCAACCGTCTTGAATAAATCCGTCTTGAGGATCCCATTTGACTATTTTCCTAATAACGTCTGTGTATGTATGTATGTGTGTGAGAACGCTGTACAGTTGAACAAAATATGATATTTTTAATTTAATATTTGTATATTTCGGGGAAAATACCTGTTATTTTTTAAAAACATATTTCAACCATAAGTGCTTGTTTATTTGAGTCATTCTTTAAATATCTCAAAAACAGGACGAGTTACAGAAAAAATGATTCTTATAAAAGTTAAAGATATTAAAATTTCTAGCAACTTTTGTTAGAAAACTTATTTTGAAAAATGTACCATTTACTGAAAAATCATGTCCGTAGTTACACATATTAATATTGTTTCAACGCAATGAATTTAAAACACAATAAATTAAAAACTAAATAAAGGCCACTCCAAATTATTTATTTCCAGGCAGTACAAGACTATATCCACGCTCAGAGAGTCTTGCAACAATATGGCAACATGCCGTCGTTTCATGGCATCCAAAACGATTGCGAAACAATTTTGCAAGAACTAAAATCTGAATTACGGAATCAATTCAATGATAGCAGCGCTTCAGCTAAACAATTAGCGGAATCCGTTGATTTACTGTTACAACTGAACGAACCCGCTAGTGAGCTATGCGCTGAGTTCTTGTCATGCGCTGAGAAACGCCTCAGCGAACAGTTGGTACTACTGCAAGACCAGAGTGAACATAGGGACATAATTGAATTTGTGGATTTGGGATGTTCGGGGTTTTTGGGCGATTTGTGTGTCGTTATTACTTCTTTTAATGATATGTTTATTAATCGGATTACGAATGATGGGATTGAAGATAGGTAATTTTATTAATATATATATATATATATATACGACAGCATGAAGTTATATTACGAATAAATTACTTGTAAAGTTGACGGAATTTGCTCGGAAAAAGACGTTATATATATAAATTGGCAGTTTTTTACTTATACGAATAAATATAATCACGAATAATATTGAATTCTATATTTTAACGGAAATACAAGTTTTAAACCTCCTTGATGAGTCGCATCTGACTTTTTTTTAAATTATGTCTGTGTTTGTGTATATATTATAACACGTAGTATGTATGTGTGTGTGATTTATTATTTATATCCGGAACGCTTTATTTATGTTGTAACCATGGTTACTACATGTATAATATTGTTTCATGTACAATCACCACTAACAAAATGTATTCTATTGTCTCGAATTATACAATATCTTCCGGCATATATCGTATTCACATGTATCTATGGTTACTACAGTTACAAAGTTGTTTTATAATCGTAGCGTCATGAAATGTCCACATTTGAAATAAAATTAAACAAGCACCTATGCGTCCAGCTCGCCTTATAAGTAATATATGCGATGCGAGCAGCGGTTTTTAATTATTATAGCCTTTTGATTAATAATTTAAAAAAATGTTATAGATATAGAAAAAAAATTTAGTGCATAATTTAAAATTCAAAATTATAATATTTTATAACGTTTGGGTTAACAATATGAAAAAATCTTGTAGATATAAAATATCTTAGAATTATTAGTAGAATATTTGTGTGTTTATATTATTTTTGTAAGGGCAGTATTAAGGGGGGTTATAAATATTGGGGCTCTATAACTCGCGAAGTATACAAGCGATTGGATTTAAACTGCGAACAGATTCAAATGGGATGCTAAATAATATGTGTAGCAACTTTGGTTCAAATCGCTTGGATACCTTCAGAGGGAGTAGAGGGCACCAATTTGGTCTTACGAGCGGCTGCCTAACAACCAGTTATATATATATTTTTGGATTCAGGGCGACAAGACACACACTTTTTGTTAGTGACATTTTTTGATTCGAGATTGCTACAGACACACGTCCGAATGCTTTAGCTTCTTCGGTACTTCGTCGAGATAAAAATTATTAGACAATGTTTGCTTGTTGTTTTGTGTATGTTAGTTCGTAAAATGTATATACTGTTCCGGATAGAAAACTAGATATATGTACAGGATGGATTTGGGTACTTTTATTAAAATATATACTATTATATTACTGGTGAGGAGTGGATTGCTTGCTGTATATGATATGGGCGCATAATGTACATGAGTTCATCTACTTATATATATATAAATAATGTTTTATTTTTATTTTTAGTGCAAATTTTGAGAGTTTTGCGTTAGCACAGCTAAATACATTTATTTTGAACAATATGCGTAAATATTTCGATTTGGTGCAAGGCAAAGTTGATTTAGAACAAGACGTAGGCGATACAGGTGTTCTAGTTCGTGCTTTAGATCGCTTTCATCGCAGACTACAAGCCATGAATACGCTATGCGGGGATGCCGATTTTGCTACGTAAGTTACACATTTTTTTTTATTAATTGTTTATTAACAAGCAACAAATAAAAACTCTTATTTTTATTATTTGCAGAAAAGGAACGGAAATTGTAATAAACGCGGGCCGAAAACAATGCAAAGCACATTTACAATCCCTAAAAGTTCATTTTGCAGATTCTCTAACTAAAGTTAGACAAAATTTGGCCACCCCTAAATTACACCACGACGAATCTTCAACAAATTTGAGCGAATTGTTAACATCGTTAATTATTTCGATTGTCGAGAAAATTAAAGGCATTTTGCAAGATTTACTAGTAAGGTTTTTCACCATAAAACAATTTTGGCGAGCTGCAAACATTGGTGCCTAAACCTATACTTGTTTTTTAGGTTTTTATACAACCGGATATCACATTTAGTTTAAAACAACAATTCCGTGAATCATTCTGCGTGGAAAATGTCCGAGAAGGATTAATTGTTAGTTTTATTCACCATTTAACTGCGACAGCGAGAAGTTTTTCTTCGAAAAATGTTTCAGACCCAAAATGTCCGCCGACTTTGTTATTATTATTGTCTAAACTGTGTCTAGAGTTTCAAACTACCAGTGTACATTATTTGGTAAATAATTTTACTTTTATTTTCTCGAAAATACTATTTTTAGAACTAATAAAATTGTATTGTTATATTTTAGTTATCACAAACTGATGAGCTTTTTAATATAACATCGCAACAAAATGGCGGCTTAACGACCGAAAATGATATCAATAATAGTATGCAGGAGGCAGCGCAAGACCTACTGAATTTTTATGTTCGTATTCAAGGGTTAAATGTCTCACAAGTAAGTTTTATTAGTCAATTTTGGGAATTTTATGATTATTTACAAACGTTTTTCTGTTTAGATGTTACGAAAAAGTGTCGAAACCCGCGATTGGCTCCATACAATTGAGCCGCGAACTGTTCGCGCTGTGATGAAGCGCGTAGTTGAGGATATCGCCGCGGTTGACACTACCGTCGCGCAGTTATATGAAGATCAGGGGACTAACACAGAACATAGTAGTGATTCTAGTCGAAAAACACATAGGTATCTGAATTATATTTTTGGCTAAAGTCGTTTAGAACGATTAAAATGGAAAAATCTAATCTATATTTTTAGTAACTTTTACTCCTAGTTCGCAATTTTGATTTACTAATTAATTTTACATTTTTACGTATATGTAATATATGTTTTATTATAGTATAAGTGTGTCCCGGCATCAATATCGTTCGAATTGGTCCAGTTTTACACCGAATCAATTAGACTCGTCAATTGTATCAAATATACATAAATTATTTAGCGAAAGAATCGAAATATTTTCTGCTGTTGAGTTCACGAAAGTGTCTATTCTAACCGGAATCATTAAAATTAGCTTAAAGGTAATTTTTATTGAACTCTTTAGAGCGCACATGTTACATCGAATATTTATTTTGCTCTATATTTAAGACCTACATTTAAATTATACTATTAATGGCCATAAACGTTGTAGTAAATAATTTTAAATTACTGTTTTATAGCGAAAATAAACGTTCAAATTAATCTAAAATTAATAGAATTCTGATATTAAAACAAATTCACGAAAATATAACATAATTTATTTTTAATTGTCTTTGTTGACAACATACAACAAAAAATAGTTATATTTATATTTCACACAATTTTTGTTTTAAAAGTTTCTTCAAAAAATGTATCAGTTACGAGAAAACTGCTACGGAAAATCTTAAATATCTTATTTATTTTGCCATGTATTTGCATATAGTTTAATTAATCATATTATAATTTTTTCTAGTAAATACTACGTTAACGAAAGTCGAGTACAGGCCACTCTAGTTTTTTTAATACACTCTTAATTAATATATGTATAACTCTTTTATTTATTTAATGAATTGCCTGAAATTTGATAACACAAGGTTTTTGGGGTCGCAGATTACGAATGTGGCATCAAAATCGGTCCAAAAACAAAATGGCGTCTACAAAATGCATATTTTATTCATTTTTTAATCTTTTTTCGGTCACTTATTTCACTTTTATCTTTTAAAAACTACACTATTTCACTTTTTTGTATACAAAATTGCTATGGAAGCCCTGTATTTAGTATAATAATAAAAACTTTTGGGGTCGCAGATTACGAATCTGGCATCAAAATCGGTCCAAAAACAAAATGGCGTCTACAAAATGAATATTTTATTCAGTTTTTTAATCTTTTTTCGGTCACTTATTTCACTTTTATCTTTTAAAAACTACACTATTTCACTTTTTTGTATAAAAAGTTGCTGTGGAAGCCCTGTATAATAATAAAAACTCTGGGGGCTCTACTGGGAATTACAGAGGGTCCTAATTCTTCCATAGAAGGCGGAGAATAAAAAGAGAGAAAAGATACATTGCCCTATCTCTGGTTTATATAACAACAGGCGGTAGTAAGTTAATCGCTTGCTGGCCTACACTAAAGGAGACCTATTTTCCTCAAAATCAGGGGAATACAAGAGTAATAAAAGGATTATAATAACTTTCTAAAATTAATTGTACTATAAAGAGTTAAAATTATAGTAGATGTTACGTTTGTGCTCCAAGTGTTCGATAAATAATATACATTTCTTTGCATCAATTATTATTATTAAATAGTCTTTAATTTTAACAAATATTTTATGAATTCTTAATAATTTTCAGACATTCCTAGAATGCGTACGTTTGAAGACTTACAGCAAATTTGGACTTCAACAAATACAAGTCGATACACATTACTTACAATTGTATTTGTGGAGATTTGTCGCTGACGAAAAGTAAGTATTTAGTTGTTGCAGATTTCATTCGCCTTTGAACTAAATCATATACTTTTATACTAAATATATAAACTCTCTAAACGAATTTATTACCGTAAAATATCACATTTGTGCTCTAAGAGTTCAATAATAACAATTGCGAACACCATAAAAAAGTAAAAATCCTACCTTACTGCATTGAAGTCACGTCAATCTCGAAACACGGCAACCTTATCAATCAGTTAATGTTCACAAAATCCACACGAAAAACACTTTCACATCGTAAAAACACGAGAAAAACAATCAAATCACATTTAACACACTTAAACATGCGTATTATCACACTTTTTAACACATCACGACTGCAGCACACGGACTATGTCCAACCATCTACAAAATGGGGCGTGCGCGTATAACGTTTGCGCATGGCCCCTGCTTTGATTACACCAGTCTTTCTCATAACTTAAAGTACACCAAAACTAAACAAAACACACTTTCACATCATAAAAATGACGTAAAACACAATTAACATCACTTTAACTAACTTTTAACACTATTAAACGTATTTAATCGTCAGTTTTACTTCAGTTTTTAACGTATTAATTAGAACTGAGTCGCACGAAATGTTTTGTCACGTATACAAAATGGCTGTGGCGCATAAGGGTTGCGCATGGATCCGGATAAGTTAATACTTTAGCATAACTGTTTACGAAAATAACACTTTCACATCGTAAAAACACGCAAAACACAATCAACATCACTTTTAACACTGTTAAACGGCATTTATACCTATGTTTTTAACGAATTAAATTAAACTGAGTCGCACGAAAGGTTTTGTTTATACAAGATGGCGTGTTGCGCGTAAGAGTTGCGCATGAAACCGGATAAGTTGATACTTTACCAGAACTGTTTACATCGTAAAAACCACGCAAAACACAATTAACACCACTTTAACTAACTTTTAACACTGTTAAACGTATTTAAACGTCATTTTTACCCAAGTTTTTAACCAATTAATTAGAACTGAGTCGTATGAAATGTTTCGTCAAATATACAAAATGGCGTGTGGCGCGTAATTGTTGATACATAACTTAATGTTACGAAATCCAAATAAAATACAGTTTTACATCATAAAAATCACGAAAAACACAATCAACATTGCTTTAATTAACTTTTAACACTGTTAAACGTATTTAAACGTCATTTTTACCCATGTTTTTAATGTATTAATTAGAACTGAGTTGCATGAAATGTTTTGCCAAATTTAGAAAATGGCTGCGGCGCGTAAGGGTTGTGCATCTAACCGGATGAGGTGATACTCATGAAGTTGGAGTTTATAAAAACATATATAAAAGAATTTATGTTATTTAATATATACGTAGATATTTATAAACATATTTTAGAATAATTATTGTTTTTCTTTCAGTTTGGTGCATTTTCTTTTAGATGAAATCTTAGGATCGGCAGTTCACCGATGCTTAGAAGCAGTTCTAATGGAACCGAGTGTTGTAGATATTATTTGTGAACGAGGATAATTCTTTGTATATTATATTTATGTATTTATTATTATTAATAGAATTCAAAATTTATACTGTATAATTATTATAAGCCAATAAATGAAATATTCAATTAGTTGACTAATTAATATATATATATACATATTTGTTCAGTTTAATTACATTTATTGGGTAAATATTTGTAATCTTACGAAATAAATAATACTTTAAACCACGTGACAAAATGGCGGACAATACTCGTGTTAATATCCGGTGGTGTTTTGGCGCGTAAAAGGAATTAGCTAAATTAATATCAAGTTATAGGCCCTTTATTTATAACACTATGTGTCCATATCATATACAGTCCACTCTTCACCAATTAAATAAAGTTATTTTTGATTAATTTTGTTTTAAATTTTGACGGTTACGATTGTAATTATTACGTAAATGTTCACAACAAAGGAAAATATTAAATAAGCCAATAAATGAAATATTCAATTAGTTGAATAATTAATATATATATATACATTTTTGTTCAGTTTAATTACATAACATACATGTTTTATAATTTATTGAGTAAATATTTGTAATCTTACGAAATAAAATACTTTAAACCACGTGACAAAATGGCGGACAATACTCGTGTTAATATCCGGTGGTGTTTTGGCGCGTAAAAGCAATTACCTAAATTAATATCAAGTTATAGGCCCTTTATTTATAACACCATGTGTCCATATCATATACAGTCCGATTTAATAAAATCATTTATGTTTAATATTATTTAAAATGTCGACGTTACGATTGTAATTAACACAACAAATGAAAATATTATATTTCCGCGATAATATATCGATTTAAAAAGCAATTTTCGATATTTTGCAAAAATGTTTCCGCCCGGGATCGAACCGGGGACCTTCCGCGTGTTAGGCGGATGTGATAACCACTACACCACGGAAACTTGTAAACATATTAGTAAATATTATTATTTATTCTAAACAAACATGTTATAAATAGAATAAATATATATGAGGTCACTTTCTTCGAATTTTCAAAAAGGTATTCCCGTACCGGGAATCGAACCCGAGCCTCCTGGGTGAGAGCCAGGTATCCTAGCCACTAGACAATACGGGATATTGAAGGCTAACTGCAAAATTTAATATTAATTGTACGTTAATCTCGTGGACTATTCACACCAATAGATTAAATATATAAATACTGTAGTATTGGTTAATATAAATAACGGTATTTGCACAGAAAAGGCAGTATAAAAGGATTATGTATATACTAAACACATTAAAAAACTGGTGTGGCCTTCACTCGACTTTCTTATATGTACTTAGTTTTCACTATACGCATTTTTGTCTTTTCTCTAATATCTCTAAAACGGCTGCACTTATAGCAAAAATAGTTTTATTCATTAAGAAAGATATTAATATTTTGCACAATTTTTGTTTGATAAGTTTCTACAAAAAATGTACCAGTTACGAGAAAACTGGTACGAAAAATCTGAATTGTAGCACAGAATGCCTAAAGACGTCCAATAGATGACATCTTAAAATATGACGTCTGTTCGACGTCTTTATTACGTCTTTAGGCATTCTGTGCTATATGGGTATATGCACGTATGGGGATTATATTTAATAAATCGTATGAGCTACACCTGACAATATTTTGACAGGGAAACAAAATAGAATCAAATAATTCGGTATTTGACATTAATAAATCGAGAGTATTGGTTATTTAAAATAAATATTGAAGAACAGTACATATTAAATATATTTCAATATATTGATAAGGTGAATATTAAAGAAATAAAATCTATATTTTATTTTGAAGAAACAGTATTTGATAACGTAATAAATAATAACTAGAGTATTAGTGTGGAGTATTCGTTTATTTAGCAATTTATTTGGTATATTTCTAGTACTACGTATAAGAATGTTGAGTGTAGTCCACTTAACTATTTTGTTTTTATTTATAATTAAAATAAAATATTTATAACAATTTTACAGATGAACAAAAATAGTCGCGCCATTTTTATTTGTGATTACAATACTTTCCTTTTTACTCTTTTAAAATAAATAAATAAATATAGTTTGGGTATTTTTTTTTTTGGATTTTTATTTTTACAGCTGTTTGATACATATGGATTATGAATTTACAAATAAATAAATTATTGTTTTACTACTCTGAATTAAATATGATCGCCGTCAAATGATGATTTGATGTTAATTATGAGAGAATGGAATATTCGATAGTTGCAACTGCATGATAAATATTTATTTGTTTTTCTTCATGAATAATGAATTTATCGAACAAATAAATAAATTATAGTGTTTCTGATCTTTAGAATTTTTTTGTATCGTAAAAGAGAATAACTTTTTAATTCTCGCGTTGCCAAAATATTTGTAGATGCAACTAGCAATAAATCGGTTTATTTGTACTCATTCTGGTGTGTGTACTTCATTAATTTTTTATTCGTGAAGAAATCATAGCACCAACTGGTAGCAGAGCTTCGCACCGGAAGTGAATACTTACAAACCCCATGCATATATGATATGTGTTGCCAAAATTGACAATATTTGATTAATCGATCTACTTCCCGTAAAATTGGGCTGAGGTGGACTGTGACATAGGGGGCGGCACGTTGTAGAATATATGGCATCTGTATTTGAGTCGCCAACGCATTTCTATTGTGGTATTGGCGTTGATTGACGGCGTAGAGCTTCACAACTCCCTAAACAAAACAAAATCATTCCTATTATACAGTTAGAATTATCCCTAATCGCGTTTCAAATAGATTTACGAGAATATCAGTAAATACAAAAGTGGCGACAATAGCTGTCGCTTCTGGTTATATATTTACACTGTTAAATAGTTCTAGGATGCATATTTTACAAATTTATCTATATATATATGTTAATAAGACAGTAATTGAATATTTGGAACAACTTACAAATGTGATGCTAGTGAAATAATGGTATAATCAACATCTTCGTCGAAGTTTAGGTTCTGGCGGGCAACAACATGGCACCTGACATGGCGGGAAGAATGGCATCAGGACCGGTGGAGGTACTAGCAATGGGCAGCAAACGTACTTGTATCTAGCTGGTGGGCATTGAGGGCATGGAAGACAATTTCTAAAAAAAAAAAACAAAAAACATTTTATTGTATTTATTCTCACTCATTTAGTCTGCTGTTGAGAACAATTTATAGCAATTTTATTCTGTATACATACTTATACCCTCCCATTATATATTTATATAGTTTGACAATAATTTATAAATTTGTGACGATTAAAATGGGAGCGAAATGAAAACACGTCTGAAGTAGACGATGTA
The DNA here is from genome assembly GCA_933228885.1 of Leistus spinibarbis. Taxonomy (NCBI): domain Eukaryota; kingdom Metazoa; phylum Arthropoda; class Insecta; order Coleoptera; family Carabidae; genus Leistus; species Leistus spinibarbis. Next base: position 7,636,839 of record OW121803.1, on the reverse strand, counting down.
TCAAACAGCAATTCCTTATTTATTAGCAACGAAATCAAATGTTAAATATTCTGTTACTATGTGTAACTATAAAACAAAAAATACACAAATAATTTGCATTGTTGCTTTCTTATACGTATAAAAACAAGTATTGTGATCACAAAACAAATAAATTTTTCGACATTTTATTAAAAATATGCCGTTTTGGTACTCTGTGTGTGTGTTAGTCGTTAAAAACCAAACGGCGTATACAAATTATTGGGGCCCTCCTTAATACTGTCCTTACAATTTTGAATATAAATAATACTGTGCAATTTTGCCTATTAAATTTCTTAAAATTGAGAAGTTAATTTTTTTTTTTATATAATATATTTTCTTTAAATCTGACCTTTTAACATTCCTATACGTATAAAAAGAAGTATTGTAATCACGACAATTTTACAACTCGGTTTAACCATCTCTGTGCGTGTGTCTGTAATCGCTCTATAGCAATAATTGCTAGTAATACTTTAAACAGGGTCCGAAAAAATTATTTTATATTTAAAAACAATATTTTAACCGGAAATAACTACTTTTGTCTTTCCTCGAAAATTTTTCTGAAATACGAATGCTAATTTTGCCAAAATTTAATGTCAAAAATATGTATATTTTCAAAAAAAAAAAAATAATGGAAAATTGGAGCTAAAAATGGTCATTAAGATCTGTACAGGGTCCGAAAAAAATCCTTTTATTTTTGAAAACAATATTTTAACCGGAAATAAATTGGTTTACTTTAGATACTTTTATTTTTTCTCGAAAACGGCAACAGTTACAGAAAAACTAAAGATATAAACGTTTCTAGTAATTTTTTTCTGAAATACGAATGATTTTTTTGCCAAAATTTAATGTCAAAAATATGCATATTTTCCAAAAAAAATAATATAATAATTGAAAATTGGCTCTAAAAATGGTCATTAAGATCTGTACAGGGTCCTAAAAAAATCTTTTTATTTTTGAAAACAATATTTTAACCGGAAATAGTGGTTTACTTTAGATACTTTTGTCTTTCCACGAAAACGGCAACAGTTACAGAAAAACGAAAGATATAAATATTTATAGCAATTTTTTTCTGAAATATGAATAAACATTTTACCAAAATTCAATGTCAAAAATATGCATTTTTTCCAAAAAATATATAATAATTGAAAATTGGCTCTAAAAATGGTCATTAAGATCTGTACAGGGTCCGAAAAAAATCCTTTTCTTTTTGAAAACAATATTTTAACCGGAAATAGTGGTTTACTTTAGCTAATTTTATTTTTTCTCGAAAACGGCAACAGTTACAGAAAAACTAATAATATAAACATTTATAGCAATTTTTTTCTGAAATACGAATGCATATTTTGCCAAAATTTAATGTCAAAAATATGCATATTTTCCAAAAAAAAAATTATAATGGAAAATTGGTTCTAAAAATGGTCATTAAGACCTGTACAGGGCCCGAAAGAAAACCTCTTATTTTTAAAAACAATATTTTAACCGAAAATAGTGGTTTACTTTAGCTAATTTTATTTTTTCTCGAAAACGGCAACAGTTACAGAAAAAATAAAGATATAAACATTTCTAGCAATTTTTTTCTGAAATATAAATAAACATTTTACCAAAATTCAATGTCAAAAATATGCATATTTTCCAAAAAATATATAATAATTGAAAATTGGCTCAAAAAATGGTCAATTTAATTAAAGAAACCTGACAAATTAAAAAGTGAGCTATAAAGCATTGGTTTTTCATAAAAATTAAATTTGAAATAATAATAAATAAATAAATAGACATGGTTTGGGTTAGTTTTGTATTTATTTGGCGATTGCTGTTTGATACATGATTAATATGAAATTACAAATAAATAAATTATTGTTCTTTGCTACTCTTAATAAATTTTCTGCTCCGTCAAAAGAGGATCTTGTTATATTTCCCTCTTTAGCGGAATATTCGATAGTGCAACTACATTTTTGTTATTTTTATTTATTTGTTTGTATTGTTATTCGTTATGTGAAGACACCATAGAACCAACAACTGTAAAAAGAAAACACATTGCATAAAACAAAACACTTTCTTATGTCAAAATACTTACAAAAATCCATGTTTGTGTTCAAAAGAATTGGGCAGGCGGGCAATCGCATTGTTTGTCCTTTACATTTCTCGGTCGCGGCTTACACAAACATCCTGGAGCACATGGTGGGTAGAATGGCATCATTACCGGCGCTGGGACCATTAATGGGCAAACCACGCATCGGTATTTCGGTACTGGGCAAATGCGAGGGGTTGGCAGGTCGCCTCTCGCAAATCTAACACATACAAAATTCATTCATTTATATTTCAATTTGTTCGTAAAAATAAATAAATACACAATTATGAATACGTATCGTATATTCGGTTCTGTATTTCATTTGAAATTCTCTTACCGTCTACCCATTTTTAAATTTATAATTTAATTCACAGTAAATTTACTTTAAAAAAAAGCCTAAATAATTTAACACGAAATGAAAACACGTCTGAACAAACAATAAAAACAGCAAAACTACTTTGTTTACTAGTAACGAAATCAAATGTTTAATATTTACGTTTCTATGTGTAACTAAGAAACAATTAACAAAAACACAAAGTTTAAACAATTAATTTGGGGCTTATTTTTAATTTTCAATATATACCCAGCAGATATAGATTGGAAAACATGTATTTGTTATATATCTGAGCTTCCTGTAAATGTAATGTAACAGATACGTAACATACATATACATTTACTATATGTAATATTGCTTTATTTATAATGGAAATTTTAGGTATTTTAATATTGAATTTGTTATATTTCGGAAAGAGAATTTCAAAATGTATTAAATAATATGCCTTTTACTACACTTATTTTTAGTTTAACATTGGAAAAACATGTATTTGTTACATAACTGAGCTTTTTCTAAATGTAATGTATCAGATACGTAACATATACGTGTTTTATTTATAATAGAAATTTTACGTATTTTAATATTGAATTTGTAATTTTCCGGAAAGAGTATTTCGAAAATGTATTAAATATGCCTTTTACTAGACTTATTTTTGGTTTTCCCCAGCAAAAGATTGGAAAACATGTATTTGTTACATATCTGAGCTGTAATGTAACAGATACGTAACATATACGTATATTTACTGGGAGTAAATAATATTGCTAATGGAAATTTAACGTATTTTAATATTGAATTTGTAATTTTTCGGTAAGAGAATTTCGAAAATGTAATATTGCTTTATTTATAATGGAAATTATACGTATTTTAATATTGGATTTGTAATTCTTCGGAAAGAGAATTTCGAAAATGTATTAAATATGCATTTTACTAGACTTATTTTTAGTTTTCCTCAGCAAACAGATTGGAAAAACGTATTTGTTACATATCTGAGCTTTCTCTAAATGTAATGTAACAGATACGTAACATATACGTATGTTTTACGTATTTAATATTGAATTTGTAATTTACGGAAAGAGAATTTGGAAAATAAAATAAATATGCCCTTTTCTAGACTTATTTTTAGTTTTCCTCAGCAAACAAATTGGAAAAATTGTATTTGTTACATATCTGAGCTTTCTCTAAATGTAATGTAACAGATACGTAACATATACGTGTTTAATATTGAATTTGTAATTTTCGGAAAGAGAATTTTTAAAATGTATTAAATTAATATGCCCTTTTCTAGACTTATTTTTAGTTTTTCCCAGCAAACAAATTTAAAAAATTGTATTTGTTACATATCTGAGCTTTCTCTAAACGTAATGTAACAGATACGTAACATATACGTATATATATATTGGGTATTTATAATTAAAATTTTACGTATTTTAATTGTAATTTTTCGGGAAAAAAGATTAGAAAAACGTATTTGTTACATATCTGAGCTTTCTGTAAATGTAATGTATTAGATACACGTAACATATACGTATGTTTATTGTGTATATGTAATATTGCGGTTTAATATTGAATTTGTAATGTAATTTTTCGGAAAATTATTAAATATTACTACTAGACCCTTTACTAGACTTATTTTTAATTTTCACTCAGCAAACAAATTAGGAAAACATGTATTTGTTACATATCTGAGCTTTCTCTAAATGTAATGTATCAGATACGTAACATATACGTTTATAATAGAAATTTTACGAAATTTAATGTTGAATTTGTTGTTTTCCGGATAGAGAATTACGAAAATGTATTAAAATATAAGAACTTACATATTATGGAATGTGCCTATTTTTTGATGATTCAATGATTAGATGATAATTCTTTCACACGAAATCTGCTGTGCTAGCACCGTCTTGGGCAACAAGGAGCAGGTGGGCAGCATGGTGTGCACGGGATACACACGGGCACAACCACTGGGAAACAGTAGGGTGTGTAGCAAGGTTGGCAACAGGGACTCACGCATGGTGAGCAACAGGGGGATCCACAGGGACCGCATGAACCACAGGGTGAAGAGCAGCAGCTATTACACACAAAAAAAAACATATTCCAAATCATTAAATTCATTCCTAATTTAATTCATTGCATTTAAAATAGTAGCATTTTTGGGTTAAATAAAATAAAATAGTGGGTTATAATTTAATTATGTAAAAATTATTAGCAATAGGATTAGGTCCAATTGCTAATATTTATTACGTTAAAATATTAGCAATGGATTGGACCTACGGCTGTATTAAAATATTTGCAAAATTAAAGAAATGAATAATAGAATGCACTTACGGCATATTGCTTCGTTTAGTTCTTTGCTAATATCACTAAAAATTTGGAAAAATTTGTCGAAAATTGAGGAGTAAAATGAAATGCGTGTGGCTTTGATGAATTATCAAACAACAATATGTTATTGATTAACGACGATTGCCAATGTTTTCAAGACCATAACAACCAAAAACGGCAACGCAACAATGTACATAAAAATTATTTATTTCACATTTTGATATAAATATTATTTTAACAAACGATGATTACCCATAACAACCAAAAAATTGTTTATTTCACATTTTGATATAAATATTATTTAAACAAACGACGATTTGCCATAACAACCAAATTAAACATCAAAAAGTTGTTTATTTCATATTTCGAAGTGAAGTGTAACACTTTCGGCTCTCTTCTCACCAAATTTTCGTGCCCTATAAATTTTATTTTGGTTTTATAATATTTCGAAATCATTTTTGGAAATTAATGTAGTTATAATTTGCAATTGAGTAATCAGTATGTCTTGTAATCCTGGATAGTAAGTATTAAAATTGCTTAACTTATATAAAAATAAATAATTTAAATATTTATTTATTTTTAGTATGTGCCCATGCCCAAACCAGAACGGATGTCCCACCTGTATGCCTGTTGTCTGTGCTACAACGACGAATCCCGCTTGCACATGTCCTTGCATACCTGGAGTACCAGCAGCAGTCTGCAATGCGGTAAGAAATTAATCGTAGACTGCCTATATATACTATAGCCCGTTTAATGAACAGATTCAGTACGTATCGTTATGGGTGGAGCTAGAATTGCGCAGAACGCAACGCGCAACAACCCATTGCACACCCTAAAAATTAACTAAACCCCTAATGAATAAATAAATGTTGTTCCAGAACTGTTGCTATATATACTATAGTCTATTTAATGAACAGATTCAGTACGTATCGTTATGGGCGGAGCTAGAATTGCGCAGTGCGTAACGCGCAACATCCTAAAAATAATAAAATAAGTTAGAACTAATGATATAAATTTTTTTTCCAGAACTGTTGCCCCGAGGGGCCGTGTCCGCGTGGTTTCAAACCTTGTGTGATGACCCTGACACCACCGGGCAATTGTGACCCGCGAGGCATGTGGCACGCGACCATTGAGAAGTGTCCACCGACAGCAAGACGGTGATTACCAAGACTAAGACTAAGAAATTCAGACCAAAAATTTGCGACTGTCTTATTGTTTTTACGAAATGAAACATATTGTGATATAATTTTCTTTTGCATTTTGGTATTTTTGTAAGCAGAAATTCTTGTCATTCATTGTAACAAGGCATTAGTTGATTATTTTTGTGTAAATTATACTTGAGAAATGAAATAAATTATTTTTGGACTGTTTGTACGTTACGTTCATAAAAATACTATTATTGTCATGGAATATTTGAACGGATATACACGTTTTGATCATCCTTGAATTAATTCGGCCTATTGTACGCCTAGAGCGTTCACACAAAACTGTTGAAGACAATGATACAACTATCTTCACTGAAATCAATAGTTTACTCGTGCTACTTTTTAATATATTGAAAAAATTGATTACTGGCAATTTTTGTTTAATTTTTTTCTTTCAAAAAACGTACCATTTACTGAAAAATTCGCCCTCAGCATTATTAGAAATACAGATGAATCGAGTGAAGGCCACTACAGCTTTCTTTCTTTATTTTAAAAACTTACTAAAAAGTATAGGCAGATTTTATTTTAATTTAAAACAAATTTACTTAAGATTAATTTTCAATATATCGAAAAAATGTATTATAAAAGCTAATATTAAAATTTCTGGTAACTTTCGTTAATTTTTTATTTTTTTGAAAAACGTCTTATTTACTAAAAAAATCATCTTTGAAAATCGTTATTTTATATTATATAAGCATTATTTGAAATACAGATAGTGAAAACATAAGTCGAGTGAAGGCCACTTCAGCTTTTTTCTTTTTTAATCTTGCTAAAAAATCTTAATATAGATAGGGGCAGATTTAATTTTAATTTAAAACATATATGTAAAATTACTCGTGCTACTTTTCAGTATATCGAAAAAAAAATATATTATAAAATCTGAAATTGAAATTTTTTTGCAACTTTTGTTGAAATTTCTTTGAAAATGGTTTTTTTATATTATATAAGCATTAGAAATAGAGATAATGAAAACACGAGAAAGTCGAGTAAGGGCCACTTCATTTCTTTTTCTGTTTTTAATAAACTTGCTTTAAAAAGAAAAAGAATTATTATCTTCATCTGATATTAAAATTTTGTTTAAAAATTGTTTTTTAAAAAACGTATTTACTGAAAAATCGCTTTAACATAGCAATATTAGAAATACAGATAGTGAAAACACAAGAAAATCGAGTAAGGGCCACTTCAGCTTTTTTCTCTTTTTAATAAACTAGCTAAAAAAATATATACAAATTATTATGTATCTTCATCTAGACAGGGACAGATTTAATTTTAATTTAAAACAAATATACGTAAAATTACTCGTGCTACTTTTCAATATATTGGAAAAAATATTATAAAAGTTAATAATATTTTTTTTTACAAATTTAATTTAAAAAATGTTTTCAAAAAACGTATTATTTACTGAAAAATCACCTTAGAGAATGGATATTTTATATTATATAAGCATTATTAGACATACAGATAGTGAAAACACAAGAAAATCGAGTAAGGGCCACTTCAGCTTTTTTATTTTTTTAATAAACTTGCTAAAAAAACAAATACAAATTATTATGTATCTTCATATAGGCAGGAGCAAACTTTATTTTAATTATAAACAAATATAGATAAAATTACTCGTGCTACTTTTCAATATATATCGGTAAAAAAATTAATAAAAGTTGTTTAAAAAACGTATTTACTGAAAAATCGCCTTAAAAAATGAATATGTTATATTATATAAGCATTATTAGAAGTACGAATAATAAAAACACAAGAAAGTCCAGTAAGGGCCACTTCAGCTCTTTTCATTTATTAATAAACTTGCTAAAAAATATATTGTGTAATTTGTGTTAATTTAAAACAAATATACGTAAAATTAGAACTATACAGTACAGTTTTATTAAATAAGTAGTATTACAATTTACAATTTATAATCCTGGCATTATATAAGCAATGTTGTCCAACGTTTGGGCCAATTGTTCAGGTGGACAACTGTTTAACTCGGGCACTTGTTGAGTTAAACACATTAACGGCCCTAAAGCACACAACAATGAATCCAATAACACCGATAAACTACCCGATACCGCTATTTGGCCCTGGAAATATAAACAACACATTTAAAACTAATAACAAAAATATTAGCAGAAAGTGGAGTGTAGGCCACTAATACACATGTTTTAATATTACAATAGGTCTAAAACGGGTTTATTCCTAAAAAGAAATGAAATGAACAAACCTCGTGCTCTTTTAAGCGTTCGCCAATAATCCGTAAACTTTCCCCTAAAAGTTCTAAATGGGCGGCCACGTCGATGGGTTGAGTGCCGGTGATTTTGTACAGGGCGACATCATTTTGTTGTTGTTGTTGTTGGTGGTGTTGTTTGCCCTTGGGTATCGAGTCGGGGGGCGACATCGGACCCGACGAAACAACTGAAGGAATGCCAAGGTCTAAGGGTTCAACGAGCTCAGGCTTTTTGTTTATGTCGCGTTCGAAAGGGGCTATTTTACCATGAAAAATGCAAGAATGCCTTTGTCGTAATTTTGCTTAAAAACTAATCATTCAACCCTACTAAATACAAAATCTAATCCGGTGTCTACATTCTGTCGCCATTAAAAGGGATTTTACACCGCCATTGTTGTTTTTAATTTGGCACGGAAAAGTGGTTATAAATTAAATTATATATATATTCGCCTTTCTTATACGTATAAATCTATAATATTTGGTCTACACAAATTATACAATTATACTAAGGCTCGGTACTACAGTTTTGACAAACTATCAGGTCCATCTAGTTCGAAGTATTGCCGCTCCGTTCTCGGCTATTTCAGATAGTGGCGCTACTATCGATTTCAAATGTTCAAGCAACCAGTGCTTAGAAATGAGCTATTTTTACGCAACAATCAAAGATATTCCATCGAATAATGACTGTTTATTGAATATAAACGATTGTTAAGACAAACTATCACGTCTAGTTCGATTCGACGTAATTGCATTAAAAAATGCTTGGTTTTCTTTTTAATGCAGGTTTGGGAAAAAGAATTTGACCGATTTATTTTTACTAAAAAAATATATCTGTCGATGCGTAATTGCATTAAAAATGCTTGGTATATTTTTAATACAGTTTTGGGAACAATAATTAGACCGATTTATTATTACTAAAAAAATATATCTGTCGAGGCGTAATTACATTTAAAAATGCTTGGTATTTTCTTTTAATACAGTTTTGGGAAATGAATTAGACCGATTTATTTATACTAAAAAAATATATCTGTCGACTCGAAATTGCATTAAAAATGCTTGGTATTTTTTTTTAAATGCAGTTTTGGGAAAAATAATTAGACCGATTTATTTTTACTAAAAAAATATATCTGTTGATGCATAATTGCATTAAAAATGCTTGTTATTTTTTTAATGCAGTTTTAGAAAAACAATTAGATTGATTTATTTATACTAAAAAAATATATGTCTATGCGTAATTGCATTAAAAACGCTTGGAATTTTTTTTAATGCAGTTTTAGAAAAACAATTATACTGATTTATTTATACTAAAAAAATATATCAGTCTATGCGTAATTGCATTAAAAACGCTTGGAATTCTTTTTAATGGAGTTTTAGAAAAGCAATTAGACTGATTTATTTATACTAAAAAGATATATCTGTCGGTGCGTAATTGCATTAAAAAATGCTTGGCATTTCTTTTAAATACAGTTTTGGGAAAAAAATTAGAGCGATTTATTTTTACTAAAAATATATATCTGTCGATGCATAATTGCATTAAAAATGATTAGTATTTTTTTTTTAGAATACACAGTTTTGGAGATAAAAATTAAAAACTAATACAGTTTTTGAAAATGAGATTACACCGATTTACTTTTACTAAAAAATATATATCTGTCGATGCGTAATTGCATTAAAAAATGATTAATATTTTTTTTTTTTAGAATACTCAGTTTTGGAGATAAAAACTATAAAAGGTGCATATTTTGGAGGTTTTTCTTTTTTATCTCCGAAACTGTGTATTAAAAAAATTTATATTTATACCAAGCATTTTTGTATGCAATTACGCATAGACTGGTATATTTTTAATAAAGATAAATCGGTTTAATTTTTATTGTCGATATTGATGTTTGATTTAAGTCGATTTTTATCGGTTTCGGTACAAAATTTGAAAATCGACTAGTTCTAAACAGAACTATCTATAAAATAAATACAAAATGTGATATAATGCGTCGAAAATAGTAAAAACTATGTAGAATTTATCACGTTTTTTAATTTAATAACCAAATATCAATTAAGATTAGAAAATTACAAATAATAATCTAGTTTGTATTATGACAAACAATGCTAGCATTCACAGCAACAAAATGAACACAATTATAATTATTTATATTTTTTTGGTGTGAACGTTGGCATTGTATGTAAATTGGAATGATTACTTGTAATTTCTAAGCTTAATTACTAATTGCATCGCAGTGTTTACACCATTACACTTACTATTCTTGGGTCCGGTGCCCGTAGTCTTCATCTTTGCATTTGCCCCGCTTTCCGCCGTTTCCAATGCCAGCACTTTATTATTCGCCCGCTTGGCCCGCCGGCGCCAGTTAAACTTTTCATTCGACGGTACAGTCGCCCATAATTCACCCAACCGTTTCGACATTTGTGAAAAATCCATATCCGGATTCACTTTGAGCAAATCGGCTCGAATTTCTCGCGCCCACATCATATACGCAGTAAAACGGGGTTTACCTGGAAGACAATTGGTGCGTTCAATGAGATTAGCCGGATGGATGTTAGCAACAACGGAAGCCACAGTATATGGCCTGCTTTTACGGTTACCGTGTTAATTATCAAACACATATTTATATCTCGGTTTCATTAATTTTCGACTTATTAAGCTTAAATAAATCATTTCGTTAAGCATCCACCATAGAACTATACAATATCTACAATATAACATATTTTTTTACCACTACATTGTAGTATTGTAGCTGTAAAATGGTAAATTGATTTTCTTTTTTAGAATTTCTCGTTTTACAGCTTAAAAAATAGACTATATTGTAGATATTGTATGGTTTTAGATTGAAAGTTTTACGAAATATATATATATATAAAGCTTAATACATCAGAAATTAATATTTACCGTTGCTAGACAGAGAACGAGATATAAACAGGTGTAGCTTCTTAAATAAAGCATATCTTTCATTATATATTTGGTTAGTTAAGTGTCGGTTATACACGTAGCCCTCGGTTTACGACGATTCGTTTTATGTCTTGTTTAAAATATTTAACGTCGATTTGGTAACGTAATTACGTCTTAAACCGAAGACTACTTATACAGTAAATAATAATTATAAAATTTATGAGCTAAAAATAATATATTTATTGTTTAAATTGGTTGAAAATTAAATATAAACATAAATTAATTTGTGAAAGTCACCCAGGTTTATAGTTTTTCTGGCGGGCAGTGCCCGGGCATTCGCCGCCAACTTTTTATAACTTTCCGGAGACAAAATATATAATTTTTTTTTTGTAATTTGTATTATTATTAAATTTTTATTTACAATTACTGTATTTTAGACTACTTATACTAATAGTATACAATTATTATAAAATTTATGAGCTCAAATTAATTAATTTATCGTTTAAATTGGTTGAAAATTAAATAAAAGCATAAATTAATTTGTGATTGATAAGTTTTTAATTTGTATTATTATTAAATTTTTATTTACAATTACTGTATTTTAGACTACTTATACTAATAGTATACAATTATTATAAAATTTATGAGCTCAAATTAATTTATCGTTTAAATTGGTTGAAAATTAAATAAAAGCATAAATTAATTTATGATTGATAAGTCACCCAGGTTGATTGTTTTTCTGGCGGGCAGTGCCCGGGCATTCGCCGCCAACTTTTTATAACTTTCCGGAGACAAAATATTTATTAATTATTTATTTTCTTAATTTGTGTTATTCAATTTTTATTTATAATTCTTTATTTTAGAGCTTTTTTTTTTTAAACTGAGTTGCTAACCTCATTGAGCGCACCTAATAATACGATGGATTCGCACCGAGACGAAATAAACAAAATAGTAATAAAATTTCTGAGCTCAAATTAGTATATTTATGGTTTAAATTGGTTGAAAATTAAATAAAACATACAATAATTTGTGAAATATAAGTCACCCAGCTTGATAGATTTTCTGGCGGGCAGTGCCTGTCCATTCGCCGCCAACTTTTCCTAACTTTCCGGACACATTTTTTTTTTAAATTTGTGTTATTCAATTTTTATTTATAATTACTGTATTTTAGAGCTAACCTCATTGAGCGCACCTAATAATTCGATGGATTCGGACCGAGACGAAATATATTTCGATTAAGAACATTTATTAATACACGTTTATCGCTTAAAGTACATTGCTAAATAATATTGATAAATAAACACCCAGATGTATGTGTTTCTGTGAATGAATGTATGTGTAGAACGCTTGTTACTAGTGGTAGATCCAGGCGTTTACAATATAATAGAATTCTACGTATAAGAAAGTCGAATTAAACTTTGTTACCTTAAATTAAACCCCGAATTCAACAATGAAAACTACTTACCTTTATCTTTTCTCTGCGCTTTAGTTTTCCCGATAATTTTCCCATCCTTGATCACCAATCGTTTCCGATTTGATTTTTCCATCAAATACAAACTCTGCGCCGGTTGTTCCAATTCTGTATGTTCGTCCAATCGCCTAAACCCTTGTTGATCCGGTTCATCATCTAAATCATCGCTCGATTCCAGCGAATCCAAATTACTATCCGAATTCGGTTCGTCGTATTCATTGTCTAATTCCGATTCGCTATGCGGCAAATCGAATTCTTCATAATCTAGCTCTTGCTTGATGTTTTCTTCTTTAATGTAAACCTCTTCGGATTTGGAGGGGTGTAGGTATGATTTTGATTGTTTTGGTGATAACATTGGTTCGTGCGATTCGGAGGATTTACGCTGGTTTGGGGTGCGCTTGTATCGGCTGTCTAAATCGTCGGGCGATTCGAAATCCATTAGTTTTGATGATTTTTTGCGGACTCGGCCGCTACGGGATACTCCGGTTACTTCTAAATCTATTCGAGTTAAAAAAAAAACAAAGCTCGAATGTATATTTGAAGTCGGCATTTGTAATAATAAACACATAGATGTATGTGTACGTAATTATTCTAATTATTTGGGTCAATTGGTGATTTTCTCTTCCAACAAAATGATTTTATCGGTCAAAAAATCACAATAATTAACAAATTAGTCAAAAAAAAAAAAATCTAAAAAAAGTACGTAATGTATAAAAAAAATAGTAACCATAAAAAATATTAACAGTAATATTCGTTTTGACTATTTGAAAATACGAAACCGACGTTTTAAAAAATATTCTCAAAACTCAAAATACAATTATGCATTTAATCGTATTTTACGGTTGCTTGGAATATTAATTTATTAAATTCTTTTTGTACTTATAGTTAGTGATCGCTTTTGTTTTTGAGTTGTCCACGTCTGTAATTCCCCTATTTTTATGTATATTTTATAAAAGCTCGCGTTTTATTTTATTTATGCATTATTACGCTTAATAATATTATTTAATTTATTGTGATTCAAGAAAAAATTATGAATTTAATCGCATTTAACGGTTAAGTTGCTTAGAATATTAATTTATTAAATTTGTTTTGAACTTATAGTTAGTAATCGCCATTGTTTTTGGGTTGTCCACGTTTGTAAATCCCCTATTTTTAGGTATATTTTATAAAAGCGCGCGTTTTATCTATTTTATACATTATTACGCTAAACATTATTTTATTTATTGTGATTCAAGATAAAATTATGCATATAATCGCATTTTACGATTAAGTTGCTTGGAATATGAATAATTTTTATTTTTTTTGTATTTATAGTTAATGATCGCCATTGTTTTTGTGTTGTCCACGTCTGTGAATCCCCTATTTTTATGTATATTTTATAAAAGCGCGCGTTTTATCTTTTAAATGCATTATTACGTTAAACAATATTTTATTTATTGTGATTCAAGTTAAAATTATGAATTTAATCGCATTTTACGATTAAGTTGCTTGGAATATGAATTTATTAATTTATTTTTGTATTTATAGTTAGTGATCGCCATTGTTTTTGTGTTGTCCACGTCTGTAAATCCCCTATGTTTATGTATATTTTATAAAAGCGCGCGTTTTATCTATTTTATGCTTTATTACGCTAACAGTATTATTTTATTTATTGTGATTTTTTTTCAATCATTTAAACTCTAAAATATATCCACGTTTTTTTCCTTTACAAATTCCATAATAAATTGATCAGAAATTCTCAATAATTAACAAAGTAGCCAAAAAAAAAAACCTTAAATAAAGTACATAATTTATAAAAAAAAAATAGTAATTACATAAAATATCGACCTCCAAATTTGAATAATAATATCTGTTTCGCTATTTTAAAATACAAAATCGACGATTTTTGAAAAATACAATTATTAATTTAAAACGTATTTTACGGATTCTTAGAATATTAATTTATTAAATAAAGAACACAATACTACATATTGTGTACTCTATATAAATAGATGCAGTAAGGAAATATATAATTCTGATTTTTTTTTAAAATAAATAATATTGTTTAAGGTTACATTTGTTACAAGTTGTTTATTATGGTGATTTTTGATCAATTAAGTCAATTTATTAAGGAATTTGTAAACGTGGGTACATTTTAGAGTTTGAAATGATGCATTGATCAAAAAATCACAATATAATAATATTATTTTGAGTAATAATACATAAAAGCGATAAAACCGTGAAAAATGGCGGAACGCGCGCTTTTATAAATACATATAAAAATAGGGGGATTTACAGATAGAAACAATGGCGATCACTAACTATAAATACAAAAAAAAAGTATTTGTTAGTTACGTTATAGCGAGATTTACAGAAATAACATAAATCATATATAAATAATATTTATCTTGTTTTTTTATGATAATTTACGTAATTATTGTAACCGGACAAATTATAACCTTTATTTCGCTTATACAAATTAAAAAAACCATCGGTACATATCTAAATATGTAAAACTGATTAATTTAAATACAGTTTAATAAAATTTAAAATCGGCAAACCTATTTTACACAATTTTAAATATAATATACGTAGTCAAGTCGGAAAATTAACACAAATATTTTAATTATGTCTTCGTTCGATTCGAAATATTTGTGGTTATTCACAGAGCCAGACATTTTATATTTTAAAAACCTAAATAAAATTAACAAAGCCTTAAGAATATATATTTTTATACATTTTAAATAACGTAATCAGTTATAACAGACGACCTATTAAAAATTGAGTTATAATAAACTCTCCCTTAAAAAATTAGGTTAGAATCAAAAACCAGAAAATACGTTTTACTATAAAACATTTAAATGAGAATATAATTCAAAATTTCGTTCACATAACTGTATTAATAACTAAATAATAATAATATATGTATAATTAAAAACAAAATTAACTACGTATTAATACCATTAATTAGTAAATGATTATGATGGTTACATACCTTCAACTTTTCCTTTCCTATGTTGTGGATCCATTTTCAAATGTTTTTGCACTTTATTGTGATTTAATATTTATTTATCATCATACCATTTTCACAACAACAAAAATAATGCAATATCTATGAAATTAGGCACTTTTAATTGAAACCTTATAAACCAAAATTTGAATCTACTTAATATAAAAGAATAATTATTTCGAACCTATTCCTCATTTAATTATAACAATTTAACAATAATCTAAATTTCAAGGGCTAAGAAATAATTTAAATTATAAATTAAGCTTCTATAAATAATTAAATATGCTTAATATTTTTCTTAATGTTGCCGATATTGAAACTATATCGATATTTCATACCAATTAAATAATAGCGCGCAGTTCAAATAATTGAGAAGCTAAAGCATTTTTAAATAAAAAAAATTCTTAAACAAAAGTGTTTGTCTCGTCGCCCTGAATCCAAAAATATATATAACTTGGATGTTAGTCGTCGCTCGTAAGACCAAATTTGTGCGCTCTATTCCTCTGAAGGTACCGGACCGATTCACACCAAATTTGCTACACATATTATTTAGCACCCCATTTGAATCTGTACGCAGTTTAATTCTAATCGCATGTATACTTCTCCAGTTATAGGGCCCCAAAATTTAGAACCCCCCTTAATACTGCCCTTATAAAAATAATTTAAACACCCAAAAATTCTACTAATAATTCTAAGATATTTTATGCCTACAAGATTTTTTCATATTGTTAACCCAAACGCCGTAAAAAAATATTAAAAATTATTTACAATTTTAAAATATGAATTATTTTTATATCAAGAATTGTAAGACTTTTTATATCTATAAAGTTTTGCAAATTGTTAACCAAAAGGCTATTATAATTAAATACCGCATATATTACCTATAAGGCGAGCTGGACGCATAGGTGCGTTGTTTTAGGAGTTAATAAGTGGAAAAAATACTTAATTATTATTTTAATAGAAACAATACATAATTGGAAATGCGTAAATTTAGTCAAATTAGTGCATAATCTACAATTAGGAATTTATTTAATTATTAATTATAAATAAATAAATAAAGAACTAAAATAAACATGAATTACTAAAAAATACACAACCAAAAACAAACTAGTAACAAATTTTTAACAATATTTCATAATATACTATTCTTACTTATTATATATAATTTTAATTTTTAAATATTTCAATTCTATCAAGATTCGTGCTTAGTATTTTACAATAAGACAAAACGACACTTTTTTATTTTTAATATTTTGTGATATGATTTACTATTTAGATTTGTATATAATTAAAGGAAAACTAAACAAAGCAACAAATATAACTCCTCCATTACGTAACTCCTAACGCCTTTAATGCCATGGTTATGAGTCGATTCACCATGCCTTCATACATCCGACATGTTGATACCGCAGCCTAATCAACACTTCCGGTTTCTTTAAATTTCCTAGATCAATATCACATTTTGTCAATAATTGTTGCTTATTTAGTTTTAAATCTATTCTGAATCATCTATAATGTATAACAAGAAATATGCATCAACATTTATAGGTTATGTGACTAGAACAAGGTCATGCAATTTTGTAAAGATGGCGGATAGTCGCCATGTTGCGCAGAACCTTGAATTTGTTGCGATTGTTGCACAGCTGCCATCGCCATCGACACCGGAGTGCTATTTGGGTGATAAGGAACCTGGAAGAAACATTTTTCTTTGTTATCCCGAATTCTACCCTTAATTACTTCCCTGAATGGTAATAAAAGTAAAACAAAAATAATTATACTGGTAAAATAGTGAAAATTACTAACAGATCCATTATGGTGAAACCTCGGGTCCAACATCATAGCTGCAGCCACTGCTGCAGCCGTCGAAGTCGCTGTAGTCGGATGCCCCGCCCCCCTAGCTAGCATATGATGGTTGACAGCCCCGCCCCCTACCGCTGATTGGTGCTGGCTGACAGCGCGCTGCGCGGCATTGTGGGAAGTCAACAGCTGGTGAGGTATGTTGTGCGCGTGCGCCGTATGGTGATGATGGAATTCATTTGGATCACCGAAATGGTGATAATTGTGGTTTAATGTTGGCAATGTACTTCCTAAAGTAATGGTATTACTATGTTTCCTTCCATATTCTTCAATATTTATGTCGGAAATGAATTAGTTTTTGTACCTGTAGAAGATGGATGATTTTGATGATGCATTATTAAATCTTGTATCTCGTTTCCGATTGGTTGAGTTGTATTGGATGGCGGTGTGTTATTGGTTGATGGTGAAAAGTTAATGGAATTGCTGTTAGTTGTCGATGTTTCTTGTGGCGTCTAAAATAAAAATTAAACAAAGTTTCTCAATTTTAAATTGCGAAAGTGTTATTTTACCCCATGTTAAACAATAAAAAGCAAAAATGGTTTATTCTGAGCATTATTTTGCTCAATACTATAGCAAATTAGTTTTCTAAATCGATTTCCAAGAGTATAAAACATCGCTAACTCGAATCGTTAAGGATTTATAGCAATTTTAAAATTTAGCCCATGTTAAAAATTGAGAATGTAAAATAATTAATTTTTAGTAGTATTTTGCTTAATACTATACCAAAATAGTAGTTTAAATCAATTTGCAAGAGTATAAAATATTGCTAACGTACACCGTTAAGATTTTATAGTCGTTTTAAAATTAAAACCATGTTAAAAATTGTGAATGAAAACATTATTTATTTCCAGGATAATTTTGATTAATACTATATCAAAATGGTATTCTAAATCGATTTGCAAGAGTACAAAATATCGCTAACGCGAACCGTTAGAGACATATAACCATTTTAAAATTAAAACCATGTTAAACATTGAGAATGAAAACATTATTTATTTCCAGGATTATTTTGATTAATACTATAGCAAAAAGGTCTTCTAAATCGATTTGCAAGAGTACAGAATATCGCTAACACGAACCGTTAGAGACTTATAACCATTTTAAAATTTAAACCATGTTAAAAATTGAGAATGAAAACATTATTTATTTCCAGGATTATTTTGATTAATACTATATCAATAAGGTTATCTAAATCGATTTACAAGAGTACAAAATATCGCTAACGCAAACCGTTAGAGACATATAACCATTTTAAAATTTATACCATGTTAAAAATTGAGAATGAAAACATTATTTATTTCCAGGATTATTTTGATTAATACTATAGCAAAATGATATTCTAAATCGATTTGCAAGAGTACAAAATATCGCTAACGCGAACCATTTGGAACTTATAGTAATTTTAAAATATTTTCCATGTTAAAAATTGAAATAAATTAGAATTATTTTCGGTATAATATTACTTAATACTGTAGCAAAACAGTATTCTAAGGCGATTATCAAGAGTGAAAAATATCTCTAGCTCAAAGCGTTTAGAAGTTATAGTGATTTTAAAATTAAGTCCATGTTAAAAATAGGGAATACAAACATTATTTATTCTGTGTATTATTTTGCTTAATACTATAGCAAAAAGGTATTCTAAATCGATTTTCAAGAGTGTAATACTTCCTTAACTCTAAGCGTTTGGGATTTATAGTAATTTTTAAATTTAATCCATGTTAAAATTATTTATTTTCGGTATAATATTGATTAATACGATAGTAAAAAGGTATTCTACGGCGATTATCAAGAGTGAAAAATATCTCTAGCTCAAAGCGTTTAGAAGTTATAGTGATTTTAAAATTAAGTCCATGTTAAAAATAGGGAATACAAAAAGGATCTATTCTGTGTATTATTTTACTCAATACTATAGCTAAAAGGTATTCTAAATCGATTTTCAAGAGTGTAACACTTCCGTAACTCTAAGCGTTTAGGAGTTATAGCAATTTTAAAATTTAATCCATGTTAAAAATTGAGAATCAAAAATGATTTATTTTCGGTACAATGTTGTTTAATACGATAGTAAAAGGGTATTCTAAAGCGATTATCAAGAGTGAAAAATATCTCAAGCTCAAAGCTTTTAGAAGTTATAGTAAGATTAAAATTAAGTCCATGTTAAAAATAGAGAATACAAAAAGGATCTATTCTGTATATTATTTTACTCAATACTATAGCAAAAAGGTATTCTAAATCGATTTTCAAGAGTGTAACACATCTCTAATTCAAAGCGTTTGGGACTTATAGTAATTTTAAAATTTAATCCATGTTAAAAATTGAGAATCAAAAATGATTTATTTTCGGTACAATGTTGTTTAATACGATAGTAAAAAAGTATTCTAAAGCGATTATCATGAGTGAAAAATATCTCTACCTCAAAGCGTTTAGAAGTTATAGTAATTTTAAAATTTAATCCATGTTAAAACATATAACTAAAAATTTAGAACTTACTTGGTTCTTCGATCTGCCGACAGAGCTACCCGAATTGGAGCTAGTACTCGTAGTGTTCCGTAACGGTCGCGCTTTATACGGAACTTTCGCCGATGCGTTTTCCCCGTGATGTCGCGTAAAATGCTCCTTTAGTTTGTCCCTTCGTGAGCTCGCATAATCACATTGCGAACACTTGAACGGTTTCTCATCCAAATGGATGCGTTCATGGCGCACTAAGTGCGATTTCTCCATGAAACCGCGACCACAAACATTGCAATTGTGCGGTCTGACGCCATTATGCGTTTTGGCGTGGGTAGTCAATTGGTTCTTTTTCGCGGTGGAATATTTGCAATGGGGAAACGAACAGCGATACACATCACCTAAATTATATCTCTTACGTTATTTAATGGATACATTTAAAAAAAAAAACTAAGTATATTACTTACCGGAATGCATTCGTTTGTGCGCGATCATATGGCTGAGAAACTTCGTACTAAATCCGCAAGTGTCGCATGTCAATGTTTTCTCTGTTGTATGCGACATCATGTGTTGTTCCAAACTGTGTTTGAATCGGAAACTTTTCCCACACGAATCACATTTGAATTGTTTGTCGGATGTGTGTAGTTTTAAATGTGCTAGTAGATTTTGTTTAACGCGACATTTGAACGAACAGAATGTACATTGGTACACCATTTCGTCTGAATGTCGCGTGCGATGAGTTAATAGTTTGGCTATTTGATCGGTTTCATGATCGCCTATTAGGAAAATAAACATGCATTGATGTAGAGGGGATCAATGATTCCAGCTTCCGTAAGGGAACATATTAGGATTTCAAAGATGGCTTGTTGTTTATATATATATATTTGTATTTATGGAATTTGTTGAAGTACGCTACTAGAAAGTGTATGATCCGGTATGGTCTAGTGGCTAGGATAGCTGGCTTTCACCCAGCAGGCTCGGGTTCGATTCCCGGTACCGGAATTACATTTTTAAATTTTTATTATTGCCATTTAGACAAATTGTGAAGTTCCTTCGAAACCAATTTCTAGACTTCGGTACACACCAGATTTTCTTTATTGTTATTAAAATGGAAATAAATTGGGAAATATCTACCAATTTTCTACAAAATCAATTTGGCAAAATATATCTAAATTTCACATTGCCATTTTGATGAATTGTCAAGTTCTTTCGAAACCAATTTCTAGAATTCGGTATACAAACTTGTTTTCTTTGTAATTAAAATTAAAACAAATTGGTAAATATTTACCAATTTTCTATAAAATTTAACAATTAGGCAAAATCAGTCTTCCTAAATATCGATTAAATGCAAGTAAACCTTAAATAAGTATCAATGTTCTATACATTTTTCGAAATTGTATAATATCTTATAAATCTGATATAAGTTCCGAAAACGCCTCAATTTGCTCTAATTTTATAATAATAAATGTATATATAATTGTAAAATATACAAATATATAAGAAACAAGTATCAATGTTCTATACATTTTTCGAAATTATATATCCGATTAGATATAAGTTCCGAAAACGTCTCAATTTGCTCTAATTTAATAATAATAAATGTATATATAGTTGTATAATATACAAATATATAAGAAATAAGTATCAATGTTCTATACATTTTTCGAAATTATAAATCCTATAAATCTAATTACGTCTCAATTTGCTCTAATTTAATAATAATAAATGTATATATATAATTGTAAAATATACAAATATATAAGAAATAAGTATCAATGTTCTATACATTTTTCGAAATTATAAATCCTATAAATCTAATTACGCCTCAATTTGCTCTAATTTAATAATAATAAATGTATATATATAATTGTAAATATATACAAATATATAAGAAATAAGTATCAATGTTCTATACATTTTTCGAAATTATAAATCTAATTACGGCTCAATTTGCTCTAATTTAATAATAATAAATGTATATATAATTATAAATATATAAGAAATAAGTATCAATGTTCTATACATTTTTCGAAATTATAAATCCTATAAATCTAATTACGCCTCAATTTGCTCTAATTTAATAATAATAAATGTATATATAATTGTAAATATATACAAATATATAAGAAATGAGTATCAATGTTCTATACATTTTTCGAAATTATAAATCCTATAAATTTAATTACGTCTCAATTTGCTCTAATTTAATAATAATAAATATATACATAATTGTAAAATATACAAATATATAAGAAATAAGTATAAATGTTCTATACATTTTTCGAAATTATAAATCCTATAAATCTGATTAGATACAAGTTCCAAAAACGTCCCAATTTGCTCATATTTAATAGTAATAAATGTATATATATATAATTGAAAAATATACAAATATATAAGAAATAAGTATCAATGTTCTATACATTTTTCAAAATTATATAATATCCAATATATCTGATAAGATATAAATTCCCGAAACGTCTCTATTTGCTCTAATTTAAAAATAATAAATGTATATATAATTGTAAAATATACAAATATATAATATAAAAAATGAAAAAACAAGGGCTCAACCGGGATTTGAACCCGGGACCTCTCGCACCCAAAGCGAGAATCATACCCCTAGACCATTGAGCCGATATTCTTATTCCATTCACTTTCTCAAAGTTACACAATATTATACTTTTAAATTGACCAACATACATAAATTTAATTGTATATACTTTAGCTAAACGATTGAATTATACTTTTTACTCAATTCTACATCAAATAGAGTTAACTTTCATTCAACTACATTTCTCAGCGCATAATAACAATTTTTAGAGTCCAGTAAACCTCGGGGAAATACTTAATTTTAGAATTTTAACAAAATAAAATCATGCAGTGTTGCCAACTATTCATTTCCGGTATATCTTTGATATCGTTAGTGTATAATTTAAAATATGGCTACGATGTTTTGCTTGAAGGATTAAAAATGGTAGTAATTTAAGAAAGTAACTTACAGTAATCGCATTTATATGGCGGCCCCGGAAAATGATTTTTCATATGGGTTAAGTAATCGCCGTGATATTGACATACAAACGTACAAATACCACATTTGTATGTGACATCCTTTGCGTGACTCAGAGCCAAATGTTGTTCTAGTAGTAAAGAATCATTTATTACAGTGAAACAAATCGGGCATTTTACACCGAATTTCTCGTCACTGTATACCTCTGTAATTAAAACAAAAAAAAAACGTATATATATATATATATATATGTATTTTATTTCTGCATCTATTTTGTATTTGAGTGCACAATTAATTTATCGCAATTATTTTGTTGGTCATAAAATTCATTTTGATGTAGAAATGAATTTAATGTGGTTGAATAATCAATCTTTGTTGTTTTGGTAATCGTTCAGGTTTATGAAATCATGCGTCATAATGTTCGTAATTAAAATTAATTAATTTACCGAAAATATATGTGAACGGCTGATCAGAAATCAGTATCCGTTGTGCGTTTGTGGAAAACAGTCGTTCGGTTTGAGAAATATATATATATATATATATATATATATATATATATATATATATATATATATATATATATTATATGATAATGGTTAGCAAATTTACAAAATTGTTTCATAATAATCGTTGCGTCATCAAATGTTAAAATGTATTAAAAATTACATTATATCGGACAAGAATGAACTGTATATGATATGGGTACATTGTGCCCCACGGGTTAACCTAGTATATATATATATATATATATATATATATATATATATATATATATATATATATATATATATATAAACATGTGTATGTATCCGGAACGTTTTATTTACTAATGTCTCCATATTTTCTATTTTTTATTACATAAGTTGTGTTTGTTAGTTCGTATATATGATATGGGCACATAGTGCCCACGAATTAACCTAATATATAAATATAAACATATGTGTGTGTAATTGTGTATGTGTCCAGAACGTTTTATTTACTGATGTCTCCATATTTTCTACTTTTATTACATAAGTTGTGTTTGTTAGTTCGTAAGATGTATATATGTATATATATATGATATGGGCACATAGTGCCCACGGGTTAACCTAGTATATAATATAAACATATGTATGTATGTAATTGTTTAAATGTGTATGTGTCCGGAACGTTTTATTTACTATTGTCTCCATAATTTCTACATTTATTGTGTTTCTTAGTTCGTAAGATGTAGTGTTCCGGATAGAAAGCTAGATATATAGACAGATGCATCACTATTCTGTATATGATATGGGCAAATGGTGCCGTGTTAACTTAGTAAACTTGTTGTATAGTAATTTAGGATTAAATTCAATTCAATTCCAATTCAAAATGCAGTTTATTTTAGTTATTTATTATTAGTTCGTAAGATGTACATAGTGTTCCGGATAGAAAGCTAGATACGTAGACAGATTCATCGCTATTCTGTATATAATATGGGCAAATGGTACCGTGTTAACTTAGTAAACTTGTTGTATAGAAATTTAGAATTAAATTCAATTCCAATTCAAAATTCAGTTAATTTTAGTTATTTATTATTAGTTCGTAAGATGTACATAGTGTTCCGGATAGAAAACTAGATACATAGACAGATGCATCGCTATTCTGCATATGATATTGTTCCGGTTAACTTAGTTAACTTGTTGTATAGTAATTTAGAATTCAATTCAATTCAATTCCAATTCAAAAGTCAGTTTATTTTAGTTATTTATTATTAGTATGTAAGATGTACATAGTGTTCCGGATAGAAAGCTAGATACAGTCAGATGCATCGACATTCTGTATATGATATGGGCAAATAGTGCCGTGTTAATTTAGTAAACTTGTTGTATAGTAATTTAGGATTCAATTCAATTCATTTCCAATTCAAAATTCAGTTTATTTTAAATCAATTCGTAAATAAATAAATAAATATAGAAAAGGATAACTAATTTTACCTTCAATTCTCTTTCGAATATTGACCACAGATATCTTCTTCTTACAAAATACATTTTTCATCGACGCAACCCGAAGATTCGGTTTTAAACCGTATAGCATTAACCGTCGGATAAACCGTTGTTTATACGATTTACTCTTCGCTCGTACGACAAGCATTTTAACATTGTTTTTCTTGTTGCTACCACTATCCGAATTATCCATTTCCGTGACTTTAATATCGCCATTTTTATCTGTCTCGCTCGTACTATTGTCCCCATCTTTACCCTCATTTATTGAACAGTCGAGTTTATCGTTTGATTTGTCTTCGAGATTGTTTTGATCATTAAAACTCTAAATAAATAAAATTAGTTATATACGCATGCGCGCGAGTCAAGCACGGACTGTACACAATCGGGTAGTGTCGGTCAAAGTCGGGTTTACCTGTGTAAATTTATAATGTAGCTCTTCGTATCGGCTTTTATAATTGGGAAGTAAAATGTTGTTTTGAATTAATGTGTTTAATACATTATAAAAACATTTATCACTGGTTGTGTATAAACAACATGTTTCTAAATGTTTCGATATATCGTTATGATCGGTATTGATCCATTGTATTGAGTTCAATAACTTTGGGAAATCCTTTTCTCGAGTCGATTTTTCCTTGGATATCCATTGCGTAAATATTTCTAATTGTTTTACAACTGGTATACTAACATTCTGGAAAAAATTATTGTACAATTAAAATTACGACAAATATTCGGTACATATATAAAATTTAATTATTATTAAAACAAGCATATGTACCAATGCCTGCAGCGCGCCGTTTTATTTATTTAGTGGAACTATTTTTGTATTAATTTATGTAGAGAACATTTTTTAACTACTGATGTTTTTATTCTATAATTAAAATTACTACAAATATTCGGTACTAATAAGAATTTAATTGAATAATTATAATAAGCACTAATGCCTTCAGCTCGCCGTTTAATTTATTTAGTGGAACTATTTTTGTTAAATGTATGTAGAAAATATTTAATTAACCAGTGATACTTTTATTGTATAATTCAAACAACTACAAATTACGATACTTGTATAAAATTTAATTATATAATTATAATAAGCACCAATGCTTTCAGCTCGCCCTCTTATCATTTAACTGCTGATGTTTTTATTGTATAATTCAAATTACTACAAATATCGGTAATGATTAAATTTAATTTTATAATTATAACAAGCACTAATGCCTCCAGCTCTCCTAATTATCTATTTAGTGAAATTATTTTTGTTACATTTATGTAGCATATTTAACCACTGTTTTTATTGCATAATTCTACTACAAATATCGATACATATAAAAACTTTAATTATATATTTAAAAAATAGCATATATACATGCACTAATGCTTTCAGCTCGCCGTATTATCAATTTAGTGGAATTATTTTTGTTAAATTTATGTAGAAAACATTTTTATTAACCGCTGAAGTTTTTATTATAATTCAAAGTAATACAAATTACGGTATATTTTATTATATACTAATTAAACCAAGCGTATATACAGGCGCCAATGGCTTCAGCTCGCCGTATTATCTATTTGATGGATTATTTTTGTTAAATATAAATAGAAAACATTTTTTAACCGCTGAAGTTTTTATTATAATTCAAATTAATACAAATTACGCTATATTTTATTATATAATGAAAACAAGCATATATACGGGCGCCAATGCTGTCAGCTCGCCATTATATCTATTTGGTGGATTATTTTTGTTAAATTTATATAGAAATCATTTTTTAACCACTGATGCTTTTATTGAAGCATTAAAACAAGCATATATACATGCACAAATGCCTGCAGCTCGCCGTATTATCTATTTAGTGGATTATTTTTGTTAAATTTATATAGAAAACAATTTTAACCACTGATTGTTTTATTGTATAATTAAAGTACTTATATAAACTTTAATTGTATCATTAAAACAAGCATATACACACAGGCACCAATGCCTTCAGCTCACCGACTTATTTAATGGTGGAACATATTTTGTTTAATTTATGTAGATAACTATTATTTAACTATTGAAGTTTACGGTATTTATATAAAATTTAATTTTATCATTAAAACAAGCATAAATCTATATCTATGCACCAATGCCTTCATCTCGACGTATCTATATGGTGGAACTATTTTTGTATTATTTTATGTAAAAATCAATTTTTAGACATGTTTTTATTATATAAACTCAAATTATATAATTAGAAATAGCTTAGGTACAGGCACCAATGCGTTCAGCTCACCGTATTATTTATTTGGCGGATATTTTTGTATATATATATATATATATATTTAACTACTGTTGTTTTTAATGAAGAAAACGTATTTTCAATCTCTTATTTTTGAAGATATAAAATGATAAATAACAATGCAAATTTTAAAATTATTATTTTTAATTCTTTGATACTAGCATGTTACAGACATACGACCTTTAAGTATTTTTAGTACTATTGATGAGTTAAAAACGAACTATAGTTGTAAATCTACTAAAATTCTACTTTAACAATATATATTTTTTTTAAATCCGTCTTTGTAATTTCTGTAAACTTACCTCATATCTGATGAAACTTTGCAATTTTTGCAATGGCAAATTCATCACTTCATACCCATTTATGATGTCGTTTAATTTCGTATTTAATAAATTATCAACAGCCCTAATATTTTTCAAATTATACCTTTGTATTAAATCAAGCACAAACAAACAATTATTTACAGTTAAACTTTTCTCTAAGTACTCAGAACAATATTCTAAAATTTTATTTACAATAAAATGATTTGCTAATTTCAATAATTCCTCTATATTTGAATTATGAATCGTAATTTTGCCACTGTACATATACACTAAAAACGTTTCAAACGTATCATTGTCCAGGCAGCTAATAGTTAGCTGCTCCTTTACAATTTTATGCTGCTTTAAAATCGAGTCAAAATACGGCGAATTCGAAGCCAAAACATTGCGGTGAACTTTCACGATTTTATCGTTTACATAAAGCGTTAAATCACAGAATCTATTAGCGCGCTGCTGTTCATACAGATTTGATAAAATTAGTGAAGACATTTCGGGCGTTTCAAATGTCATTTGGGGTTCAGCCATCATTTTTAATTAAAAATATTGTAATAAACACATCACTACTTATTATTTAACACTTTAAGCACAATTAAAATGTATACACTTCATATTTAAACTAGCATTTTATACGTATATACTTAAATATTTATAAATATTGCACGAAATTTAAGTAAAAGTCACATTTTCACATATATTTTCCACTGTAGGAACATTATCAGAAATGATCTAATTTTATTATTGCACTCGTATTGACATTTTCATAAAAACTTTGTTTTATTTCCTCCGGTTTAATGACATCTGTCAAAACAAATCGTCAACTGTATATAGAAAAAAACCCTATTTAACATATATCACTAAAGTTATCCACTATTATCTCCAGCTACGCCATTTTGAAAGATTCCACTTATAGATATTCCGAAAATAAACCACTGTAACCGCTAACGAATAAAATATCAAATTTCTCGAACTTGTAAAGCATTTTTAAGATATATTAGCAGTAAAATCGTTTATAATCGCTAATACTATCGAAATTATATTATTTTAGCTCTTTAAAGTCAATTAGAACCGAAATAAATGTGTAACCGGTTACTGTGATCCAAATTCGGAATACGTCTTTATAGTATATTCCGAAAATGAACCACTGTAACCTCGCTAACGAATAAAATATCGCATTTCTCGAACTTGAAACGCATTTTTAGGATATACTAGCAGTAAAATGGTTTATAATCGCTAATACCATCGAAATAATATTATTTTAGCACTTTAAAGTCAATTAGAAACGAAATAAATGTGTAACCGGTTACTGTGATCCAAATTCGGAATACGTCTTTATAGTATATTCCGAAAATGAACCACTGTAACCGCGCTAACGAATAAAATATCGCATTTCTCGAACTTGAAACGCATTTTTAGGATATACTAGCAGTAAAATGGTTTATAATCGCTAATACCATCGAAATAATATTATTTTAACTCTTTAAAGTCAATTAGAAACGAAATAAATGTGTAACCGGTTACTGTGATCCAAATTCGGAATACGTTTTTAATTCCGCATTTGGATCACAGTAACCGCTTACACATTTATTTCATTTCTAATTGACTTTAAAGACCCATAATAACATTATTTCGATAGTATTAGGCGTTTATAATCAATTTTATTACCAATTTATTCTCAAAATACTTTACAAGATCGATAAATTCGATATATTATACGTGTTTACAGTGGACTAATTACGGAATATACTATAATAGTATATACCGTAATTAGACCACTGTTACCACTAACGTATAATATATCGAATTTCAATATCAATTTATAAGATTTATATCTTGAATTAAAGGTTTAAGTAGGTGCATTACGAATATAGAATATTTAGAGGAAATCAGGGAAACGTGTACATACGACTTGGGCGTTTAAAATGATATTTCATAATTCATGTACATATATCTACAGTATTTGATTATATATAGCTAATTATTGATATTTTATACAAAATAGAACATAATTGAGGCCTTAAAACCACGTATTAAGCGAAATAAAGACCTAGGGGATTTTATTTTTGACTACGTTGGCATATTGTGACTGGAGAAAACTTTGGATAACTTTACTGATATTTTAATACTCAGTGATGCTCAAATTTTGTTAATTTTGGGTGTTTTTAATGATATTTCATAATTTCTGTACATATGTCTACAGTTTTTGATTATATATAGCTAATTTATGATATTTTATACAAAATAGAACATAATTGAGGCCTTAAAACCACGTATTAAGCGAAATAAAAACTAGGGGATTTTGTTTTTGACTAGGTTGGCAAAACGTGACTGGCGAAACTCTGGATAACTTTACAGACATTCGTTACCATAAAGTTCATTTTAGTTGCCATGGTTACGATTGCTATCTCTTTTTATCCCATATAAATGGCATAAGGCTATCCTTATTTTCCTTCCTATAAAGTACCAGTCTATAGTTAAAGTAGCTTCATTAAGCTTTAAGGAAATTTATGAAGCCGGCCCTAAGATTAATTACTGTTTCGCTGCGAACTTTTCATTTTATGTTATTTAATATTTCTCAAAATTCCCCAAAGATCTACTAAAAAATAGATTAATGGGTTGGCAACACTGTACTTGTCCCTGTTCATGTCAAATAATTTGCACTTGATTATTAATATAATAGTTTAAAGATTTAAATCCAGTCTGATTGATTGTAATTTAGTAGACGATGGAAAACAGTGAGAGTGGCGATGATTTAGGGCATACGTTTTTGACAACGGAAGCGTCTGCGTATATCGTACAAAGTGACGATATGGATGGTAATAGAAAATGATTGGGAAAATCGTAGGGAATTCGATGATTTTCATTGTTTTTAGATGACGGCGATCATTTAACAGCGGAAAACACGGACGATTCGAATCATGATTCAAACGACAAAATGGGTGTGCCATTACGGGAACAGGATCGTTTCTTGCCAATTGCTAACGTTGCCAAAATCATGAAAAAAGCTATACCCGAGACTGGCAAGGTACTTAGCCAGAGTAAAGTACGAACGTATCCAAATTTTGTTTATTTCTATGCATGCTTTTCGCAGGGCTGGATTCAGATACATTTTAACAGTTTTCACTAATTTTTTTTTAATTTTTAAATGTATTTGGATCCATCTCTGATATTTTCATTGTCAAAATTTAGTTTTGTATAAATGTAAGGATTTTTATTATTTTTATTTATATTGCGGATATATAGACTAAAGCAAACCACTTAGTAATTAGAAATTTAAAATAATAATTTAGTTTGTATTATCACAAGCAATGTTAGCATTCACAGCAACAAAATTACCTAAATTAATTATAATTGTCATAAAACAAACTGCTTAATTACTAATTGATTCACTGTGTATACTCTTTTAAAATCTAGGGTGGCCTTCACTCGACTTATACTTAGTTTTCACTATATCCATTGCCATGAAACTATATCAATATGTGTGGTAACTAAAACTGTTTTCACAGCAAACTAATTAGTAATTAAACTTAGAAATTACAATTAATAAATGATAATGCTAGCGTTCAAAACAACATTTATAATAAATTATGTTAATTTTGTTGCAGTGAATGCAATCATTGTTTACTATAAAACAAGCTCTGTTATTATTTCTCATTTTTTATCTTAATTACTAATTAGCACATAAATACAACTTAGCTATTTTAGTAAATGGTACTTTTTTCAAAAAACTTTTTAAACTAAAGTTACTAGAAATTTTAATACTTTTAACTTTTTCTCTAACTCGTGTCGTTCTTGAGATATTGAAAAAGTAGCATAAGTAAACCGTTATTTCCGGTTAAGATATTTTTTTACGGGGCATTTTATAATTTCATAATTTTTCCTCTAACAGTTTTGGCTCTAGAGCGTTCACACACGGACACACAGACGTAATTCTGAAAAGAGTCAATTCTGAGATTGTTAAAACGTGTATTTCCGTTAAAATCTAGAGTTAATTTGTTTTTTATTACATAAAAAAAAAATATAGCTAGTGGAAGTGTGAGAAAGACGAGTGTAGGACACTCTAGCTTTTTTTTTAAACAATATCTCCTTTTTGTATATTTCGAAAAAGACACGATTTAAAATAAACGAATTTTTAAAAATTCATAATTAAATTTCGAGCCAATTTTGTTCTAAAAAATGTTCCATTTACTGAAAAATCGGTGGTGGTTCATGCATATAGTTAGTGGAAGTGTGAAAAAGTCGAGTGTAGGCCACTCCAGCTTTTTTAAAAACGACACGATTTAAGAGAAGAAATTATTTTTTTAAAAATGCATATTAAAATTTCGAGCAATTTTTGTTTGAAAAAATGTACCATTAACTGAAACATCGCTTTTGAAACTAGATATTTTATAATTACGTGCCATGGTTCATGCATATAGCTAGTGGAAGTGTGAGAAAGACTAGTATAGGCTACTCCAGCTTTTTTTTTAAAACAATATCTCCTTTTTGTATATTTCGAAAACAACACGATTTAAGAGAAATATATATATTTTTTTAATTTTGAGCTATTTTGTTCGAAAAAATGTACCATTTATTGAAAAACCGCTTTTGAAACTAACTATTTTATATTTACGTTCCATGGTTCATGCATATAGCTAGTGGAAGTGTAAGAAAGACGAGTGTAGGCCACTCATGCTTTAAAAAAAATAATATATACTTTTTGTATATCTTAAAAACGACTCGATTTAAAAGAAATATTTTTTTTAAATACAAATTAAAATTTTTAACAAATGAAAAATGTACAATTTACTGAAAAAACGCTATTGAAACTAGCAATTTTATATTTACGTTCCATGGTTTATGCATATTGTTAGTGGAAGTGTGAGAAAAAAGAGTGTAGG
This sequence comes from Leistus spinibarbis, assembly GCA_933228885.1. Classification (NCBI taxonomy): domain Eukaryota; kingdom Metazoa; phylum Arthropoda; class Insecta; order Coleoptera; family Carabidae; genus Leistus; species Leistus spinibarbis. The sequence goes on along the minus strand of OW121803.1, from coordinate 7,604,572 downwards.
CCACTCCAGCTTTAAAAAAAAATATTTACATTTTGTATATTTCAAAAACGACACGATTTAAGAGCAATAATTTTGTTTTTAAATTCAAATTCAAATTATTTTAGTTATTTTATATTTACGTTCTATGGTTTATGCATATTGTTAGTGGAAGTGTGAGAAAGAAGAGTGTAGGCCACTCCAGCTTTAAAAAAAAAAAATTACATTTTGTATATTTCAAAAACGACACGATTTAAGAGCAATAATTTTGTTTTTAAATTCAAATTAAAATTATTTTAGTTATTTTATATTTACGTTCCATGGTTTATGCATATTATTAGTGGAAGTGTGAGAAAAAAGAGTGTAGGCCAGTCCAGCTTTTAAAAAAAAATCTACATTTTGTATATTTCAAAAACTACACGATTTTAGTAGCAATAATTTTGTTTTTAAATTCAAATTAAAATTTCTAACAACTTTTATTTGAAATATACAATTTATAGCAATTTTATATTTACGTTCCATGGTTTGTGGATATTGATATATTGTTTCATATCAAAAATTGCAAGAATTTAAAACACGTTTTATAAATATTGTTCTGGAAAAAATATATTATTATCGCTGCTGCGATCTTAGTAAAAATCGTCTTCTACACTTCTTCTTCTTCTTTTTAGATCGCAAAAGACGCCAGAGAATGCGTACAAGAGTGCGTTTCAGAGTTTATAAGTTTTATAACAAGTGAAGCGAGCGACCGATGCCACATGGAGAAACGTAAGACAATTAACGGCGAAGATATTTTGTTTGCAATGACAACACTTGGTTTCGACAATTATGTTGAACCCTTAAAACTTTACCTACAAAAATATCGCGAAGCGACAAAAGGCGACAAAATTCTTCAACCTACCGAACTCGTATATGAAGATATTCAAGAAGAAACATTTAGTAAATTCTCTCAAAAAAAAACTCAAAAATTTTGTAAATAAAATTTAATGTATTTATTAATTACAGATACACAAACAATTACTGGCAATATTTTAACAACAAACGAAAACGGTCAAGCCGATACGGTCATCTACGCGTATCAAGAGCCAATTCAACAGTTCCAACTGTCTTAATAACTTTATTTATTATGTTTTTAGTTGTAAGTTGTATTTGTATTATTTTTAATATGTTTATATTAATAAAAGTTTAAGTTATATGTTTTCCTTTTCAGTCCCAATATATTTTAAATCGCGTTTCACTCCTGATGATGACACACATGGTACCGAAACGTTGCCAAGTGTAAATAAAATATTTTTAAATAACGGCATTTTCTGACCAATAAATCCAATTTTCTAAAAGTTCACCAACATTTTTTGATGATAAAGAGAACGAAATTCTAATAAGGTTTGTAATATATGTATGTGTAGAACGCTTTATGCGTATGGTTACTATTATTAGCGAAACTAGGCCTATTTTACAAATGCTACGGTCTTAATCGTCAAAATAAATATATTTTGAATACAAAAATAGAAGCAGTACCCCAGTTTAAATATAGTGTGAATTGTGAGAAGCAGGTTTATTACACAGTGGTGGCACTAATTGTTTATTTAAAAAACAAATGCTACGTTTTTAAACGTCAAAATAAATATATTGATTGAATAGAGAAATAGAAGCAGTATCAAAGTTTAATATATATTGTAAATTGTGACAGTGGTGGCACTGGTTGCTTATTAAAAAAAAACAAATGCTACGTTTTCAAACGCGAAAATAAATATATGGATTGAATAGAAAAATAGAAGCAGTACCTAAGTTTAATAAATATATATGTGTGTGAATTGTGGATGCAACAAGTTTATTTATTATCACTGGTAGTGCTTAAATCATAATTTCAGGTATGTATTAATGTCAAAATGGCGACAGTTTGTTGCATATCGAGTCGTGTAAATAATAAAGTAGGTTCTAATATAGATGAGGTTTTTATTATAGGCGGAGAAACGAGTCCACAAGAAAAACCGTGTAAGGGTAATGCTTTATTTATATGGTGTATCCATGAGGTTCAAATTTGCAAATATATATATATATATAAATTGAGTGAATTATCGCCATATAAAATTATTCACCTAGAATCTAGGTCCTAGATGGTTCGGTGAAGAGTGGACTTGTATATGATATGGGCACATAATCTACAGTTACGTAAGGACGATTTAAATGAGTAAGAAAATCTAATCGCCCTTTTAATGTGCTAGAATTGTTATCAATAAAAAGAAAAGAAACAACGTCGAATTAAATTATAAAAATCTGAACGAATGTTTTATTAATTTATTTTTTTGAATGTTTTATACATAATGGATTAATAAAAATCTACGAAGATCCGGCAGCGACCTTACGGGGTGCTGGGCGGCCACCTTCACGGAATCCGTTGCGGAAACGACGTCGCACGATCTTCAAATAACGGCATCGGCCGGTTCCGGTGGTCTTCCTCCTCTTTGCCTTCATCGACCAATTATCTATAATTAAAAAAAAAAAAACATATATATATATATATAATTTTAGTAAATATATTCACTAAAAAAATAACAAATTATAGTGGAATTCTGAGCTAATCTATAAATCTATAATATATAAATATTTAAACACTTATAATTTCAAAATGATGGTTTTGCAGCAAAATTGATTGATAAATCGGATAATGCTGTTCAGCTTGTTAAGTAAATTCAATAATAAAAGGATTTATTAAATTAATGAAACACTTATAGCGTTGCCGATATTTTTTTGAATTCTCTATTACGTTATATATATATATATACTCAAAATTCCACTATTAGTTTACTTAAAATAATAATAATAAAAAATCTGTGTACTTAAAGGATTTTTTATTATTATTATATATAATGATTAGATAATTTATGGGTGAAAATGTTTGAGCTCAGATTGAGGGTCTTTGACCATGTTTTAGTCAGACCCGCACCCAGAACTCTAATTAGTCTCCTTCCGTTTGACGACCTATAGGCATATTAGTCAAGACAAATAGGCGCTTTTAGGAAGGAATTATTTAAATATCGTAAATATCCACTTAACCAGATAGTCTACTAAAACAAGCTTAGGTACAACGCACTTATGCGTCCAGTTCGCCTAATAAGTAGTATATGCGATGCAAGCAACGGTTTTTAATTATTATGGCCTTTTGGTTAAAAATTTGAAAAAAATGTTCAAATATAAAAAATCTTACAATTTGTTGTAGTTTATTTCGATTAAATTTTTTTGTTAGTGCAATTTAAAAATTCAAAATTATAATATTTAATCATTTTTACGACCTTTGGGTAGAAATTTTGAGACGTATTGGTTAACAATTTGAAAAAAATATTATAGATATAAAAAGTATTACAATTTTTTGTAATTATTTCAAAATTATGTTTAATATTTTTTTAACGGCCCTTGGGTTAACAATATGAAAAAATCTTGTAGACACAAAATATCTTAGAATTAGTAGTAGAATTTTTAGGTGTTTTAATTATTTTGCTAAGGGCAGTATTAAGGGGGGCGCCAAATTTTGGGACCCTATAACTCGGGAAGTATACGTTCAATTGGATTTAAACTGGGAGTGGATTCAAATGGGATGCCAAATAATATATATAGCAAATTTGGTGTAAATCGCTCGGGTACCTTCAGAGTAGAGGACACTAATTTGGGGGCCCTATAACTCGGGTAGTATACGGTCGATTGGAGTTAAACTGCAAGTGGATTTAAATGGGATGCCAAATAATATATATAGCAAATTTGGTGAAAATCGCTCGGGTACCTTCAGAGGAGTAGAGGACACAAATTTGGTCTTAGGAGCGACGACTAATATATGTTATATATATTTTTGGATTCAGGGCGACGAGACAAACACTTTTTGACAAGGAAAATTTTTGATCCGAGACAAACTATAGACACACGACCGAATGCTTAAGCTCCTTCGGTACTTTGTACGTGAGCTAAAAACGCACGGACCGCTTAAGAAAACTATTTTTTTTAATTACCTACTATCCTATTATAACAATAATACTACTTTAAAGTAAAACACAGAACTATAAACTCAAATATGTAGAAATTATATCAAACATGTGGAGCAATAACCTAACTTTTGCACCAAAACTAACATAAAAACCTTAAGTTTCAACTTACATGAACGTAATTTAGCGGCTGGATAGCCGCACTGCGAACATTGTGACTTTTGGATGTGATATGAAGATCTGCCACATCTACGACACAATGTATGTGTCTTATTCCGGCGTTTACCAAAACTTGACGTACCCTTCGTCTGTGAAACGGAAAGAATTTCATAAAACTAACTGTAAAACAACACTAAACACTTTAAACAATCACTGATTATTCATAAAACACGTTTACCATTGCAACTTTTGGCACGTGAAGTATCACATAAATAAACTAATAAATACTACACAGAACCAATAAATATAGCAATACACATTTAATATAAATAGATATGTATCGATTAAGTATGAATTTAAAGTATTTGGTTAAAGGATGACTAGAATAATTCAAAGTTAAATAATTATTTTTGACGAGCACCTACCATGTTGTTTGGATACGACTCAAGAAAAGAGAACTACTAAACAGAGATAGCTTACGCCGTAGTACTTTTTCTTCTTCCTTTATTATTATTTTTGTTGAAAAACTACTAATTATCGATAAATATCACACCTGTGTAATTGCTATTAACAATTAACTTATTCATTTATATTTAAATTGTTTAAAACTACTAGAATGTATTAAAAATTAATATATTTGGGAAAGTTGTTTTTACTTTAGCATAATTTAATAAGTGCCATTTTATCTACAATCACAAATATCTAAAGCGAAGATAAACCTAAAAATGCATCATTTTCTATACATTATTATTATATTTATATATACTTTAAGTCATACGCTTCTGTGTTACATTTTAAATAACACCAAGTATTACACCAATATTATTTACTACTGTTAAACACAGCTTTTTAGACTTGAAACAGGCGGCAAAATATGAATATTAAGTTCATATTATCATGGTTCTATGCTATAACATAGATTATATATTAAATTAACATCGCTAATATATATATTTCTTAAAAATGGTGTTGTATTTTACAAATATATGATTCAGTTTTTAATAAATTAAATTTTAACGTGATTATTTTATGTTTTCTGCGCAAGTATTATATTATACCTGCCATACATATATGTATATACGGTTGTCTAACTTATTTATTTTTGAAATAATAAAAATCAATTATTGGTGCAGGCATTATTGCCTCCAGCGCTAAGCTTATATTCAATCCCGGCGATATATAAATCTTTTAGGTAATATTTATTAATTTAAGGAGTCATTTTCTTTTAAAGATATAACAATTATTGTGCTAGGCCACTATTTATTACTAATTAGGTGCAATCATGATTGGTTTAAGGATTTAATTTTAATTTTAATTTGGAGTGGCATTAACGAAACTATTTTGGTAATTACATTATAATTATGTACTTAGTCGATCTGTTTGTGTAAACCAATGGAAAATGACTATTTGTTTCTGTTAAAATATTTTCAGAAATAGTTACAATTTATTAAAAACAAGCGTATAACGCACTTGTGCGTTCAGCTTACCTTATAAGTAATATATGCGAATATGTTTTTAATTATTATGGCCTTTGGGTTAACAATTTCAAATAATGTTATAGATATAAAAAGTCTTACAATTTTTCGTAAATTATTTTAATATGAACGCATATTTTAAAATTCAAAATTCTTATTTAATATTTTTTTATGGCCCTTGGGTTACCAATATGAAAAAATCTTGTAGATATAAAATATCTTAGAATTATTAATAGAATATCTGTGTGTTTTAATTATTTTTATAAGGGCAGTATTAAGGGGGGTTCTAAATTTTGTTGTCCTATAACTCGGGAAGTATACGGGTGATTAGATTTAAATTGCAAATGGATTCAAACGGGATGCTAAATAATATGTGTAGCAAATTTGGTGTAAATCGCTCCGGCACCTTCAGAGGAGTAGACGGCACAAATTGGGATGACTAACATCCAGTTATATATATATATATATATATATATATATATATATATATATATATATATATATATTTGGGTTCAAAGTGACGAGACAAACACTTTCTGTTTAGGAAATTCTTTGTTCCAAGAATGTTACAGACACACGACCGGTTCCTTTAGCGAGTTAATAATTTTTTATGGCCTTTGGGTTAACAATATGAAAAAATCGTAAAGATAAAAAATATCTTAGAATTATTAGTAGAATTTTTGGGTGTTTTAATTATTTTTCTAAGGGCAGTATTAAGGGGGGCTTTAAATTTTGGGGGCCTATAACTCGGGAAGTATACGGGCGATTTGATTTAAATTGCTAGTGGATTCAAATGGGGTACCAAATAATATGTGTAGCAAATTTGGTGTAAATCGCTTCGGTACCTTCAGAGGAGTAGAAAGCACAAATTTAGTCTTACGACCAAGCGACGATTAACATCCAAGTATATAAGTTATATATATTTTTGGAATCAGGGCGACGAGACCAACACTTTTTATTAAGAAAATGGTTTGATTCGAAAATGCTACAGACACACGGCGCGCTACAAATATGTAAATTTAGATATATCTAAAGTTTAACTTATGAAGCATGAAATGACTTAATTTATAATGTAAATTGTTTGATGTGGGAATGCTACAGACACACAACCTGCTGTACTTCGTATACGGCGAACTAACAACTCCTAATATCCAGAGTTTGTGTACGTAATGTATACAAACTGGTGGAGTTGCACTAGTACAAAATGTTTACTAGGCATTAAATCTTTTAATACTATAAAATTGTGTAACTATTATGTGTTAAATCCATTTTTTATACGGTTATGAAATAATGGGTTGCTATTGGCAGCAGGCGAAATACCCTTCGCCTCCTGTAAGTGTATCTATGGACACACATGAACGAGCCCAAGTCTGAGAAATCCAAAATTTGTGCGAGTCGGGAAAAAATTCGGAAAATGTAGTGTGTTCCAATTGGAACGTAGGAGTGAATCATAAACAAACGGTTAGGCACAGATGATGAAAAAACGAAGTAACATTCTCATAGCGGACTCAGCTAAAAATAACATTTTCATCTCAACTCTATGTTCAAACGGAACAGAAACCAAAATGGTGTTTGTTCGTCGCGTTTTAACGTTATCCACCAACGGTTGTGTGTGTGTCTTTATTTATTTAATTAATCTGATTTACAAACAATTGCGAGTGTTTAAACAATATGCATAATTCATTTATGATACACCTGTAAGATAAGATTACATTTTACATCTAAAACGTAATCCTTTACATATGTTAATGTTTCTAGTGACAATTCATTTGGACAAAGGTGTGCTCAGTTTTGTTAAAAATACAATTTGATGTCTCTTAGTAACTGTGTTTTTATTTGTACGATTGTACGATTGTATGATTGTATGATTGTACGCCAATTTGACATTTTTCAAATTGTTGGTTAAGATCAACTATAGTTATTTGGTGAAACGTATTCAAACTTCGTATTGTGCTAAATATTTGAGTGAATTATTCAACAATTATTAACATAATTAATTAACATTTGTAGTGGCCTACACTTGCCCTACATTACGTTTAATATAAATACTAGTTCTCATACAATTTTAAATTATTTATTTGTAAATGGTACATACAATTATTAACATAATTAAAATTTGTAGTGGCCTACACTTGCCCTACATTACGTTTAATATAAATACTAGTTCTCATACAATTTTTAATTATTTATTTATAAATGCTACATACAATTATTAACATAATAAAAATTTGTAGTGGTCTACACTTGCCCTACATTACGTTTAGATAAATACTAGTTCTCATTAATGAATATAATACAATTTTAAATTATTTTCTTGTAAATGGAACATAGAATTATTGACATAATAAAAATTTGTAGTGGCCTACACTTGCCCTACATTACGTTTAATATAAATACTAGTTCTCATACAATTTTTAATTATTTATTTATAAATGCTACATACAATTATTAACATAATAAAAATTTGTAGTGGTCTACACTTGCCCTACATTACGTTTAGATAAATACTAGTTCTCATTAATGAATATAATACAATTTTAAATTATTTTCTTGTAAATGGAACATAGAATTATTGACATAATAAAAATTTGTAGTGGCCTACACTTGCCCTACATTACGTTTAATATAAATACTTGTTCGTTTTAATGAATATAATACAATTTTACATTATTTATTTGTAAATGGAACATAGAATTATGAGCATAATAAAAATTTGGTAGTGGCCTACACTTGCTCTAATTTACGTAAAAAACGTATATAAACGAATATAATAGTAATTTTAAATTGTTTATTTGTAAATAGTACGTTTTTATAAAACATACAACTATTAACATTATAAAAATTTGTTGTGGCCTACACATGCCCTAAATTCCGTTAGTTGTAAATACTAGTTCTTATTAACGAATATAATAGAAATTTTAAATGATTTATTTATAAATGGTCAGTTTGAAAAAACATTCAATTATAAACATAATAAAAATTTCTAGTGGCCTACACTTGCCTTACATTACGTTAATTATAAATACTGCTTCTCATTAACGAATGTGATAATAATTTTAAATGATTTATTTATAAATGGTACGTTTTCATAAAACATACAATTATTACCATAAGAAAAGTCTGTAGTGGCCTACACTTATAAATTAAAGTTGTGTACATAATTATTCTGCCATATAAGAAAGTATAAAGTGGTTTTAAGAGATTTAAATTTGTTATTTTACTACTTAACATAAAAAAAAGTGGTTTTAAGATACTTAAATATGTTGTTATACCACACAAGATAGTATAATGTGGTTTTCAATATGTTATTTTACCACATTACATAGTATAAAGTGGTTTTAAGATATTTAAATATGTTATTCTGCCACACAAGATATTATACAATGGTTTTCAGACATTTAAGTATGTTATTCTACCACATACCATAGTATAAAGTGGTTATAAAGGATTTAAAGTTGTTATTCTACCACACAAGATACTATAAAGTGGTTTTACGATAATTAAATATGTTATTCTACCACACAAGATAGTATAAAATGGTTTTAAGACGTTTAAATATGTTATTCTACCACATACCATAGTATAAAGTGGTTATAAGAGATTTAATGATATTATTCTACCACCCACGATAGTATAAAATGGGTTTAAGACCTTTTAATATGTTATTCTACCACATAACATAGTATAATGTGGTTTTAAGTGATTTAAAGATATTATTATACCACCCAAGATAGTATAATGTGGTTTTAAGACTTTTTAATATGTTATTCTACCACATAACATAGTATAATGTGGTTTTAAGTGATTATAAGATATTATTCTACCACCCACGATAGTATAAAGTGGTTTTAAGACCTTTTAATATGTTGTTCTACTATACAAGATAGTATGAAGTGGTTTTAAGAGATTTAAATATGTTATTCTACCACAAAAAAATTAAAATAATACTTTAAAACAGCCAAGGAAATTTTATTTAAAAGAAATTGCATAAAATATAGCCTATTTTCAAATAAATATTTAAATTTTCACTATTTAGTAATTAATTCAAATAATTATTTAAGTGATTAACTGACTAAGCGCCAGGCCTATATTTGAGATTAAAAATACTTATATTAAAATCATGTTTAAAAGTTTTGAAATACACATATTTCGATATGAATAGAATGAGAATATTTAAAAATATTAAAAATAGTTGAATTAATATGATTAAAACAAATTTATTAGCCTAAATTTTCGACATATATTCAAAAATGTTGACACTACATTAAAGTTTAAAAATTCAGAAAAGACACAGACATAAATTTTAAAATAAATTACATTGGCTCATATTTGGCACAATACAACAATTCTCGTGATGGCAAATATTTCAAAATGCTTTAATTACCCTTACAAAAACAGTGGTACCAAATATACAACACAAAAGAAAAGTCCATTGACATCCTAAAATTAATTAATTTACTTAATAATTATAGCAAAATATTAAGAGGAAAACATTTTTACTAAATGCTCAAATTGCAATTACAGAATTATACGAAATAAATAATTGTGATATTAATAATTATAAAGTGCAGACGTTGCCAAATTTACAATGCAGTGTTGTTATTTATCAGAAATATGAAACTGGGTTAAAATATAATTGTAATTTACAAGTTGACATAAATGATTAATTACTCCATTTATTCTTGCCAATAAATGATTTATATCTTTATAACTTAAATGTGATTTACAAAACAGTGATATTACATAATCTACAATTAAATTTTTGGTGCTACAAAACGAGAAATAAAATTTAAATACGTTAGTTTATTAATTATTCTATAACCAAGTGAATTGTGTGATTAAGGATGACATAAATTGTGTTATTAAGTGAACGAATTAGACAATTTTGAGTGCGGTTGTGTTTAAATAAATGTTGTGTCTGAGAAGGCGAATGTTTTACTGTGAAGATGATGTTCACCGGTGGCTCACACAACAGACGGCGCATGAACAGTGGGAACAGCGCACAAAAACGATACGACCGGGATCGAGCGAGTTATCACGAAGTGAGTTTTCAAATAATCATTAACGTATTTAATTCTATCGACACAATAACTATATTTAATGAAATCTACTAGGAAACATTTATTAAACACTAATTTAGTTATATTTTTGCAACATTGTTACTAAAAATATAAACATTTAAATAAACAACGCTCCAGCGAGCCCAATCGCAATAAATAAAATACTAAAAGCGATAGAAATTCATTATTGGAACATATTAAAATTATTGTTTTATACAATGTAATAATATACGAGTCTTTAAAATTTGGTTTATGTTGTCTTGAATGTTTGATGACATTTCTTCTGCATTTAATATAAAATAATTGCATTTCTGCCTTTACGTATATAATTCTAAATCATCGACATTATACTCACAGAGCCAACTGAACAAATCCAACCAATTATAATCCCGAGATTTATTTATTCCTGTACCAGTATTAATTTCCATAATCCCGCAATAGTAACTAGGGAAACGTAAATATAATAAGTCAATTTGCAAAATTGATTTATTAGTAAACGGTACATTTTTCGAAAAAAAAATTGTTAATAAAAGTGGCTAGAAATTTACATATCTTTAACTTTTATAAGTGTCACTTTATCTCTAACTCATTCCGTTTTCGAGATATTGAAAGAATAGTAACTAGGGAAACGTAAATATAATAAGTCAATTTACAAAATTAATTTATTAGTAAATGGTACATTTAACAAAAAAAAAATGTTAATAAAAGTTGCTAAAAATTTAAATATCTTTAACATTTATAAGACTCACTTTATCTCTAACTCATTCCGTTTTCGAGATATTGAAAAAATAGTAACTAGGGAAACGTACATATAACAAGTCAATTTGCAAAATTGATTTATTAGTAAATGGTACAATTTACAAGAATACTTTGTTAACTAAAGTTGCTAAAAATTTAAATGTCTTTAACTTTTATAAGAATCACTTTTTCTCTAACTCATTCCGTTTTCGAGATATTGAAAAAAATAGTAACTAGGGAAACTTAAATATAACAAGTCAATTTACAAAATTGATTTATCAATAAATGGTACATTTTACAAAAAAATGTTGTTAACAAAAGTTGCTAGAAATTTAAATATCTTTAGCTTTTACAAGAGTCACATTTTCTATAACTCATTCCGTTTACGAGATATTGAAAAAATAGTATCAGTAAACCATTATTTACAGATCTAAAGTTTACAGTTTTATAATTTTATAATACATAGTTCTTACTGTAGAGCAATTACACACACACACACAGATATCATATCGAAAATAATCAAAAACGAGTCAGGAATTTTCGTAATTACATTATTTATATACGTATTCGTATAAGAAAATAAAAATTAAGCGACTTAATATTAAAATTATAGTCGTTCATTTCATACATCCATGCTTTAAACAGATGGCACTCTTATAAATATATCTCTAACTTTTTATACATTTTTTCATAAAATATATCTGTCATAATTATAGTTACATTTATACAAACAAGTCGGCGACAGTATCTGATATATAATATGAATGACAGTCAGTAATAAAACCACTTTATAATATTACCTCTCACGTGTAACACAGCGCGAAGTGTAGTATAAGATCCCCGGGACAGCGGCAATAGAGCATACTTACCTGGCGTAGGGGTTACCGTGATCAACAAGGCGGTTCCCCCGGGGTGAGGCTCTCCCATTGCACTTCGGCTGAGCTGACCCCTGCGATTATTCCTAATGCGAATAACTCGGGCGCGTAATTTTTGGTAGTCGGGACTGCGTACGCGCTGTCCCGGTCCTAATTAAATACAAACATAGTCATTACTTCCCATATTACTTGATTACTCAAGCTGGAGTGGCCTTCACTCGACTTTCACTATCAGTGTAATATTACTTATTACGCGCTGAGTACTTAATTTCTACTTTGTATGTAGTAATTTAGGAATATATATTTAGTGGCCGAGTGAATCAGTTTTTTGGATTTTGGCAATTTTCGAATCTGTTCATAGCTAGTAGAAGTAATAAAATGTTCCAAGCCAAGGTCCACTAAAATCATCAACGAAATGCAAATATTATTTCGTAGAATTTTATCTGGTATTAAAATAACAAAATTCCTAAAAGATTGTTCATACATTGTTGGCTCGCTAGTATGTGTATACTCCATATATTTTTATGAATGATTCGTACCAGGAAATCCCAAACTGTGGGCGATTAGTAAAACCTCGTTTAAAGCTGTTATAACAAGCACCTATGCGTTCAGCTCGCCTTATAATTATACTATATGCAATGCGAGCAGCGTTTCTTAATTATTATAGCGTTTTGGTTAACAATTTGAAAATATGTTATAGATATAAAAAGACTTACAATTTTTTGTAGATTATTTTAATATTAAACAAGCTTAGGTACAACGCACCTATGCGTCCAGCTTGCCTTATAAGTAATATATGCGAAGCGAGCAGCGGTTTTTAATTATTATGGCCTTTTCGTAAACAATTTGAAAAAATGTTATAGATATAAATAGTCTTTTTTGTAATTATTTTAAAATTCTAAATTATAATATTAAATAATTTTTTATGGCCTTTAGGTTAACAATATGAAAAATTCTTGTATATATAAAATATGTTTTTTGGGTGTTTTAATTGTTTGTATAGGGGCAGTATTAAGGGGGGCTCCAAATTTTGGGGCCCTATAACTCGGGAAGCATACAAGCGATTAAATTTAAACTGTGAGTGGATTCAAATGGGATGCCAACTAATATGTGTAGCAAATTTGGTTTAAATCGGTCCGGTACCTGGAGAGGAGTAAAGGGCACAAATTTGGTCTTACGACTGAGCGACGACTAACATCCAAGTATATAAGTTATATATATTTTTGTAATCAGGGCGACGAGACAAACACTTTTTGTTAAAGAAATTCTTTGATCCGAGAATGCTACAATTTTTTGTTGATTATTTTGATTAATTCGAAATTATAATTTTTAATAATTTTTTATGGCCTTTGGGTTAACAATATGAAAAAATCTTGAAGATATAAAATATCTTAGAATTATTATTGGAATTTTTGGGTGTTTTAATTATTTTTATAAGGGCAGTATTAAAGGGGGTTCCAAATTTTGGGGCCCTATAAGTCCAGCCGTGTACTGACGAATGGATTAGTTATATAGATTTTTGGAATCAGGGCAACGAGACAAACAGTTTTTGTTAAGGAAATTCTTTGATCCGAGAATGCTACAATTTTTGTAGATTAGAATTTAGTGCATATTTCAAAATTCAAAATTATACTATTTAATAATTTTTTATGGCCTTTGGGCTAACAATATGAAAAAATCTTAAAGATATAAAACATCTTAGAATTATTAGTAGAATTTTTGGGTGTTTTAATTATTTTTATAAAGGCAGTATTAAGGGGGGTTGCACATTTTGGGGCCCTATAACTCCGGTTCTGTACTGACGAATGGATTAGTTATATATATTTTTGTAATCAGGGCAACGGGACAAACTCTTTTTGTTAAGGATAATTTTTGATCCGAGAATCGATTTCCTTCGTACGGCGAACTAAAAACTTAATTAGGGCGGGGAATGTGTATTTTCCACGGGATCCTGTTTGACCCTTGGCCCTTATTTACGGAAAAAAGAATTTATGGTTCGTTGGAAAGTGGATAAATCCGGAAATAAAACACAGCCTCGGCTTAATTCAATATTTATTTAAAATTGTTATTTACTAAGAACTTAAATATATTTTATTACAATTTTTATTTAACCTTGAGTTCATCTTTAAAAAGCAAATAAATTTAATACCTAATAATATATTTAATATCGTTCAATTTTAGGTTTTATTAGTTCGTATTTCGATCGTTAGATCATTATCGATTGGACTAATGTCCGTTGCTGCTGCAACTCGCTACGAAAATGTATTTTCCGTGACCTTCGAATTGCATTTTTTCAAATTCCGATGCTTAATATATCTGTACGAATAATATTAAATATATTTGACGTCACACCTAATATATGCATATGTCTATCTATTATTGAAGTGTGCTATTTCGACAGACTTTCAAATTGCATTAAAATTACAACATACGTAGAAACAGATCCAATTATCTAAAAATAAAATAATCAACTCGCGGCTCAAGTATTAGTAATTGCTGAGGACAGATCATCAGATATCCATTTCTGAATTCATCAGCGACTTCTGAAGGATATATTACCAGAAATATAAACGTGAAATCCAACGGATGAAATCCGCAAGCCGTCAATTTTAATCTCGCATTAATTAACTGAATGGATAAAAGCTTAAACTAAACACATTAAATAATTAATTCACTAAACCCTCAACTTTGAATCCTGTAAAATACTTACATTATTAAATTGCATTTTACATTGGTATTTTTCACAATTAATATTCCATATTTCGTGTAAAATCATTCCAGATTTTCGTGCCTACAAGAAAAAAAAAAAAAACAAACAATATGTTAACGGAAAAACACGTATTGTTCGTCGAATCTAACTAATTTATTTTTTGTCATAAGACAAACTGGATTATTATGTGTAATTAACTCGCAGTACAAAGTACCTAAGAAGCTAAAACAATTAGTCGTGTGTCTGTAACATTCTCGAATCAAAAAATATTAAAAAAAAGTGTTTGTTTCGTCTGCCTGAATCCAAAAATATATATAACTGGATGTTAGTCATCCGCTCGTAAGACCAAATTTGTGCCCTCTACTCCTCTGAAGGTACCGGACCGATTCGCACCAAATTTGCTACACATATTATTTGGCATTCCATTTGAATCCCCTCACAGTATAAATCAAATCGCCCGTATACTTCTCGAGTTATAGGGCCCCAAAATTTAGAGCCGCCATTAATACTGCCCTTATAAAAATAATTAATACACTCAAAAATTCTACTAAAAATTCTAAGATAATTTATGTCGACAAGAATTTTCCATATTGTTAACTCAAAGGCCATAAAAAATTATTTAATATTATAACTTTGAATTTTAATGAACTCAATTTTTTTCATGATTACTCCTCTGAAGGTACCAAACCGATTCGCACCAAATTTGCTACACATATTATTTGGCATCCTATTTAAATCCCCTCGCAGTATAAATGAAATCGCCCGTATACTTCCCGAGTTATAGGGCCCCAAAATGTAGAGCCCCCCTTAATACTACCCTTATGAAAATAATTAAAACACCCAAAAATTCTACTAATAATTTTAAGATATTTTATGTCTACAAGATTTTTTATATTGTTAACCCAAAGGCCGTAAAAAAATATTAATTATAATTTTGAATTTTTATATATGCACTAAAATAATCTATTTTTAACAAAATAATTTACAAAAAATTGTAATACGTTTTATATCTATAACATTTTTTTAAATTGTTAATCAAAAGGCCATAAATATCACTTAACGTACCTGAAATTCTGTATTTTGAAAACATGTAATCATCAACGTAATTTGAATGATTAAAATTATGCTCCATATAAAGCAAGATAACGCCATTTCAAAATTATCTTTTTCATCATACATCAATGCAAAAATAACCTTAATATCATATTGAAGAAATATAACAACGATGAAAAAATATAATCCTACTTGAATCAGAATTTGAATATTAAATATTCGATTTAAATCGCGTACAATTTTAATTATTTCAAAATGTAAAGCATACTGTGTCATATTTAATGAAGCATTGTTAAATTTTCCTTTTTCAAATTTCCTATTATTCTCCCGAAAGAAAATTTCAAATACCGCGAAATTTAAATAAAACGATAAAACGTTTAGTGGCGAAAAAATCGCATAATCTCGCACGTAACTTAAATAAACAAATATCTTATTCGATTTAATTTCGCGACTCATCAAATAATAATTTAAATTTAAAGCTATTATTAAATACGTTACAAACATAATCAATATATAGTTTAATTGATTAATTTTTAATTGCGGAATTAATTTATTTATTTTATTATGTATTTTATGTATTTCGTTTTTATAAAGTAAATTTAATAATCTTGTTATGTTAATATGAAAAAAATTTAAAATAAAAACTATAAAGTTTGTTAATTGATTTATCAAACTTTTATTGGCGTAATTGCGCCGAAATGCTACGTAACTCGTTGATAGCCACAACAAGTCTAAATAAATGCAAATAAAAAACCAAATTAAATCGTATTTGTTACGTTTTCGACAGTTAACAATCAAAAATGGTATTCCAAAAAAATTTGAGAGATAAAATAGACAATTTTCAAAATTTAAATGTTTAAACGTCATGTTAAATGATTTTTATAACATGAAATCCGACGTTAAATACCACGAATATTGTAGTATTTAAAATAATATAATAAATATTACTATTTTTATTAAAACATTTGTATATAAATCTTTAAAACTAAATTAAACGTAGTATTAAAAAAAAAAGAAAACCACAAAACACTATAAATGTTTAAATAATATTTTTCTACTTTTATATTTATATTTTATCTTTCTTTGGCGAATTCAATGCTTATATTAACTTTAATCTCACTAAAACCTAGTTTTATATATTAAAATATTAATAAATTAAGCATATAATTAATAATAACAATTTGCTAATTAGCTTAGACTCTAGATTATCTGTTAATTATGTCCAGTATTCGTATTCAGGATATTTATTAGGGCCCACATTATTGCGTGGCATTTATTACACTCAGGGCCGTTTTAAGATTTTTTAAAACCTATTTTGTCCTTAAGTTTGAAGATTCCCAATTTTAAGTTCGACAGATTTGGCTTTAGAGCGTTCACAGACATACACACACACACATATATATATATATATATATATATATATATATATATATATATATATATATATATATATTACGGCTTTATGTTATGCGCAGCGCTCGATGATACCGTAAAAAAAATATATATTTAATTCTCGTCTTGGAGTAAAGGTTAAGACTTGTCTTTCACGCGTTCTATACATTTAAACTCACATAGAAACAAACATACGAACACATATATCTGAGTGTTTATATATATATTATATGTATAATATATTTAATACACAGTTATGAGAAAAAAATAAAAACTAAACAGGATCTATTTTGGAGGTTTTTATTATTTATCTCTGAAACTGTGTATTCAAAGTATTTTGTAAGCAATTACGCATCGACTGATATTCTTTTTATTACAATGAATCGCTCTAATTTTTTTTTTTGAGCTTGATGTCTGATCTTAACTTACCTGAAATTCTGTATTTTGAAAACCAGTAATCATCAACGATATTTCAACTAATAAAATTATGACCCATATAAAGCAATATATCGCAAGTTCATACCTAACTTTTTCATCATACATCAATGCAAAAATAACCTTAAAACCATATTGAAGAAAGATAACAACGATTAAAAAATAAAGTCCTACTTGAATCAGAATTTGCATACTAAATATTCGATTTAAATCGCGTACAATTTTCATTCTTTCAAAATGTAAAACGTACTGCGTTATATTTATCGAAGCATTACGTTTTTCTTTTTCTAACTTTTCATTGCTATTCCGAAATAAAAATTCAATTACCGAGAAATTGTAATGAATCGACAAAATGTTTAGTGGCGAAAAAATAGCATAATCTCGCGAGAAACCTAAATATACGGATATCTTATACGATTTAATTTCGCGACTCAACAAATAATAATTAAAAATTAAACTTATTGTAAAATGCGTTACAAACATAATTAATATATATTTTAATTGATTAATTTTCGATTGAGGGACTATTTTATAGATTTGTTTATGTATTTTATGAATGTCGTTTTTATAAAGTAAATTAATTAGTCTTGTTCCGTTGATATGGAAAAAATTTATAACAAAAACCAAAATATTCATTAGTTGATTCAACGAACTTCTATTCTTGTAAGTTTGCTGAAAAGCTAAGAAGCTCGTTAATAGCCACAACGAATCTAAACAAGTGAAAATAAAAAACCAAATTAAATCGTATTTGTTACGTTTTCGACAGTT
Organism: Leistus spinibarbis; assembly: GCA_933228885.1. Lineage (NCBI taxonomy): Eukaryota > Metazoa > Arthropoda > Insecta > Coleoptera > Carabidae > Leistus > Leistus spinibarbis. The sequence continues at coordinate 7,585,957 of OW121803.1, read as the reverse complement.
AACAATCAAAAAAGGTATTCCAAAAATATTTGAGAGATAAAATAGACAACTTTCAAAAGTTAAATGTTTAAATGTCATGTTAAATGATTTTTATAACATGAAATCCGACGTTAAATACCACGAATATTGTAGTATTTAAAATAAAATAATAAATATTACTATTTTTATTAAAACAATTTGTATATAAATCTTTAAAACTTAATTAAACGAAGTATAAAAAAAAAAAAAAACACAAAACACTATAAATGTTTAAATAATATTTTTCTACTTTAATGTTTATATTTTATTTTTCTTTGGCGAATTCAATGCTTATAATAACTTTAATCTCACTAAAACCTAGTTTTATATATTTAAATATTAATAAATTATGCATATAATTAATAATAACAATTTGCTAACTAGCTTAGACTCTAGATTATCTTATAATTACGTCCAGTAACGTATTCAGGATATATATACTAAGGTCCACATTAATGCGTATCACTTATTATATCCAGGGCCGTATTAAGATTTTCTTAAACCATATTTGGTCTTAAGTTTCCCAAATTTAGGTTCGACAGATTTGGCTTTAGAGCTTTCACAGACAGACACACACACACACACAGACCTCATTCCGAAAATAAACAAAGACGATTCAGGATAGCTCAAAACGTGTATATCCGTTGAAATATATGTATATATATATGAATATATAAAATTAAAATTTATGAAATTATGAAAAAAATGTATTTCCTGATGTGTTCGCTTGAGGATACCGTAATATATATATATATATATATATACATATATATATATATATATATATATATATATATATATATATATATATATATATATATATATATATATATATATATATATATTACTTCAATGCTTATATTAACTTTAATCTTACTAAAACCTAGTTTTATTTATTAAAATATTAATAAACTAAGCACATAATTAATAATAACAATTTGCTAAGTTGCTTAGACTCTAGATTATTTTATAATTACGTCCAGTATTCGTATTCAGGATATTTATTATGGCCCACATTATTGCGTATCATTTATTACACACAGGGCCGTTTTAAGATTTTTTAAAACCTTTTTTGGTCTTAAGTTTGAAGTTTCACAATTTTAGGTTAGACAATTTCGGCTTTAGAGCGTTCACAGACAGACACACAGACAGATGCCATTCCGAAAATAAACAAATTCGATTCAGGGAAGGTCAAAACGTGTATATATATATATTATATTTAATTCTCGCTTTCACCGTATAGGTCAGGGTTCGATTCCTGCTCTTGCCAGTTTGAATATTTACAACTCACATAGAAACACATACATCTGAGTGTTTATATATATTATATGTATATTATAATTAATACACAGTTATGGGAAAAAAATAAAAACTAAAACAGGATCTATTTTGGAGGTATTTATTATTTATCTCCGTAACTGTGAATTCAAAGTATTCTGTAAGCAATTACGCATCGACTGGTATTCTTTTTATAAATATGAGCTTGATCTTAACTTACCTGAAATTCTGTATTTTGAAAACCAGCAATCATCAACGTTAATTGAACTAATAAAATTATGACCCATATAAAGCAATATATCCCAATTTCATACCTAACTTTTTCACCATACATCAATGCAAAAATAACCTTAATGCCATATTGAAGAAAGATAACAACGATGAAAAAATAAACTCCTACTTGAATGAGAATTTGAATATTAAATATTCGATTTAAATCGCGTACAATTTTAATTCTTTCAAAATGTAAAACGTACTGCGTTATATTTATCGAAGCATTATTACATTTTTCTTTTTCTAACTTTTTATTGCTATCCCGAAATAAAAATTCAATTACCGAGAAATTGTAATGAATCGACAAAATGTTTAGTGGCGAAAAAATAGCATAATCTCGCGAGAAACCTAAATATACGGATATCTTATACGATTTAATTTCGCGACTCAACAAATAATAATTAAAAATTAAACTTATTGTAAAATGCGTTACAAACATAATCAATATATATTTTAATTGATTAATTTTCGATTGAGGGACTAATTTATAAATTTGTTTATGTATTTTATGAATGTCGTTTTTATAAAATAAATTAATTAGTCTTGTTCCGTTGATATGGAAAAAACTTATAACAAAAACCAAAAAATTCATTAGTTGATTCAGCGAACTTTTATTCTCGTAAGTTTGCTGAAAAGCTAAGAAGCTCGTAAATAGCCACAACGAGTCTAAACAAGTGAAAATAAAAAACCAAATAAAATCGAATTTGTTGCGTTTTCGACAGTTAACAATCAAAAAGGGCACTCCAAAAATATTTGACATATAAAATAGACAATTTTCAAAATTAAAATGTTTAAATGTCATGTTAAATAATTCAAATCCGACGTTAAATTAATGCCACGAAGTTGTAGTATTTTTTAAAATATAGTGAATATTACTATTTTTATTAAAACATTTGTAAATAAATCATTAAAACTAAATTAAACACCACTATAATTTTTCTTAAAATATTTTTCTTCTTTTGTTATCTTTCGCGAATTCAATGCATATATTAACTTTAATCTAACAGAAACCTAGTTTTATATATAAGTTAATAAATAATAAATTAAGCATAATTTATTATAATAAATTGCTGATTTGCTTAAGCTTTAAAATATCCAATAATTACGTCCAGTAACGTATTCAGGATATTTACTACGGTGAATTAATATTAGTATGTTTAGTAACTAGGGAAACGTAAATATAACAAGTTAATTTACAAAATTGATTTATCAGTAAATGGTACATTTTTTGAAAAAACTTTATTAATAAAAGTTGCTAGAAATTTAAATATCTTTAACTTTTATTAAAATCACTATATCTCTAATTCATTCCGTTTGCAAGATATTGAAAAAATAATAACTAGGGAAACGTAAATATAACAAGTTAATTTACAAAATTGATTTAGCAGTAAATGGTACCTTTTTCGAAAAAGTTTTGTTAATAAAAGTTGCTAGAAATTTAAATATCTTTAACTTTTATAAAAGTTACTTTTTCTGTAACTCATTCCGTTTTCGAGATAATGGAAAAATAGTATCCGTAAACTATTATTTACAGATCTAAAGTTTACAGTTTTTAGCTCACCGTACAAAGTACCGAAGAAGTTAAAGCATTCGGTCGTATGTCTGTAGCATTCTCGGTTCAACAAATATGCTTAACAAAAAGTGTTTGTTTCGTCGCCCTGAATCCAAAAATGTAATATAACTGGATGTTAGTCGTCGCTCGTAAGACCAAATTTGTGCCCTCTACTCCTCTGAAGGTACCCGACCGATTCACACCAAACTTGCTACACATATTATTAGGCATCCCTTTTGAATACGTTCGCAGTTTAAATCTAATCACTTGTATACTTCCCGAGTTATAGGGCCCCAAAATTTAGAGCTCCCCTTAATACTGCCCTTATAAAAATAATTAAAACACCCAAAAATTCTACTATTAATTCTAAGATGTTTTATACATATAAGAATTTTTCATATTGTTAACTCAAAGGCCATAAAAAATTATTAAACAAACAAAGGCTGCTAGAAATTTTAATATCTTTAACTATTTTTAAAACCTATTGTTTTCTAAACTCGTACCATTTACGACATATTGAAAAAATAACAAGAGTAAACTATTACATCCAGATAAATATTACACACATATTCAATTCAGGGATGGTCAAAATGTGTATTTCCGTTGCAATCTTAACTTAGAAATTAAAATCAATTAGTTCGTTAATATAAAACTAAGGAAAAGTATTCATTATACGTCTTACTTACCTCGTTTTGCGTATTTTGAAAACAATTGATCATTATTGCTATATATGAGAGTAAAATTAAACTCCATATAAACATTGATCCAGCCATATACAGTGTAACATTCTCAATATTAAACAAAGAAAATAAAATCTTCGTGTCGTATTGAAGAAAAACGACAATTAGAAAAAAATTATAACCTAATTGTAATAAAATTTGAATATTAAATATTCGATTTAAATCGTGCGCTAATTCCGTTTTTATTAAATGCATTGCGCATAATTGTATAATATTACGAAAAAAAATCGCGGGATTTAAAGTTTTCGTTTGTTCTAATCTTAGATTAATCTCACGAAACAAATAAGTAATAACAGAAAAATTAATATATATTGAAACAACATTAATTACTGTAAATATAATGTAGTCTCTTGCAAACCCATAATATTTGTGAATTTTTAAATTTTTAATTGCAAAAGTTATTACGTAAAAATCCACAAAAAATAATATTACATATATAAATAAACCAAATATTTCATATTTGAATGCATTTATAATTGGTTTTGGGACAATTTGTTTATTATATAAATTGTGAATATCGTTTTTGAACATTAAATTTAATAGTTTTGTGACACTAATGTGGCAAAAATTCACGACAATTATCATAAAATTTGTGATTCTTTGTACTTTACTAATTTTGCTATAATCATTCGTAAAAGTATCTAAAACACACATAATAGTTATTGAATCTACACACGTAAATAGAATAAACCATAAATAATCGAATTTGTTACGTTTTTGGCAATCGACTATTAAAAATGGTACCCCAAAAAAACTCGATAAATAAAATACAAACGATTCAAAATATGTCTTAGTTTTACGACTTTTTGGGTTGTTAATTTGATTCATTTTTAAAACTGCAACATATGAATTATTGATAGTAAATTATTTATTAAATATTTATTTATTTATTATCAATTTATTACTTCTTTAGCGAAAATTATTATCGACTAAATGCAATAATTGTGTAAGCAGTGAATTAAATAAACCTTTTAACGAAATGAAATTTTTTAAACCTGATAATAAATTAATTTAAAAACAACTACTTTGTTTATTTTGATTAATTGAGTACTAGACCACTTTGCAAGTATTAATTTAGAAATATTAATTAATATTATTGAAGAAACTCATTGTGAAAAATTATCGTACGTACGAAGTACCAAAGAAGCTAAAGCATTCGTCTCCTCTCTCCTCTTCTACTCCTCTGAAGGTACCGGAGCGATTTCCACCAAATTTGGTATACATATTAACAAGCATTCCATTTAAATCCTGTTGTAGTTTAAATCCAATCGTTTGTATACTTCCCGAGTTATTGGCCCCCAAAATTTAAAACCCCCCTTAATACTGCCCTTATAAAAATAATTAAAACAACCAAAAATGCTACTAATAATTCTAAGATATTTTATATCTGTAAGATTTTTGCATATTGTTAACCCAAAGGCCATAAAAAATTATTTAATAATATAACTTTGTATTATAATGCACTAAATTGTTTTCATGATTACATGCCCTCTACTCCTCTGAAGCTACCAGAGCGATTCACACCAAATTTGCTACACATATAATTTAGTACCCCATTTGAATCTGTACGCAGTTTAAATCCAATCGCTTGTATATTTCCCGAGTTATAGGGCCCCAAAATTTAAAGCCCCCCTTAATACTGCCCTTACCAAAATAATTAAAACACTAAAAATTTTTATTAATAATTCTAAGATATTTTATATCTACAAGATTTTTGCATATTGTTAACCCAAAGGCCATAAAAAATTATTTAATAATATAACTTTGTATTATAATGCACTAAATTGTTTTCATGATTACATGCCCTCTACTCCTCTGAAGGTACCGGAGCGATTCACACCAAATTTGCTACACATATAATTTAGTACCTCATTTGAATCTGTACGCAGTTTAAATCCAATCGTTTGTATACTTCCCGAGTTATAGGGCCCCAAAATTTAAAACCCCCCTTAATACTGACCTTATAAAAATAATTACAACACCTAAAAATTTTACTAATAGTTCTAAGATATTTTATATCTACAAGATTTTTTCATATTGTTAACACAAAGGCCTAAAAAAATTATTAAATATTTTTGAATTTTAAAATATGCACTAATTTTATTTATTTTTTTATTGTTTGAGGTTAAAATTAATTTGGATTTTTTGTTTTTATGTAGCAGTTAAAATCTCGCCCGCACCCTTTAACAGTACGCCGGACATCACCGCCTTTGACATCGACGATTTCTCGTTTTGCGCGGCTTCGCCCAGATGATAACGGCCTATCGGCTACGTCAGCCACCTGTCTGCTGGCGGACCAGAGTAGCGACGGTAGCGTTTTATCGATAGCGACAATCAGTGACCAACAAGAATTATTACAAAGATCCAGAGGACGAGATATCACCCGACGAAGAGGGGCCATCAAACATAACAGGTACTATTATTAGCTCGCCGGAGCTTAAGCATTCGGTAATATTTTCGATTCAATAAATTTGTGCTTTCTACTCCTCTGAAGGTACCCAAGCGATTTACACCAAATTTGGTACACATATTATTTAGTACCCCATTTGAATCTGTACGCAGTATACTTCCAGAGTTATAGGGCCCCAAAATTTAGAGCCCCCCTTAATACTGCCCTTATGAAAATAATTACAACACTCATAAATTCTACTACGTATTCTAAGATATTTTATGTCTACAAGATTTTTTCATATTGCTAAACCAAACGCCGTAAAAAATATTATAAAATTTAAACCTCCCTTAATACTGCCCTTATAAAAATAACTCAAACTCCCAAAAATTTTACTACAAATTCTAAGATGTTTTATATCTACAAGATTTTTTCATATTGTTCACCCTAAGGCCGTAAAAAATATTAAATATTATAAAATTTAAATCTCCCCTTAATACTGCCCTTATAAAAATAATTAAAACTCCCAAAAATTTTACTACAAATTCTAAGATGTTTTATCTCTACAAGATTTTTTCGTATTGTTCATCCAAAGACCGTAAAAAAATATTAAAAATTATTAAATTTAAATATTCCCTTAATACTGCCCTTAGAAAAATAATTAAAACACTCAAAAATACTACTACAAATTCTAAGATGTTTTATGTCTACAAGATTTTTTCATATTGTTCACCCAAAGGCCATAAAAAATTATTAAAAATTATAATTTAGAATTTTACAATTATTATTATTAATTATAATTGATATTGTTTGATTGCAGGGTACATGAGGTGAAAGGGCATAAGTTCGTTGCAAAATTTTTTCGCCAACCAACATTTTGTGCCTTTTGCAAGGACTTCCTGTGGGGTTTCGGCAAACAAGGATATCAGTGTCAAAGCAAGTATAGCAAACCATATTTTTATTTTTTATAATCATAATCCCTCATGTACCCTATTTATTTGATCGAATTTAGAATTCGATTATAGATTTTTTAGAAAGAAAAAAAAACGATATTTGAAAAGAAATTGATAAATTATAATCAGTGAAATTTGAAACCGATTATATTTTTTAAATGAAAAATCGATTTTAATCGATTAATCAATTTTTTTATCAATATAATCTACAATTGTAAGACTTTTTATATCTATAACATTTTTGCAAATTGTTAACCAAAAGGCCATAAATAATTAAAAACTTGTAGTCGCATCGCATTACTTATCAGGCGAGCTCTACGCATTGGTGCGTTTTACGCGTACCAAATCTCGTATTAAATAAAAATTAACGTTAAAATTTGTTTTAATTACGATATAATTATGATAGTAATTTCTGGTGTTTTTTTGTGTTTACAGGTTGTCAAACAGCCGTCCATAAAAAATGCCACGACAAACTTCTTGGAAAGTGTCCAGGATCTGGAAGAGAATCCGAAAGTACCATAGTAAGCAAAACTTGACCATAAATAAATATATTTTAATTAAAAACATTTTTTTCATCCCCAAATGCATTAATTTGTTGCATGAATTAATTTTTGTACTAGATTACTAATTAAAAATATTTTACTTAATTTGTTACAGTATTTACGTGAGCGTTTCAAAATCGACGTGCCCCACCGTTTCAAGATGCACACGTTCATGTCGCCAACGTTTTGCGACCACTGTGGTTCCTTATTGTACGGTTTGTTTAGGCAAGGCTTGAAATGCGAAGGTAAGTGAAAAAGAGATTTATTTATTTGTTCGTACATTTTCTCTAAACATGTGTATAAACATTTACAAACGGTAAAAATAACTTGTTTACTTCAACCAAACCAACAACGCATACAATGTATATTATATATACGAGTTACGCCCATGTGGCACGCAACCAACTATACACAACGGTAATGCGGGCTTACATAAAATTAAATATATTTTTATACGATTAGATAACTTGCAATACATTACTAGTAAACTGGTTGAATATTCAGAGTATTTTTTGTGAATTAGGTTACTTGCAATACACAGCTGTTAATTGGGAAGTATAATATCTACGATACTTATTATCGCTTTTTAATTCCCTACATAAAATCATTAGATATTTAACATATAATTGAGGAATCATAAGAATATGAAAAAGAACAATTAATATATTTTAATGCATATTTGCATTGAGTACGATTAGACTATTTTTTCAATGGTGTGCCTGTGTTTGTGTGTGTGTATGTGTGTATATATTATTTTATTACTAATTGAGCCCGTTGGCACTATGTGTCCATATCATATACAGAATACAATCTACTTCTCAACGGTCCATCTGTCTACTTGAATAATTTGACTGGTGGCGATTTTTCATATATTTTTTCTTATCATAGATACACTATACAAATAAAGCATTTCCTTAACACAGTTTTCCTTGTGGACCTTTTGTATTTTCGTAGTTCTCTCCGTAAATAGAAATAAAAAGATACCTTTGCGTCTTTATTATAATTTTATAATCTACTGTATAATTTATACACCTCGATATGCAACAAACTGTCACCATTTTAACGTTTATTCCAATATTAAATAATAGATACGTCTGTGCTGTGATTATAAATAAATGTACTGCTTCTCTCAATTCACTCACAATATATATATATATATATATATATATATATATATATATATATATATATATATATATATATATATATATATACATACATATATATATATATATATATATATATATATATATATATATATATATATATATATGTAACTTAGGTACTGCTTCTATTTTTGTGTTCACACAATAGTAAATTACAAGTAATAATCTAATTTGTATTATCAAAATCAATGCTGCATTCACAGCAACAATATTAACACAATTAATTATAAATTTTATTGCTGTGAACGTTAGAATTGTAAGTCATACAACAAACAGGAATTATTACTTGTAATTTCTAAGCTTAATTACTAATTGTATCGCTGTGAATTAATTGACGAGAATGTTTTCAACAATTTACAAATTGTTTACCGAGTACTGTCATTAGCAAATATGATTTACAATTTGAACAAGCACTCAAATAGGCCAAATGATAGTCAGCTTCAAGCGGTTAATAAATCAGGTTTTAATTTAATTTCCCAAAACATTATCCCATGACATCAGCATGTACACGTACACGTACACGTACGGATCCGTGTTCCAGCTGGCATTCTCCCAGCCTAGTAAAAGCGAGCATATTAGCTGTCTGCAATTTCAAAATACAAGATAGCACTTATAAAGGGTAAAAAAGTCTACCAACATAAAACGAAAAGGTGCACGTGGTGTGTCGTCACCAAAACAAGGATCAATTGAAACATGTAGGTAATATTAAAAATAATATGCTACATGGAACACTTCCAAGGTCAACTTGCACATTATATTTAGTCACATTTTGTTTGCTTCAGTTATAATTATGGCGATGAAAGCAAACAAAACAAAGTATACTTATTTTTTTATTTTATGAGTGATGACAGTTTCATTGAACTAGCCACAAATTGGCCCGAATTATTAAATAATATATATATATTAGTTGATGCATATTTACATAAAGAATATCTGGTACAAATATGATTTCATTTGAATGCATAGTTTCAGAAATAAAAATTATATTCTACAAAATAGTATTTATTTTTTATCTCCAAAACTATGCCTTCAAAAACATTAAAAAAATTACCAAACATAGTTTATGCAATTACGCATGGACTGATATTTTTTTTATAAAAATATTTCGGGCCAATTTTGATTAATTTTGAATTAACAGTTTCAGAGATAAAAATTATATTCTACAAAATAGTTTTTATTTTTTATCTCCAAAACTATGCCTTCAAAAACATTAAAAAAATTACCAAACATAGTTTATGCAATTACGCATAGAGTGATATTTTTTTTTTATAAAAATAATTCGGGCCAATTGTGATTAATTATGAATTAACAGCTTCAGAGATAAAAATTATATTCTACAAAATAGTTTTTATTTTTTATATCCAAAACTATACATTCAAAAACATTAAAAAAAATTACCAAACATAGTTTATGCAATTACGCATTGACTGATATATTTTTTATAAAAATTATATGGGCCAATTTTGATTAATTTTGAATTAACAGTTTCAGAGATAAAAATTATATTCTACAAAATAGTTTTTATTTTTTATCTCCAAAACTATACATTCAAAAACATTAAAAAAAATTACCAAACATAGTTTATGCAATTACGCATCGACTGGTATTTTTTTTAATAAAAATAATTCGGGCCAATTCGGATTAATTTCATCATTTGTATATAATCAAAAATGTATGTACATATTTACAATTTCTACAATAATTAATTTTCTTGTGGTTAATAATCAATAATACATATTTATAATTAGTTGAATATTAATGAGAATGAGTTTTAACGGGTCAAACGTTACCTCTCACGTCTAATACAGCGCGTAGTGTAGTATAAGAACCCCGGGAAAGCGGCAATAGAACATACTTACCTGGCGTAGGGGTTACCGTGATCAACAAGGCGGTTCCCCCGGGGTGAGGCTCTCCCATTGCACTTCGGCTGAGCTGACCCCTGCGATTATTCCTAATGCGAATAACTCGGGCGCGTAATTTTTGGTAGTCGGGACTGCGTACGCGCTGTCCCGGTCCTAATTAAATACAAACATAGGCCCTTCCTTAATATCAATAGAAATAGAGTTACCGAAAGCTTCAGCTCTTTTGTACTCGGTACGGCGAGTTAAAAATGTCGACCAATGACTTGACAATATTGATCGCATTTATAAATATAAACTAGAACACTATAAAAACGTATTCATTCAATTTTGTGTGGGATTTATTTATTTTTATACCGTATAACTCACGGATGACATGAGTTCATATTTTATTTATTTTATTATATATGCGTTATAAGTTTACATTTATGTTCTTGTTAGTTATGTGTATAAAAACAAAACAAAAAATACTATGTGGGTATAATAAAAAACCTCCTGTTTTTAGACGCCTCGTGTATATTATTGCCCAATTTTGTTGTTTTTGTGTTTTATTCACTTAATATCTATTTTAAATTACACCATATTCAAAAATAAAATTACTCAAAATTAAAAAAGTAAATGCCGAAACCAGGGATCGAACCAGGGACCTTTAGATCTTCAGTCTAACGCTCTCCCAACTGAGCTATTTCGGCTGATGGAAACGTTACCGATTACAACGGTTATCAAAATGTGATAAGCGAAATTATCTAAATACAACCGTATTTATATAATTAATTTCACGTATATAATTGCAAAAGTACATATTCACAATCTGCACTCTTAAGGGCTGTTTATAATTGTCAAGTTTACGGGTAAAAATTGGTTATCTTTATCTAACGCACCAATAAAGACAACCTGTCCTACTTCCACCAAAGACGTATTCCGAATTTGGATCACACTAACCGGTTACACATTTATTCCATTTCTAATTGACTTTAAAGAGCTAAAATAATACTATTTCAATAGTATTAGCGATTATAAACCAATTTACTGCTAATATATCCTAAAAATGCTTTTCAAGTTCGAGATATTCGATATTTTATTCGTTAGCGCGGTTACAGTGGTTCATTTTCGGAATAAACTATAAAGACGTATTCCGAATTTGGATCACAGTAACCGTTTACACATTTATTTCGTTTCTAATTAACTTTAAAGAGCTAAAATAATATTATTTCGATAGTATTAGCGATTATAAACGATTTTACTGCTAATATATTCTAAAAATGCTTTTCAAGTTCGAGATATTCGATATTATATGCGTTAGCGGTTACAGTGGTTCATTTTCGGAATATACTATATAGACGTATTCCGAATTTGGATCACAGTAACCGGTTACACATTTATTTCGTTTCTAATTGACTTTAAAGAGCTAAAACAATATTATTTCGATAGTATTAGCGATTATAAACGATTTTACTGCTAATATATCCTAAAAATGCTTTTCAAGTTCGAGAAATTCGATATTTTATGTGTTAGCGGTTACAGTGGTACATATTCGGAATATACTATAAGTTTAGTGTGCAAGCAGGATGGTTGTCCATTCGTGTACGGTAGATAAAGATAGGTATATTCAACTTGACGTGGAGAAATTCTATTATAAATGCGAACCAAATAGTAATTCAAATTAGATAATTACAAATAATAAACTAGTTTGTATTATGATAAATAATGCTAACATTCCAAGCAACAAAATTAACACAATTAATGATACATTTTGTTTCTATGAAAGTTAACTTTGTTTAAAATACAACAAACTGGAATTATTACTTATAATTTCTAAGTTTAATTGCTAATTGTTTCGCTGTGGCACGGTCCTATGCGTTTATTGGGCACAAAGAGTGTCTTTTTGGTGCCTGTTTTAATATATAAATTGCGATTATTCCTAATGTGAATAACTCGGGCGCGTAATTTTTGGTAGTCGGGACTGCGTACGCGTTGTCTCGGTCTTACACTAATATAAACATAGAAGTCATTTCCGCCCGCGAAATATGAATTTGTTCGCGCTCAATGCGTTTTATATTTCGAGCGGGAATGACATGGCAACTTTTTCAAAACCCTGAATATGTTCGTTGCTTTTGACGCATATATTCGAACAATATTTCGCGCTCATGTATACTGTGTGGTGCTTTATTTTAAAATAATCTGTTGATCTCTGGATCAAATGCAAAATACTTTTGTAATATCTAGAAACTTTACGATTGTTTTATAATTATCTCAACAGCTGTTAACTACTTTTTCTTTTAGTTAATTGTACAATCGTAGTTAAATCGGACACGAATATCTAAACTGATCTTTATAAAATCTTTAATTGTTACTTATATACAAAAACAAATTAAATTTGTATGTAAATATTTGTCTTAAAATTTCTAAATTAAATTCCCGTCAGTTTTACATCAAACGGTAATCTTAAATACTTATGAAGTTGTAAATTGATGAGTGCTACCAGTCTATTTCTATTACATGGTTCAAGTCCTGTGTGTGTTGCGTTTGATAGATTAGACTGTATTTTTAGCGCCAGTCGCTACGGCGGCACACGGGGGAACTTTTATACTTACACCGAGTGACGGATAAATCCGAATAGTCCCACTCGTTAATGCCTGATTAACACAGGAACGCAGTTCAGGTAAAGATGGCTGACGCAACTATTTACACATGAAATTAATTATAACAGGTGTGAATCATAAAACATTTTGAAATACGCATCAACATTGGTCATTTACTGGAGGTCTTGTCATCCATAAATCAAATAACAAATATTATAGGCGATTCCGCTTAATTGGGACACATTAGGGTTAGAATATGTTGGCCCAATTACTGTTTTAATTACATTTTAATAATTCTTGAACAAAACTCGACTTGTCGTTTCACTATGTTTATGATAATGCTTAATTTTATTTCAAATTCACACCAAGATTGTTAAAAAAGAACGCTGGAGTGGCCTTCCCTCGTATTCCTTCCCCATTTACTATTTGTATTTAAAATAATAGGGTAGGAAAATATAAAAATAAAATTTCCATTTTTAAAGAGGATTTTCAAAGTAAATTGTACATTTTCCAAAATAAAGTTTCAAACAAAAGTTGCTTATAATTTCAATATCTTTCTCTAACTCGTATAGTTTTCGAGATATTCAAAAATTAGTGAGAGTACACCGTTACTTCCGGTTAAGAAGTAGTTTACTAAAATAAAGGCCATTTATATTTTAAGTTTAAAGCTTGTTGATTGTAAAATTATTAATCCTTAAACTTTAGGCTAGTATATGTTATAACACAAACGCTGAAGTGGCCTACACTGGACTTCCTTGCCCAATCACTATTTGTATTTAAAATAATAGGGTAGGAAAATATAAATATAAAATTACCATTTTTATAGAAGATTTTTTAAGTAAATGGTACATTTTTCAAAATAAAGTTTCAAACAAAAGTTGCTTATAATTTTAATAGCTTTAATTTTTATAAGTATAACTTTTTCTCTAACTCGTATAGTTTTCGAGATATTCAAAAATTAGTGAGAGTACACCGTTACTTCCGGTTAAGAAGTAGTTTACAAAAAACGGCTATTTATATTTTAAATTTAAAGCTTGTTGATTGTAAAATTATGAATCTTTAAACTTTAAGCTTGTATATGTTATAAAACAAACGCTGGAGTGGCCTTTACTTGACTTCCTTGTCCATTTATTGTCAGTATTTAAAATAATGATGTAGGAAAATATAAATATATATAATTACCATTTTTAAAGACGATTTCTTAAGTAAATAGTACATATTTCAAAATATAGTTTCAAACAAAAGTTGTTAAAAATTTTAATATCTTTAATTTATATAAGAATAACTTTTTCTCTAACTCATATTGTTTTCGAGATATTCAAGAATTAGTGAGAGTACACCTTTACTTCCGGTTAAGAAATAGTTTAGAAAAATAAGAGCTATTTATATTTTAAATTTAAAGCTTGTTGATTGCAAAATTATGAATTTTTAAGCTTTAGGCTTGTATATGTTATAAAAGAAACGCTGGAGTGGCCTTCACTCGATTTCTGTATTTAAAATAATAGGGTAGAAAATATAAATATAAAATAACAATTTTCAAAGACAATTTTTTAAGTAAATGGTACATTTTTCAAAAAATCTTTTCAAACAAAAATTGCTTGAAATTTTAATATCTTTATTTTATATAAGAATAATATTTTCTCTAACTCGTATTGCTTTCGAGATATTCAAGAATTAGTGTGAGTACACCTTTACTTCCGGTTACAAAAATAAGGACAATATATATCTTAAGTTTAAAGCGTGTTTATTGCAAAATTATAATTTTTTAAACTTAAGGCTTGTTAATGTCGTGGGAAAAAATCTACAAATCGGATTTTAGTATTCGTTGGATATCTTTGTTTCCACTATTGCCTAGTAGTTGTCGCTGTCCGCGCGTTTTTCAATGTTAGCCCTCAACTCAGGTGTTACAAACTAATAAAAGACGTATCTGCCCACGTCAAACGAGCCATTCGACCATTCGGCCATTAAAACATCGTGTACAATTTTAAAAATAAACAATTCGCTGCCCAAGTGCCAAAAATCATACCGCCAAATCCCCCTGTCTTCAGCGCACCAAACTACCGCCAAACCTCGCATCATACAACATATAGCCGCGGTGGTTTAATATATCGAGCCAAAATCCTGCGATTTTGCCCGACAGTCTACAGTCATCTGTTAACCGGTGCTTACACGATTTATCAGTTTAATTCCCTGTGTGACGTATTAATACTGCAGTGAATACAGCGATTATACGGTGGATAGTGTGAACGTAGCATCGAACTATTACGAAAAAGGTTTATATTTGTGGTGTTTTTACATGGCCTGGTTACATTTTTCGACCAGTTTAAGTGGTTTATCTAAATAAATGCAGGCATTTCCAATTGTATACCATTGGGATTTCGTTAGAAAATTATGAATAATGTACAAGGTTTTTCATTTTACGTTCTTAGACGAAGTTTTGTAATCGTGAACATTCGAGATTTTAACGGAAATACACGACTTGTTCGTCCTTGAATCAAATCGAGCAATTTTCGAGATAACGTTTCTGTGTGTTTGCGGGCGCGTGCGTGTTTGTCTGTGTGTGCGCGTGCGTGTCTATCTGTCTGTCTGACTGTGTATGTGTGTGTGTGGTAAAACTGTTGAAGCCATATGTATGCAACTTAAAACTTGTATATGTTTTAACCGAAATATCTCGTAAACGGTATGAGTTAGAGAAAAAGTTATTCGTATAAAAGTTGAAGATATTAAAATTTCTAGCAACTTTTGTTTAGATATTATTTTTGAAAAATGTACCATTTACTGAAAAATCGTTTTTGAAAGTAATTATTTTATATATACATATTGATTTTGTTTCATCGTTGGGTGAATTTATACAAAAGAAAGTATTTTTATAAATACAGATAGAGAAAGGATAAGAAAGTCGAGTGATGGCCACTTTAGCATCTTTATAAATACAGTATTAATTAATTATATTAATGCAAAACATAATTACAGTAATATTTATAGACTTCTTTAGTAAAAATAGTTAACTATTCTACTAAATACACATTGTATATGTAGTTTTTTTGACAGTGTCTTTTCGTTTGAGTATTATTTATATTGACATTTAGTGTTGCTTCAGGTAGGCCGATAAACGGTTGCGTTGATGCCAAAATATGTTGTTGTATCTTTTAGCTACCTCTATTACAAATATATTAGTTTTTTTTTTAATCTTTTATTATCTTCGATTGTGTTTGCCAATACGTTTAGTCATTGTGCGTTTACAAATCGCTCTTCATATAAACATAAATGAAATATGGCATGATTTTCAATTACCTAAATAATTACTTAAGTTCTGCTCAATTTAAATTAATCTACTAATTACGAAATTAATTTAGAAATGCGATATTAACATTTAATAAGTAATATATGCGATGCGAGTACCGGTTTTTAATTATTATAGCCTTTTGTGTAACAATTTAAAAAAATGTTAAAGATATAAAAAGTTTTACAATTCTTTCTAGATTATTTTAATATAAAACAAGCTTAGGTACAACGCACCTATGCGTCCAGCTCGCCTTATAAGTAATATATGCGATGCGAGTACCGGTTTTTAATTATTATGGCCTTTTGGTTAACAATTTAAATAAATGTTATAGATATAAAAAGTCTTACAATTCTTTGTAGATTATTTTAATATTAAACAAGCTTAGGCACAACGCACCTATGCGTCCAGCTCGCCTTATAAGTGATATATGCGATGCGAGTACCGGTTTTTAATTATTATGGCCTTTTGGTTAACAATTTAAATAAATGTTATAGATATAAAAAGTCTTATAATTCTTTGTAGATTATTTAAATATGAAACAAGCTTAGGTATAACGCACCTATGCGTCCAGCTCGCCTTATAAGTGATATATCCGATGCGAGTACCGGATTTTAATTATTATAGCCTTTTGGTTATCAATTTCAAAAAATGTTATAGATATAAAAAGTCATAAAATTCTTTGTAGATTATTTAAATCGGTGAAAAACTAATAAAAAAAAATTAAAAATCGTGGTTCCATCCGGGATCGAACCGGAGACCTTCTGCGTGTAAAGCAGACGTGATAACCGCTACACTATGGAACCGTTGACATTCCACTTGGTGTGTATGTAAATAAAAGACGTGAAAATATTGTGTGCACGTGTTTTTACGTTAGATACTCTCACGGATACACACCAGGTATATCGACTCCGTGGCGCAACGGTAGCGCGTCTGACTCCAGATCAGAAGGTTGCGTGTTCAAATCACGTCGGGGTCAATCAATCTTTTTATTCTGCGTTTATAATCAATTTTTATTAATTATTATCTGGAATTGAGGACCTTAAAACAATCGGGAGTGGCCTTCACTCTACTTAAATTTACATATACATGATTACAATAATCCAAGAACGTAAAAACTAGTTATTTATTTAACTTTGACACGAGTTTAGTTAGTTACTTATATATATATGTGTCCTTTAGTTCTTTAAATATACAAATAAATAACGTGTGAACGAACATAAATTACTTTTAGCCGCACAAGGTAGACGGATCACCGAATGATCTTGAATTCTCGGAAGATTTATTACTGTAAAATCATAACTACCGGTATATAAAATTAATGTTACTTAAAGTAATACTACTAAAAATACGTATATTTGGCCATAAAAATTGCGATTTATTTAACGTCGCCTAATTAACGCTGTCTAAACAGACTGATGTCAAACCCACGTAATGGCGGACTCAAATAGAAAATTTAAAAATTATTTCTCACTTTCTCCAATTTCAGATTCAATTGCGAACGAAAACATATAATATTACATTTGCATATTCTAAAAATAAACAACCTTTTATAGATGTATATGAAACTCTCGTTTAAACCGAGCAATGGCCGCGTCCGGTTTAACCAAATGAGGTTGAAACTAGTTTCAACCTCATTTGGTAGGAGATAATGCTTTTTCATTGGCTGTTACAAAAGAGGCGTCGTAGTAGGCTGTTTAGTCACATTTTTATTCGTTAATATTAACAGAAACTTAAAACCTAATGGCGGAGATATATATACATATATATATATATATATATATATATATATATATATATATATATATATATATATATATATATATATATATATATATATTAATGGGTATATAGGTAGCTGGGTAAAATCAATTCCTAGTGGAATTGAATTCATTACAATTAATTCGATAATTCACAAGCCTAAAACATCTACAAACTGCAATTAATTGAATACAAATCATAATTCATAGCGAATTGAAGCCTTTTTTGTGTATTTGTGTCATTAAAGCGTATTTACCAATTACAAATATGTTATAATTCAAAAAGAATTGAAGCCTTTTTGGATTTTACAAGCCTTTTATGCAATTAATTGTGAATTATGAATTCAATTTTGCTCATCTACCTATATATATATATATATATATATATATATATATATATATATATATATATATATATATATGTATATAATATATATATATATATATATATATATATATATATATATATATATATATATATATGTGTATATATATATATATATATATATATATATATATATATATATATATATATATATATATATATATATATATATATCTATATCTATATAATTCACAATTAATTCGATAATTCACAAGCTCAAATTACCTACAATTCATTTATTTTAAACCATAATTCATAACGAATTGAAACCATTTTTGTGAATTTATATTATAAGTCATTAAAGCCTATTTACTAATTACAAATCTGTAGTAATACAAAAGGAATTGAAACCTTTTTGGCATTTACAAGCCTTTTATGTGATTTTGTATTATAAATGAGAAAGAATTAAGACCTATTTACCAATTATAAATTAGTTATAATTAATAAAAAAAAAGAAGCTTTTTTGGCATTGACAAGCCTTTTATGTGATTTTGTATTAAAAGGAATTAAGACCTGTTTAACAATTTCAAATCATTTATAATTCAAAAGGAATTGATGCCTTTTTGACAATTACAAGCCTTTATGTAATTTTGTATTATAAATGATAAGGAATTAAGACCTGTTTAACAATTGCAAATCGTTTATAGTTCAAAAGGAATTGAAGCCTTTTTGGCATTTACAACCTTTTATGTAATTTTGTGTTATAAATGAAAAAGAATTAAGACCTGTTTAACAATTACAAAGCAGTTATAATTCAAAAGGAATTGAAGCCTTTTTGACATTTACAAGCCTAGTATGTAATTATGTATTATATATCAACAATCAAAAGGATTTAAACTCTTTTTTTTGTATTTATTAATCAGACATCATGTAACATTTAACTTGAAACGTGATTAAATTTTGATGGTTTGAAGCCTTTCTGAGAGTTTGAAGCCATTTTGAGAGTTTAAAACCATTTTGAGGGTTTGACAAATACAATTTAATTTTTAATAATGAATTCAATTACAAAGCCTTAAGACCTTGTTGAAATTTGTTTGAAATTGTTTGTTTGGAAAAGATATGATGAAAATCCTGTACATTATTCATAATCAAAAAAAAAAGAACAAATATAAACCAATATAATCCTTGTAGGCCGAAACTGCAAGCGCGGTATAAATTTGTTGAAGTGTCCTATCGCCGCTAGCTAAATGTTTGCCCAAAGCGACAGTGAGAAAAACAGATACAAAAGTGAGTTATATATTGTGCTGTCCCCGAGCACTGTAGTAGCGTAGCGTGCACCATAGAAGTAGACAATCATTGCGACAAACAAATAACAATCCATTTGTGAGTGTCCGTCCCCGAATACAGTAACAATGCCATTATTCTCCGACCTATCGAGCCTGAGCCACTACTACAGTGGTGGCTCGACGTCCTTGAACTACTTATCAGGACCGTACGCCGGTCATTCGTCGATAGTCGCTGCTAACTATCGAACCCCCACATCAACGTATAGCAAACCAAGCAGTAGGGCTTTCACTAATCGAGGATATAAACCACATTTGGCAACCATCTCTGAAAACCAGATGACTAGAGCTGGATTATCACGGTTGAATTCTCCAAAAATGATGTATCATGCTTCCCCTAAATATAAAATCCAGAAACCTATCCCAATAAATACAGCTGATATAGATGTATCTAGTAATAGGTACCGAAGGAATTTAGAAAGGACCCCTTTACCAATAACGAAAAGTAACCAAAAACCTTTGTCACCGGAACGTACTTCCCCACTTAAAGAAACTAGCCCTAAAGGAGATGAAGATTCTGAAGGGATATTTATGCCTAGAATTGACACGAATTTCCGAAGTACTATCAAAAGGGAACGAACCGTAGTTCGTTTTCATACCGCTAGAAACTTAGATAAATCCGACTCTGATCCGGATGAACCAACGAAAACCGAAGAAGAAACACGTTCAGAAACAGTCAAAGTATTCGATGAAGAAGTCAAATTGCACAAACAAAAATGGCGAGAAAATTTCGACCCAGATGAACTGTCCCCGACGAAGAAACGTCCCCAACCACAAAAACCATTAAGTGAAAGACTAGTAGAAAAGTTCATCATCAAAGAAAAGCTGGATGAAGATGTTCTAAATTTTGAAGAACGTCGAAGACAACGTGAAGAAAACTTACAAAACTATGACGGTAAATGTAACATTCAAAGAAACTCCAGTCGAAGAAAATCGGTCAAAAATGTACCCAGTTTTCATGATATTTGCCGTACAATTAGTTCTGAATCAATCAACGAGGATTTAAACCCAGGACAACCAGTAATGCGACGGTACTCAAGGAAGAAATCAAGTTACGATGTTTTAAAAGCAATACGGCGTGACTCAGCAGAAATTAACCAAGAAGAAATTATGTTGTTAGATGCTTTAATAAAAGAAGCACACTTAGACAAAGAATATGAAGTTGAAAATAAGGAAGAACTTAAAACTGAGGAACCAATTGATGAAAATGACATGAAACGAAAGAAGAAATTCACAAAGAAGAAGTCGAACGAGAAATTGGTAGATGAAGTTAAGGAAGACGCTAAATGTTTACCACAAAGACGGAAAATTGTAAAGAAGAAAACTTCGGGAAGCTTAGATATGGCGATTGAAGCTATAACGCCTATGCAAATCAAAATTGACAATACAGTAGAATTTGAAGATACAGCTGTAGCAAGTCCAACAAGGAAAACAATGCCAAAAATCACTGGAACAGTAGAAATTGATGCAAAACCAAATTTAAAACTCGTTATAGATGATATACAAGTTGAAGAAACTATAATGACATCATCTTCGTCTCCGACATCGAAGAAATTCAAATATAATGTAATAATTGAAGAAATTAAAAGTCCGAATATATTAGAAAACATCATGGAAATTGATCTTCTGAATATAAATGTAGAACCCAAAGTAGACAATAACAAAATAGAAACAAAATTGAAAGATATAAACCATAATAAATTGGAAATAAAAGATAAAATACAAATTAAAAAAGAGCCCAAAGAAAAAGATACAATTATATCAAATGCAAAATTAGATGTTGAAAGTAATAAAGCTGAAATAGAAAAACAGAAAATGTTGGATAAATTAATAAGCAAAGTGGAAGAACCGACATTATCAATATCATATAATAAAGCAGAAGAAGAAAAAGCTAAAATGTTAGATAAGTTATTAGGTAAAAAGGAAGACCCAAAACTAATAGATTCAGCTAAAATAGCGGAAGAAGAAAAAGCTAAAATGTTGGATAAGCTAGTTGGGAAGAAAGAAGACCCAAAACTAATAGATTCAGCTAAAAAAGCGGAAGAAGAAAAAGCTAAAATGTTGGATAAATTATGCGGTAAGAAACTAGAACCAAAATTAAATGATTCAGTTAAAAAAACTGAAGAAGAAAAAGCTAAAATGTTGGATAAACTAGTTGGGAAGAAAGAAAACTCAAAATTAATAGATTCAGCTAAAAAAGCGGAAGAAGAAAAAGCTAAAATGCTAGATAAATTGTGTGGCAAAAAAATAGAACCAAAATTGAGTGATTCAACTAAGAAAGCTGAAGAAGAAAAAGCTAAAATGTTGGATAAACTTGTTGGGAAGAAAGAAGACCCAAAACTAATAGATTCAGCCAAAAAAGCAGAAGAAGAAAAAGCTAAAATGTTGGATAAATTGTGCGGCACAAAAGTAGAACCAAAATTGAGTGATTCAGTTAAAAAAGCTGAAGCAGAAAAGGCTAAAATGTTGGATAAACAAGTTGGGAAGAAAGAAGACCCAAAACTAATAGATTCAGCTAAAAAATCAGAAGAAGAAGAAAAAGCTAAAATGTTGGATAAATTGTGCGGCAAAAAACTAGAACCAACCATGAGTGATTCAGTTAAAAAAGCTGAGGAAGAAAAGGCAAAAATGTTAGATAAACTAGTAGGCAAAAAAGAAGAACCAAAATTAGCTGATTCAGCGAAAAAGGCTGAAGAGGAGAAAGCTAAAATGCTAGATAAATTATTAGGTAAAACTGAAGAACCAAAATTGAGTGACTCAGCTAAAAAAGCTGAAGAACAAAAAGCTAAAATGCTGGATAAACTAATAGGTAAAAAGGAAGAACCAAAATTAACTGATTCATCTAAAAAAGCTGAAGAGGAAAAAACTAAAATGCTAAATAAATTAATAGGCAAAACAGAAGAACCAAAGTTGAGTGATTCAGCTAAAATAGCTGAGGAACAAAAAGCTAAAATGTTAGATAAACTATTAGGCAAGAAAGAAGAACCTATAATAATTGATACAGCTAAAAAAGCAGAAGAAGAAAAAGCTAAAATGATAGCTAAACTATTAGGCAAAGAAGAAGAACCAAAATTGAGCAATTCTCTTAAAAGAGCTGAAGAAGCAAAACTGAAGACGATAGATAAACTATTAGGTAAAAAGGAAGATACAAAATTAACTGATTCAGCTAAGAAAGCTGAAGAAGAGAAAGCTAAAATGTTAGATATAGTACTAGGTAAGAAAGAAGAACCAAAGGTGACAGATTCAGCTAAAAAGGCAGAAGTAGAGAAAGCTAAAATGATAGAAAAACTATTCGGTAAAAAGGATTCTTCACAAGATTCAGTTTTAAAGCAAAATGGAACAACTGATGTAAATAAGAAAGCAGAAGAAGAAAAGGCAACAATGGCTAAGAAAGCAGAAGACGAGAAAAATAAAATGCTTGATATAATACTAGGTAAGAAACCTATAGACTCATTAAAGGATTCAAATAAAACTCTTCAAAAGGATCAACTAAAATTAATAGATAAGAAACCAATAGATTCAACAAAACAATTAAATGAATCGGATATCAAAAAAGATATATTGCTCAATAAACAAAAATCTGTGGAAGATAAATCCAAACCAACTCCATCCAAATCAAACTTATCTTCTAAGGGGACGCCTAAAACCAATAAAGTTGAACTTGGAAATACAAACCGAAGGAAAACCGTTCAAAAACAAGAACATTTAGACGAATTGGATATAGATAACTTCTGGGATAAAATGGGCAAAAGGGAAACGATTTATTATAAAGATAGACGAAAATATTTGAACGACAGACGGGCACAAGAGCTGAAAGATACTAGCTGGAATCCAGAATGGGTTGAAGAAGAAGCGGAAGAAGAATCACAAAAACCAAAAGGTGTTCAAACTTCACCTAATATTCCTAAGGAACCAATTCAGGAATTGCCCAAACCAAAATATGCTCAAACTAAACTAAACATTATTAAGCAAAATGCTCTTAAGCAAGGGAATTTAAAACTAGAGGAACCACAAACATCTAAACTAAGCGCAGTACCAAAAACTGAAGAAAAGAATTCGAAGAAACTCGAAAATAAACAAAAATCAATTGAAAGTCCAACAGTATCTGTTAAAGATAAGCCGAAAGTTGACCTTAAACCAAAAATTGAGATGAAGAAAGAAGAAACACCAAAAGCACTTGTTGTGGAAGCAAAACCTGAGGTACTTATACCAAAATTAGGATTGAAAGCTAAATTAGAAGAAAATGAAACATCTACTTTAACAAAACAACTAGAAACTAAAGTTAAAATAGGAGGAAAAGACCAAATAGTGCCAAAGGTTGGCAATAAGGAACCATTGAAAACAAAATTAGGAGCTAAGGCAATTGAAAACTCTTTGGACGTTAAAGAAGAAATTTCAAATACATCTAAAGATATTCAGAAACAAAAATTAGGAGTTAAACCAAAAGAAGAAATAAAGGATACTAAAGAACCATTAAAATTGGTAGACAAATCAAAATCAAATGAAAACTCTTCGGACGTTAAAGAAGAAATTTCAAATACATCTAAAGATATTCAGAAACAAAAATTAGGAGTTAAACCAAAAGAAGAAATAAAGGACACTAAAGAACCATTAAAATTGGTAGATACTAAAGTAGCACTTACAAAAACCCCTAAAGGTGTTCAAAAACCTATATTAAAAGCTGTATCAAAAGAAGAAACAAGTAATACTGAAGCACAGAAACCAAAAGGAGTCAGTAAACCAAAAAGTGAGGAAAATAACAAAACTATACAACCAAAAGGGAAGCGGAAATCAAAGGAATTGAAGAAACAACGTGTTAATTTTACAGAATTGCAATTAGAAGAAATGAAAGTGGAAATAATTGAGGTGAAACATGAACCAATAAAGCCTCAATTGAGTTTTATAATTAAAGATAAATTCGATTCTATTTTGAAGCCCAATAGGGATATAATAATCCCGACTGCTGAAGAGTTTGCTAGACAACAAGAAGAAAACAAGGGTGAAGAAAATCGGCTCGGAGACAAAAAGACAATCGGCCCCATGCAATCCAATTACCTTGCACCTGAACCTAAACCTAAACCGAAACCTATATGGTTTGATACGTGTCCTGTAGTAATAATGGCGACGCCGCGAGACCTGCGCGGCCGTGGCATGCACCGTATGCAAAAGGCTGCACCGAAGGTCACTTATGTAAGTGATAGCAGCAGTGCGGACAGTGATAGTTCGGACGAGGAGACGAGCGGTTCGGACACGTCCGGCGGCAGCGATGTGTTCGACACGAACGTTGTGTTTGAAAATAATAAGAATGCCGGCAACAAGTGGAAGAGTACTTCGTCGAATGACTCCGGTTTCGACTCGTCGGCGCCCGGCAGCCCGGCCAACAATCGGAACAGAATTGACGGTAGGCATTTTGTGTTTGTCTTGTTTAGAAAACTGGTTGTATATCTTGCTCAAAGTTGTCGTTCAGTTGGGGACTAATAACATTTTTTACACTGAACTGTAGACTTTTAAAACTTTACAATGTGGTCACCATGTGTCCATATCATATACAGAATACAGCTCCTTATTGATACAACTGTCTAATTGAATAATTAGACGGCTGGCGATTATTCATGTAATTTTATTCTTTAGATAGATCTTATCATGGATACACTATAAAAATATAATATTCTTTCCATATTTATGGATCCTTTTTCATGATATTAGTAGATATCGATAAAATCGCATCTTTTTATACATTTTAATGGTAGATTTATTTATTTTTTGTAATACGAGTTATTAGATTTTTAATTTTAAGTATTTTAAATTGTTTTATGTTCGCCAAACAAGTTATTTGGAATATCTCATGACAAAATCAGTATTATAAATAGGGTTTCTTCATTTATAAATCAGTTTCCTACATAATTGTTTTTTGCTTGCCAAACAAGTTTGTAGATACAAATGTTTAGGTTATCTATTCAAAAATCAATGATTAAATATAGAATTTCTTAATTTAAATATGTAAATAATATATATAACGATTTTATAAACACAAGATTTGGTACGCGTAAAACGCACCAATGCGTAGAGCTCGCCTTTAGGTGACGCACCTATACGTTCTGCTCTCCTAATACGTAATATATGTGATGCGAGCGGTTTTTAATTATTATGGCCTTTTATGGTAACAATTTAAAAAAATGTTATAGATATAAAAAGTCTTACAATTTTTTGTAGAATATATTATATATAAAAATAAATTAGAATTCATAATTATAATATTTAGTAATTTTTTTTTGGGCTTTAGGGTAACAATATGGAAAAATCTTGTAGGCATAAAATATCTTAGAATTATTAGTAAAATATTTGAGTGTTTTAATTATTTTTATATGGGTAGTATTAAGGGGGGTTCCAAATTTTGAGGCCCTATAACTCGGGAAGTATATAGGCGATTGGATTTAAACTGTAAGGGGATTCAAATGGGGTGTTAAATATTATGTGTAGCAAATTTGGTGTGAATCGCTCCGGTACCTTCAGAGCAGTAATCATGAAAAAAATTGAGTGCATTAAAATTCAAAGTTATAATATAAAATATTTTTTTATGGCCTTTGGGTTAACAATATGGAAAAATCTTGTGAATATAAAATATCTTAGTATTTTTAGTAGAATATTTGAGTGTTTTAGTTATTTTTATAAGGGCAGTATTAATGGGGGCTCTAAATTTTGGGGCCCTATAACTCGGGAAGTATATGGGCGATTAAATTTAAACTAGGAGCAGATTCAAATGAGATGCCAAATAATATGTGTAGCAAATTTGGTGTGAATCGCTCTGGTACTTTCAGAGGAGTAATCATGAAAAAAATTGAGTGCATTAAAATACAAAGTTATAATATTAAATAATTTTTTATGGCCTTTGGGTTAACAATATGGAAAAATCTTGTAGATATAAAATATCTTAGAATTTCTAGTAAAATTTTTGAGTGTTTTAATTATTTTTATAAGGGTAGTATTAATGGGGGCTTTACATTTTGGGGCCCCATAACTCGGGAAGTATGCGGGCGATTGAATTTGAACTATGAGGGGATTCAAATGGGTTGGTAAATAATATGTGTAGCAAATTTGGTGTAAATCGGTGCGGTACCTTCAGAGGAGTAGAGGGCACAAATTTGGTCTTACGAGCTGATGACTATATATATATATATGTATATATATATATATATATATATATATATATATATATATATATATATATATATATATATATATATATATATATATATATATATATATATATATATATATATATATATATATATATATATATATATATATATATATATATATATATATATATATATATGGATTCAGGGCGACGAGACAAACACTTTTTGTTAAGGAGATTTTTTGTTCCGAGAATGTTACAGACACACGACCGAATGCTTTAGATTCTTCGGTACTTCGTAGTTCAAAATTATAATATTAAATAAAATGAGAGTGTTATTTTTAATGTATTACAGCTATTTTTATATATGAAGGTTACGATAGTATTTTCCTCGGTAATTCAACGAAGCTACAAGTTATAATGTTATAATTCAAATCACAAATTAGTCACTGTCAATATTGCATAAACACAGGTGATGATACCAGTGATTTATTTGTACAAACGTTTTTCTAAATCTAAAAAAACGATTCTGACGTAAATATATATTTGGCAGTATGTCTGTTCACTGTTTCTGGTCTATCCTGGGAACACATTTGTTGTGGTTGTGGGTTTATTTTCAATTTTCAGGGGCAACTTTCCTAATTTTTTTATTATATCACATGTACGTTTTGCTACAATGATTTTAAAAGTAATTAACACATTGCCCACTAACATCTAAAGTTGCCATTAGCATTTTTAGCTTGTTGATGTTAAAGCATTCGGCCGTGTGTCTGTAGCATTCTAGGATCAAAAAATGTCATTAACAAAAAGTGTTTGTCTCGTCGCCCTGAATCCAAAAATATATATAAAAGGATGTTAGTCATCCGCTCGTAAAACCAAATTTGTGCCCTCTACTCCTCTGAAGGTACCGTACCGATTCACACCAAATTTGCTACACATATTATTTACCATCCCATTTGAATCCCCTCATAGTTTAAATTCAATCGCCCGTATACTTCCCGAGTTATAGGGCCCCAAAATTTAAAGCCCCCCTTAATACTGCCCTAATAAAAATAATTAAAACACCCAAATATTCTACTAATAATTCTAAGATATTTTATATCAATAAGATTTTTTCATATTGTTAACCTAAACGCCATAAAAAATTATTTAATATTATAACTTTGAACTTTAATGCACTAAAATTATTCATGATTACTTCTCTGAAGGTACTGAAGCGATTTACACCAAATTTGCTACACATATTATTTGGTATCCCATTTGAATCTGTTCGCAGTTTAAATTCAATCGCCCATATACTTCCCGAGTTATAGGGCCCCAAAATTTAGAGCCCCCCCTAATACTGCCCTAATAAAAATAATTAAAACACCCAAATATTCTACTAATAATTCTAAGATATTTTATATCAATATGATTTTTTCATATTGTTAACCTAATGGCCATAAAAAATTATTTAATAATATAACTTTGAATTTTATTGCACTAAAAAATTTCATGATTACTTCTCTGAAGGTACTGAAGCGATTTACACCAAATTTGCTACACATATTATTTTCCATCCCATTTGAATCCCCTCACAGTTTAAATTCAATCGCCCGTATACTTCCCGAGTTATAGGGCCCCAAAATTTAAAGCCCCCCTTAATACTGCTCTTAAAAAAATAATTAAAACATCCAAAAATTCTACTAATAATTTTAAGATATTTTATATCTACAAGATTTTTTCATATTGTTAACCTAAAGGCCGTAAAAAAATATTAAATATTATAATTATTCAATAGAATAAAAATAACTGCAATTTAACAAACACCTAAACGTAGGTGTTAAAGACCTCTTCAAATATAAGTATTTTTAGTGGTCTCAAAAGTGATAAGTAAATTTTTATTTTCTTAGGTTGTCATAACTGCATTATTTGAACGAGCAGCTGGTTTAGATTTTTAGATAAAAATATGAAATGATTTATTTTTACTTTTAATTTATTACTTTATATATATATACGAAGGTTACTAATACTTTCGTTAATTTATAAATGTGTCTTTGAACGCTCTACAGCAAAAACTATTATAAAAAAATGACTTTAAATATACAATTTGTAGCCCAAAAAAAAAAAAAAAATTAAACCGATAAAGAAAATTTACTTTTACTACGTTTTTATTATCTCTTAACTAAATAAATTAGAAAATAAATTCTAGTTAACAAACATAGGTACAGGCACCAATGCCTTCAGCTATCTATTACACGGTTTCTCCCCCCAATTTATTTTCTAGGTCGTAATTCTTTGCGATCCCAATACTTTCATTATAAATAACGTATAAGAAAGTAAAAATTGGCAAAGTGCCCATTGTATACTATAAATTTTGCGTTCCAACGTCAAGTAAATATATGTAAGATAAACCTAGAAGTAATTTATTCGCAAACGTTCAACAATTACACTTTTATTTCTAAATAATAAGAAGTTTGAAGTAAACAAAAATGAATTATTACAAAAAGTATAATAAAAAGTTATGGTGTTTTATTTACTTGGTATTTTTGTTTACAAATATACATCTTAGTTTAATTGCCTATTGTTATTTTGATGCCAAATTTTCACAATACACTCTTTTCTAAGCTATTTTTGAAGAGGCGTACTATTTTTTGTTGTTATTGTATAAGACGACTGACCCCCAGGGTCATCAATATGGATTTATAATTAATTGTTACTTAAATTGTAGGTTTTACTTGACTTAAGTACAGCGCCAAATTTATTATTAAACTAAAGTCGATCATTGGGGCCTTTAAAGTAAATTAAATATAGTTAGTAATAATTTAGAGGAAGCTCTTTTAAAGGAGCTCTTAGGAAAATTGGAATTACGGCTAGAAAATTTAATTAGAATTTAGTTAAGCTTCGCTTAATACATTTTGTATACTTATATTTTACGTAAGGCTTAACGAATTTTTATTTCAGTAATAACTACATTTTTATTTATTTAATTTTGCTAATTCTGTATATGTTAATATATCCTAAAAAATTTACTCATTAATTAGAAATTATGTTACTGTGAACGTATATAGCATAATTTTTCACAGGATTATTAATTGTTATTTCTAATTAGTTTTCTGTGAATGCGCCTTAAATTAAATATATTTTAACAAAAACGTATTTGTTTGTAAAATAACCTTCACATTGACTTGAATCAAATTCAAAAACTGCACATGCATGCTCTAGCATTTTCGAAATTAATCAACGTAGACAGTTCCTGTAAGCCTTAAAACTTTTATAAATTATTGGGCACGGTTGCCAACTGTGTATATGCAAGAAAACTAGTACTTCCGGTGACCTTCACAGTGTTAGTTTCATGTTAAAATTGGCAAAGGAAATATTAATACGTTGCGCTATCGCTTCTTCTGTCAATTGTAGATCTATGAAACTTTCATCGCGCTATTTTAAAGATATTTCGGTTAGTTTTTTAATAAAAATATTTTAAAATAAATATTCGGACTCGCAATGACCTTGGCCATAGGGAATACTTATTAGTTAAATCAAAATAAATAATTTTATATTTTGAAATAATAATTTAATCCTATTTACTTAATTAATAATTATTTATCATGTTTTAATTAAAATTAAGTCGACTTAACAACGATATTCTTCAGTTAAATTTAGTTTTACGCCGTTTGTAAATGTTTTTCACACTATAAAAATAATTATAATTTCGTAGCATTATTTTTATTTATACTTTTGTTAGATTGTGACGTGAATTGTCACAGGAAATGTGAAAAATTGACAGCGAATTTATGTGGCGTGAACCAGAAGCTCATTGTAGAAGCATTATTGTCCGTCAAAAAAGGTATTTGTGATTAATAATTAATTATATTATAGTTATATTTTTAGATGGCCGTACGAAGTACCGGTTGTGTGTCTGTAGCATTCTCGGATCAAAAAATATCCTTAACAAAAAGTGTTTGTCTCGTCGCCCTAAATCCAAAAATATATATAACTTATATACTTGGATGTTAGTCGTCGCTTAGTCGTAAGACCAAATTTGTGCTTTCTACTCCTCTGAAGGTACCGGAGCTATTTACACCAAATTTGCTACATATATTATTTGGCACCCCATTTGAATGCCCTCGCAGTTTAAATCCAATCGCCTGTATACTTCCCGAGTTATAGGGCCTCAAAATTTAGAACCCCCCTTATAAAAATATTTATTACACCCAAAAATTCTACTAATAATTTTTAGATATTTTATGTCTACAAGATTTTTTCATATTGTTCACATAAAGGCCGTAAAAAAATAATTAATATTATAAAATTTAAATCTCCCCTTAATACTGTCCTTATAAAAATAATGAATACACCCAAAAATTCTACTGATAATTCTAAGATATTTTATGTCTACAAGATTTATTCATATTGTTAACCTAAAGGCCGTAAAAAATTATTAAATATTATAATTTTGAAGTACGAAGTACCGAAGAAGTTTTAGCATTCGATCGTGTGTCTGTAGCATTCTCGGATTAAAAAATTTCTATAACAAAAAGTGTTTGTCTCGTCGCCCTGAATCCAAAAATATATATAACTGGATGTTAGTCATCCGCTCGTAAAACCAAATTTGTGCCCTCTACTCCTCTGAAGGTACCTAAGCGATTTACACCAAATTTGCTACACATATTATTTACCATCCTATTTGAAACCGTTCGCAGTTTAAATTTAATCGCATGTATAGTTCCCGAGTTATAGGGCCACAAAATTTGAAACCTCCCTTAATACTGCCCTTATAAAAATAATTAAAACATCCAAGAATTCTACTAATAATTCTAAGATATTTTATATCTACACGATTTTTTCATATTGTTAACCTAAATACCGTAAAAAAATATTAAATATTATAATTTGCAAGTACGAAGTACCGAAGAAGTTAAAGCATTCGGTCGTGTGTCTGTAGCATTCTAGGTTCTAAAAATGTCATTAACAAAAAGTGTTTGTCTCGTCGCCCTGATTTCAAAAATATATATAACTGGATGTTAGTCATTCACTCGTAAGATTAAATTTGTGCCCTGTACTCCTCTGAAGGTACCGGAGCTATTTACACCAAATTTGCTACACATATTATTTACCATCGTATTTGAAATCGTTCGCAGTTTAAATTTAATCGCATGTATAGTTCCCGAGTTATGGGGCCCAAAAATCTGAAGCCCCCCTTAATACTGCTTTTATAAAAATAATTAAAACATCCGAAAATCCTACTACTAATTTTAAGATATTTTATATCTACACGATTTTTTCATATTGTTAACCTAAAGGCCTTAAAAAAATATTAAATATTATAATTGTGATTTTTTTTATTTTTTATTAAAATAATTGTTAACTAAAGGGCCATAATAATTAAAAACTGCTACTCGCATTGCATAAGACGCATAGGTGTGTTATACCTAAGCTAGTTTTCAACAAAGAATTTGATAAATTACGTAAACGTATAAAAATCAATCAATTCTAAAATTATTATCCATTATTTTGTCACTGTTTATAACACAAGAATGTATGCAACTATAAATTTGATCAAATTAGAAAACAGACAGTTATGACATGACGTGTCGCTAGATTAGTGCACATGTGAATTCTTTTGAAGTGTTCCGATTAATTTGGCAGCCTGTTTTGTTTGCAGTGCGGTGCAATTAGTATAATAGCTAATATATCTAACTGCGATTAACAGTTTGCTAAATTTCGCAGTTGGCCAATAAAACATTGTCACTATCAATATAATTATGGTATTTCATTTTTATGGCAAATATTCACTGTAATACATCAAATTTATTGCAAACAACTGTTTTTATTAGATGCAAACTTTATTTCACAAACGTTTTTGGCAGTGAATACATTAGAACCATACTTGTTTTTAATTATTATGGCCTTTTGGTTAACAATTTGAAAAAATGTTATAGATATAAAAAGTTTAACAATTTTTTATAGATTAATTTAATATATAAACAAAATTAGGTACAACGCACCTATGCGTCCAGCTCACCTTATAAGTAATATATGCGATGCGAGCAGCGGTTTTTAATTATTATGGCCTTACGGTTAACAATTTGCAAAAATGTTATAGATATAAAAAGTTTTACAAGTCTTTGTAGATTATTTTAATTTACAAACAATATTAGGTACAACGCACCTACGCGTCCAAATCGCCTTATAAGTAATATATGTTATGCGACCAACGGTTTGTAATTATTATGGCCTTATGGTTAACAATTTGCAAAAATATTATAGATATAAAAAGTTGTACAATTTTTTGTAGTTTTTTTAATATAAATACAAGTGTAGGTACAACGCACCTATGCGTCCAGCTCGCCTTATAAGTAATATATGCGATGCGAGCACCGGTTTTTATTTATCACGGCCTTTTGGTTAATAATTTGAAAAAATGTTATAGATATAAAAAGTCGTACAATTTTTTGTAGATTATTTTAATACTAAAACAAGATTAGGTATAACGCACCTACGCGTCCAGCTCGCCTTATAAGTAATATATGCCTTGCGAGCACCGGTTTGTAATTATTATAGCCTTATGGTTAACAATTTGCAAAAATATTATAGATATAAAAAGTCGTACAATTTTTTGTAGATTATTTTAATACTAAAACAAGATTAGGTATAACGCACCTACGCGTCCAGCTCGCCTTATAAGTAATATATGCCTTGCGAGCACCGGTTTGTAATTATTATAGCCTTATGGTTAACAATTTGCAAAAATATTATAGATATAAAAAGTCGTACAATTTTTTGTAGATTATTTTAATATAAATCAAGCTTAGGTACCAAGCACCTATGCGTCCAGCTCGCCTTATAAGTAATATATGCGATGCGACCAGCGGTTTTTATTTATTTTGGCCTTTTGATTAATAATTTGAAAAAATGTTATAGATATAAAAAGTCGTACAATTTTGTGTAGATTATTTTAATATAAAACAAGGTTAGGTACAACGCACCTGTGCGTCCAGCTTGCCTTATAAGTAATATATGCGTTGCGATTAGCGGTTTTTAATTATAATAATGGCCTTTGGGTTAACAATTTGCAAAAATATTATAGATATAAGAAGTCGTACAATTTTTTGTAGATTATTTAAATATAAAAACAAGCTTAGCTACAACGCATTTATGCGTCCTGCTCGCCTTTTAAATAATATATGTCATGCGAACCGCAATTTTTAATTATTTTGGCCTTTTGGTTAACAATTTGAATAATTGTTATAGGTATAAAAAGTCGTACATTTTTTTGTAGATTATTTTAATTCAAAATAAATTTAGTGCATTTATTAAAATTAGTATATTTTTTTCGGGCTTTGGGTTAACAATATGAATAAATCATGTAGACATATAATACCTTAGATTATTTAGTAGAATTTTGAGGTGTTTTAATTATTTTTATAAGGGTCGTATTAAGGGGGTTTTTAAATTTTGGAGCCCTATAACTCAGGAAGTATACAGGCGATTGAATTTAAACTGCAAGCGGATTCAAATAGGATGCCAAATAATATATGTAGCAAATTAGTACATCTGTGTGTTTATAAATATAAGTTGCATTCGTGAAATAAAAATATTGGAGATGAAATGAATATTTAGCTTTGGTTATATTTTCTATTTGAAGCGAAATTTTGGCATTTACGTGTGAGTTGATGACACGGTATGCGAAACTATGCAACTTTGTCACGAGACAACTTTGCCATACGAACAAACAACGTCATCATAGGTACTGTGATCCATCACTAAATACAAACATATGTTGTGTATACATTTGCATATACGAATTCGCATGTATTTTATACCCACACATTTATATAGGCGAAAGCATCTCTGTCTAATTTATTTTTAGGGATGTGTCAGAGACACATGCGTGCGTTGTTTCTGATTAAATCGACGTGCAAAGGTCGCCATATTGTTTCTATTTTAATATAATTAAACTGATTCGTTATTTTAAAGGAATCCCTACCTAGCGCGATTTTCGCTATAAGCATAATAGCACAAATTTAGTAATTTAAATTTTTTATTTAATTTATTACACAATTACTAAATTCAATAAATTATATTCGGAAAGTAAAATACACTTTACGAAAATTTATTTTACGTAATCTTGGATTTACGAATGTTTACTTTCTTATAAAGTAATTTAAAGGACCATGAAATACAAAAGTTGGAGTGGCCTTCACTTTGCACTATATATATATATATATATATATATATATATATATATATATATATATATATATATATATATATATATATATATATATATATATATATATATATATATATATATATATATATATATATATATATATATATATATATATATATATATATATATATATATATATATATATATATATATATATATATATATATATATATATATATATATATATATATATATATATATATATATATATATATATATATATATATATATATATATATATATATATATATATATATATATATATATATATATATATATATATATATATATATATATATATATATATATATATATATTTTTTTTTAATTTATATACCATAATGCTAGCACCAATACCTTCAGCCGTTTTATAAGCTATAATTAAATCACGACAGAATTTTTTTTTATCCAAAAGCGATTTTTTAGTAAATGCAACATTTTTCGAAAAAAACATTTTAAACAAAAGGTGTTAGAAATTTTATTATCTTCAACTTTTATATACCATAAATCTTACTACAAACAAGCACGGACGCTGTTAGCACCAATACCTGCAGCCATTTTATAAGCTATAATTTAATTACGACAGAAAACATTTTGGTTTCGAAAGCGATTTTTTAGTAAATGCTACATTTTTCGAAAAACCTTTTTAAACAAAAGTTGCTAGAAATTTAAATATCTTCAATTTTTACAAGAATAATTTTTTTCTCAAAGTGATCACATACTGTTTTAGAGATACTTAAAGAATAGCAAATATAAACTATTACTTCTGGTTGAATTTTATTTAAAAATTGCATTTTTTCTTTCAAAATATTTACTAATTTTAAATATTTATAACATTAAATTTTTATATTTGACGATTTAAGCTGTAGAACGTTCACACACACACATATACACACACAGGGACCCTAAAAACAGTTATATACATTAATATTTCTAAAGTTGACTATTCTTGTTCTATATAACATATACGAAAGTAACAAATACAGGCACCAATGCATTCAGCTCACCGTATAATCTATTTAATGATACTTTTTTAATGTAATAAAAAATATAAAATATAAAATAAAAATATATAAATTTGCAATATGACACACTGTAAAAAATTGTTGTAAATTGACACCAATTTAAAATCATGTAGTTTTATACAATATTAATATTATTGTACATTTAGATTTAAGCAAATTTATTGAATTATTGATTTTAGTTGCAATTTTACAGTATAGAAATTATTTAAATTTATATATATAGTCGAATCTCGTTAACTTGAAACTGAAGGAAAACGCTAAAAATTTCGTGTTATAGAAGTTTATGTTATCGAGAGCTCGTGTTACGGATTTAAAAAATAATTCATGTTTTCGAGAGTTCGCGGTAAACAGGCTAAGAGAAAATTTAAATAGAAGTGCTTTATTTTTCAATATTGTGAAAAGAATATTGAATATTGAAAGTATATTATAATCTATTTATGCAATTCTGTCAAGTACAGTGCGCTATTTTTGCAAAATAAATGTTTTCCTATTGTAGTACGTCAGCAAAAATGTAGCCACAATTATAAACTTAGAGCCAATATAACTTGGCTTTGCAAACAGAACTTGTGAAACAGAACAGCATAATATATACAACATCAATAATAAACAAAGAAAAAAAATACACGAAAATCTAGGATCATTGGCGATATTGCGAATTTGTCGATTGTGGGAGGTTTGGCAATATTTCATCGTTAAATAATGTTACATAATAAATACTACTTCTGCTCCCCTGATAAGTAAATAAGTAAGCGCTTTTTAATTATTTATGGCCTTTTGGTTAACAATTTGAAAAAACCTTGTAGATATAAAATATCTTAGAATTTTTAGTAGAATTTTTGGGTGTTTTAATTATTTTTATAAGGGCAGTATTAAGGGAGGTTCTAAATTTTGGGGCCCTATAACTCGGGAAATATACGGGTGATTGGATTTAAACTGCGAGGGGATTCAAATAGGGTTCCAAATAATTATTGTAGCAAATTTGGTATAAATTGCTCTGGTACCTTCAGAGGAATAGAGGGCACAAATTTGGTCTTATGACCGAGGGACAACTAACATCCAAGTATATAAGTTATATATATATTTTTGAATTCAGAGCGACGAGACAAACTCTTTTTATTAAGGAAATGCTACAGACACACAACTGATTGCTTTAGCGTCTTCGGTACTTCGTACGTCGTATTTAATATTTTATTATGGCCATTGGGTTAACAATATGAAAAAATCTTGTAGACATAAAATATCTTAGAATTTTTAGTAGAATTTTTGAGTGATTTAATTATTTTTATAAGGGCAGTATTAAGGGAGGTTTAAATTTTATAATATTTTTTACGTCCTTTGGGTTAACAATATGAAAAAATCTTGTAGACATAAAATATCTTAGAATTTATAGTAGAATTTTTTGGTGATTTAATTATTTTTATAAGGGCAGTATTAAGGGAGGTTTAAATTTTATAATATTTTTTACGTCCTTTGGGTTAACAATATGAAAAAATCTTGTAGATATAAAATATCTTAGAATACGTAGTAGAATTTTTGATTGTTGTAATTATTTTTATAAGGGTCGTATTAAGGGGGGCTTCAAATTTTGGGGCCCTATAACTCGGGAAGTATACACGCGATTGAATTTATATTGCGAGCGGATTCAAATGGGATGCTAAATATTATGTGTAGCAAATTTGGTGTAAATCGCTTCGGTACCTTCAGAGGAGTAGAGGGCACAAATTTGGTCTTACGACCAAGCGACGACTAACATCCAAGTATATAAGTTATATACTTTTTTGTATTCAGGGAGACGAGACAAACATTTTTTGTTAAGGACATTTTTTGATCCGAGAATGCTACAGACACACAACTGAATGCTTTAGCATTTTCGGTACTTCGGCTTTCATTTACGATCCCCAAAAAATCGAACATACAACGTATAAGAAAGTAAACATTATAAAACTTGTAAAAATAATCACGCAAATTAAAATTAATTTTAAACAAATTTAAATTACCTACTTTACCATTAATAAATATGTCATCACGCGTAAGCAATGTAAATATAGTAACTTCTAAATATATTAAAAATCTCCTAATTTAAAATATTTAGAAACTCTTCAGAGAAGAGTAATTTACAAATAGTAATATCTCGGATTTAAAAGTAATATTTATGTCTGCCAAAATGTAAGAATATTAACAGCTAGCGTCAATAAGAAGATATGGCTAATAAGTAATATTTCTAGATTCATGTTTGCCTTGCCAAATTTACATATATATATATGGCCACAGTCTTTTTGATCATAAATTACAAATTTTCACTTGCCAAATGTTATTTTATATGTGCCATTAATTTTATTCCTGGTAGAAATATGATTTGCACATTATAACGAAGAATTTATTTACTTTAAAACATCCATGCGCCAATAATCGTATATAATATTATTAAAACGTTACCTCTCACGTCTAGTACAGCGCGTAGTGTAGTATAAGAACCCCGGGACTGCGACGAGAGAGCATACTTACCTGGCGTAGGGGTTACCGTGATCAACAAGGCGGTTCCCCCGGGGTGAGGCTCTCCCATTGCACTTCGGCTGAGCTGACCCCTGCGATTATTCCTAATGCGAATAACTCGGGCGCGTAATTTTTGGTAGTCGGGACTGCGTACGCGCTGTCCCGGTCCTAATTAAATACAAACATAGACATTACTTCCCATAACAATTGATTACTCAAGCTGGAGTGACCATCACTCGACTTTCTTGTTCTATCATTATCTGTATTTATAATATCACCCTACAATAGCTGTGAGAATTGAAACTAGGGAAACGTAAATATAAAATAATCATTTTCAAAAGCAATTTTTCAGTAAATGGTACGTTTTATGAAAAACTGTTTCAAACAATTGTTGTTTGAAATTTAAATACCTTCAACTTTTATATGAATCACTTTTTCTCTAACTCATGCAGTTCCTGAGATATAGAAAAAATAACGGAAGTAAACTATTAGTAAAAGAAAATATAAAATAACTATTTTCAAAAGCGATTTTTCAGTATATGGTACGTTTTACGAAAAACTGTTTCTAACAATAGTTGTTTAAAAATGAAATACCTTCATCTTTTATAAGAATCACTTTTTCTCTAACTCATGCCGTTACTGAGATATAGAAAAAATAACGGAAGTAAACTATTAGTTAAAGTAAATATAAAATAACTATTTTCAAAAGCAATTTTTCAGTAAATGGTACGTTTTATGAAAAACTATTTCAAACAATAGTTGTTTGAAATTTAAATACCTTCAACTTTTATAAGAATCACTTTTTCTCTAACTCATGCAGTTCCTGAGATATAGAAAAAATAACGGAAGTAAACTATTAGTTAAAGTAAATATAAAATAACTATTTTCAAAAGCGATTTCTCAGTAAATGGTACGTTTTACGAAAAACTATTTCAAACAATAGTTGTTTGAAATTTAAATACCTTCAACTTTTATAAGAATCACTTTTTCTCTAACTCATGCCGTTACTGAGATATAGAAAAAATAACGGAAGTAAACTATTAGTTAAAGTAAATATAAAATAACTATTTTCAAAAGCGATTTTTCAGTAAATGGTACGTTTTATGAAAAACTGTTTCAGACAATAGTTGTTTGAAAATTAAATACCTTCAACTTTTATAAGAATCACTTTTTCTCTAACTCATGCCGTTTCTGAGGTAAATAAAAAATAACGGAAGTAAACTATTATTTTTTTTGTTAAGATATTGTTTTTAAAAATAAAAGGCCAACAGTTTTGGCTCTATAGCGTTCACACACACATACATATATACACACACACACACATACACACACACACACACATACATACCCACACAGAGAGAGAGAGATGTTACATACACACACGCGCACAGAGATAAAGGGAGAGAGATGTTATTCGGAAAATAGTCAGATTCAATTTTAGAATTGTTAAAACGTGTATTTCCGTTAAAGTCAAAGGCCGAAAATTTCATGATTGACAATACTTATTTTTAGACACACACACACACACACACGCACATAGAGAGAAAGAGAGAGATGATATTCGGAAAATAGTCAGATTCGATTTTAGAATTGTTAATACGTGTATTTCCGTTAAAGTCGAGTCTGAATATTTTCATGATTGACAATAGTTATTTTTAGACTTCGTTCAAGGAAGTAAAAAGCATTTACACATTGTACTTTCGTTTAAATCGCTTTTGAAATTAATATACTTCAATGCTGTATTCATACGAATACGTATTTACGTATAGTTATTAGGTAAAACAAAAATAGCTGTATATGTCTGTTTGTGACTCGTTTAATTCAATTACAGTTGAAGATCTTTTATTTTAAAGGTCAAAATAGCAGAGAAAAATTATTATTTAATATAATTTGAAATATATACGGATGTTGAAAGCAATAAATCCTTCTATCCAGAACCAGTGGATATTTGTCGAGTTTGTATTGTAAACAAATGTGCTAACTGAATTAGTGTGGCGAAGCTATTTCAAGTTGGCCTTTAGAATAGAACATAAACGCGCCCTTGAAATTTACAGTTACAGATAAATGCCTCTGAGCGAAGAGCGAAGGTGTATTTACTTTTACACATTTAGTGTCAACATCTGGCGCGAGAATAGAATCATTATTTTACGGAAAACAGACGATTCTATTGCTTCCCATTTTACAAAATGACTAATAACTATTACATGCCATTCCATAAATACAAATTGACGTCAATTGATTGCAACAATTTTAAATAAATGTTATAACTTTTAGGTTCTTCTAATGCCTCAACCAGCAGTAATTCCGATTCACCGGCAGTAATGACTCCTGCCAATAATCCTGCCTTCATCCTGGAACCGATGGAGGCATCGACTGCCTACACGGCTTTTCAGCGCTCCGGACGTGTTACGCCGCCAGCTACAAGCATACCACGCTTCAGGAAGTATGCAGTCGAAGACTTTTGCTTCCTGAAAGTCCTCGGTAAAGGCAGCTTTGGAAAAGTAAGGCATTTAATCGATACATTAAACTAAGTAGACCTTAAAACTTAAGTTATGTATTTTTCTAGGTGATGTTAGCAGAATTGAGAAATACTGAATACTATTACGCAGTCAAATGTCTCAAAAAAGATATTGTTCTTGAAGACGACGACGTAGAATGTACCTTGATTGAGAGGAAAGTCTTGGCGTTAGGAACAAAACATCCATATTTGTGCCATTTGTTCTGTACTTTTCAAACTGAGGTAATTTATTAAAATATTATAAAATATTTGGTCAATTATTATTATTTTTAATATTTATTTATTAATTTCCAGTCTCATCTCTTCTTCGTCATGGAATATTTGAATGGTGGCGATTTAATGTTCCATATCCAAATGTCTGGACGGTTTCCGGAACCCAGAGCACGATTCTATGGGGCTGAAATTGTTTCCGGTTTAAAGTTTTTGCACAGCAAAGGAATTGTTTACAGGTTTGTTTTATTTAAGATTTTTAAGACTGTCGTTTGAGATTTAAACAATGAATTGATTCTTTTTATTATTTAATAAAAGAAGTACAATATTTATTACTTTCTTTGACGAAGTAATAAGGGAGTTTTTATGGAAATATCCATTTTGACTATTTTCTCACTGATGTCGGTGTGTGTGTGTGTGTGAACGCCGTTACTGGAGATTTAAACAATGAATTGATTCTTTTTATTATTTAAAAAAAGAAATACAATATTTATTACTTTCTTTGGCGAAGTAATAATGGAGCTATTAATGGAAATGTCCATTTTGATTATTTTCTCACTGATTTCGATGTGTCTGTGTGTGTGTGTCTGTGTGAACGCTCTACAGGCTATACCGTTCAACGTAAAAATGATGTTAGGGATTTAAGATTTGTGTACCCCAAAGTAGAAAACGTTCTATTTTGAAAAGGATATCTTGGCAACGGCTGCATTTACAGAAAAACATATAGATATAAAAACTCAAGATATTCCAATTTTAAACAACTTTTATTTCAAAAGTTTTCTCCTAAATAGAACATTTTCTAAAGGAAATGTAAATTAAATAATTATTTGTTTTCAATCAGTTACTTGTAGTCTGTTTTTTTTTTTAATGTCAAAAAAGTAAAAATTAAATGCTAAATTTGAATTATATGAAACGAAAACACATTCCGCATATCAACGCTCGAGAAATATCGTTAAATCTCGAAAAATATATGTTTGTGGAAAAGTATTTATTCAATATGATTTATTTTACGATGTCTAAAAACAAAAACAAAAATATGCAAAAAACTTGCATTGCAAAGAAAAGATAAGTGCCAGAAAACAAAATAAAAGAAAGAGATGAAAAGGGAGAGTAAAATAATTAGGTGTTTGACTAATATAAGGAGAATACAAGAGAGATTAACCGAGAAAGCAAGAAAACCTAAAAGAAAGTTCTGTGTTGGCCACAACCGATTTTATATATATATATATAAAGTTTTTCGGATTATGAATCCAAAGGCCAAATATCTTTTTGAAAATGAATGTATTGTTGCAATCAGTTAATATCAGTCAGTATCATTTTGTCTCTTCAAAATGCAGTGGTTATAAATTTGGTGTCTTCATTTGAACACCAGAAAACCTTTCTAAATAAAAATAAAATTCACTAAATAGATTATATGTGGAACTGAAGGCAATGGTGCTTGTACCTATGCTTGTTTTCTATTAAGACGAACCCAATTATGGGGATTCGCATCCATTTTACAAAAGTAAAACCAAACGACTAATCTACATATGTTAAAAAATATTCAAAAATATCATTAAATATTTGGTGGAATTCTGAACTAATCTGTAGTTTTATAAAGTTATTCTATAAATATTTAAACGTTTATAGTTTCAAAATAATTATGTTCTGCAGCAAAATTTGTGGATAAACCGGATAATGTTGTTCAATTTATGAAGCAAATTTGCCAATATTTTAAGATTCCTCTATGTACTCAGAATTTCAGTAATTGTTTCATATAAATGTTTGTTTTGTTTGTGTAGAGACTTAAAATTGGACAACATCCTGTTGGACTTCGACGGTCACGTCCGCATAGCAGATTTCGGAATGTGTAAATTGCAGATTTTCCTTGACCGAACGGCAGATACGTTTTGTGGCACACCAGATTATATGGCCCCAGAAGTAAGTGAAATCTATACAATTGACAATTAAAATCCCCATAGTTTCAGAAGGGGATTGAATTTCAAATCTAATAGAGTAGTATCCAATATTGGTTAAGATATATTTTGGTGTGTTTAGATTATAAAAGGGCAGCACTATAACCAAGGTGTAGACTGGTGGTCGTTCGGGGTGCTACTGTACGAAATGCTGATCGGCCAAAGTCCATTCAGTGGCTGCGACGAAGACGAACTGTTCTGGAGTATATGCAACGAAAGGCCAGTTATCCCAGCTTTCCTGTCTAGAGAAGCCAGC
Organism: Leistus spinibarbis; assembly: GCA_933228885.1. Classification (NCBI taxonomy): domain Eukaryota; kingdom Metazoa; phylum Arthropoda; class Insecta; order Coleoptera; family Carabidae; genus Leistus; species Leistus spinibarbis. Next base: position 7,542,085 of record OW121803.1, on the reverse strand, counting down.
CAGATATTAACGCTGGTGCGTCCCGTTTTTCTATCCATAAAACTCAATAATCTCTGATTGCAAACGTTTATGTTTAGCTTTTAGAAAAAGATTCAGCGAAGCGACTGGGTAATAAGTATTGTCCAGCTGGCGATATCTCCGATCAACCATTCTTCTCACACATCGACTGGGGCAGCTTAGAGCGAAGACAACTTGAAGCTCCGTTCAAACCTAAAGTGGTAAGTTTTCACCCAGATTTTTTTCGGCAACGACTAATATTACAATATTGGATCCATGAATATAATTAAATTCCGAGTTTTCGTACTCCTAATTATGGATTATGTGATTCCGAAACGGGGGGGGAGGGGGTTTAACATCAATTTTATTCACCGAAATATAAGGCTTATTCGAGAATTTTTATTAAAAACATAAAAAGGTTTTACTATTTTATTATATATACATTAAACTAAAAAATTATTTTTTATTTTTTCGATTTATTAAGAAATGGCGGCTGATAATTGGGAGCGCTGCAAAAATAGATAGTTAAACGGTGGACACTATAAGTCAGTTTACGTGTAATCTAGAGTATTGAAATTTAAAAGAAAATAGTTACAAAACAAATATGCATTTTTAATGAAATGGCATCGATTCAAAGTAAAACATTCATTTCGTTACCTAAAATTGCATAGAAAATCGAAATATCAATATTTTCCAAAAAATCCTACGCATTTCGATAGAAAAATATGTGCCAATTATATTAAAAAATATCTGGAGTGGCCTGCACTCGACTTTCTTTTACGCAGTTTTCACTAGCAAAACCCTAAAATTGTTATTTAATTATGTTAGCAAATATATAATATAAATTGATTCTATAATAATATACCTGATACAATGTATTCTAATAAGAAATCAATATTTAAAATATTAATTCAAAAAGATAACTGTCAATGTAATGCTTTGCTTGTTTTCAATTAACAAGAAACAAATGCTGTAACTCATGGTTGATCCGATTTGAAAATAAAAATTTTCACAAGTGTAGGTATAACTATGGCAACGTAAATAAGATATTTGAGTTTTTTCGTAGCAGTTATCTCATAACTGGTACAATTTATGAAGAAACTTTTCAAACAAAAGTTGTGCGAAATATTATTATCATTCATTATGAACATGACTATTTTTGCCGTAAGTGTAGCCGTTCTAGTGATATTGGAGATAGAACAAAAAATGTATAGAGTAAACATGCACTAGCGGTTTGAATATTCTTTTCAAAAATAGGAGGTGCACATCTAGGGTATATACAAGTCTTAAGTTTGAAGTTTCATAATTTTTCGTTCGACAGTTTTGGCCCTAGAGCGTTCACAGACACACACACACACAGACACACACACACACAGACACACAGACGTCATTCCGAAAATAGTCACATTCGATTCAGAAAAGGTCAAAACGTGTATATCCGTTGAAATCTCGAGTTCGAAAATTTTCATGATTACAATACTTACTTATTACTCTGTAAAAGAAAGTAAAAATCAATCAAGGAGATTAAATGAAAATTGGGGAAGCTAGAGTGCCCACCGACGAAATACGGGTTCGAGAAAAACGCTCGAAGCGGTTATAGCCGTTAGGACTCTTCCTTCAAATTATTTCAACAGTAAACAGCATACAGGTAATCTACTGGCGGGTTAAAAGGGTAATTACTCATAAGGTAAATGGTTTTATGAAGGTAATAGGCCCGAAACTTCGTTTTTGTTGAAATCGCTTTACTTCTATAGCTCGAAAATTGTTCCTTCACTTTCGATGTCGTTTTAATACCAATAGAATATAATTTTTATATATATATATATATATATATATATATATATATATATATATATAATGCTACCAGTTGAGCGTCAAAAACAGTATTTCAATGTGAATTAGTGACGTACGAGTTACGGAAATATAAATAAAAGTGCTACCACGTGAGCGTCAAGAACAGTATTTCAACGTACGAGTTACGGAAACACTGTTTGATGTTTAATCTTAAGTTTAAGGGGAGTAACATGTTATTAAATTCAATTTTGAAGTATTTAATATGAAATAAGTGCATATTATTGCCTAATTTGCATATATTTTTAGCAAATACGTGTTTCCGTCTTTGTATTTTAATTCATAGTAAATATTTTCACTTCAAAATGGCTAAAAAGCAGTGATTTTTGTAAATATGAGTTGCGGTAAGATTCTATAGTTGGTCAAATTATAATAACTGCAAGTAAATTTATAATTCTGATTATTAGAGAAATAAAATGTTGAAGAGATAATTCAAACATATTTAGAAACATGGTTGGCAATTTTATTTTTTTATTTTTGATGGCACAATCCATTGTATTTTAGCATATAACTAATTATCACTTTTAAAACTGTCGTTACACTGCAGCAGTTTAATACTGTAAAATTCAGAATCTAGCCTGTTTATTTAATTCAAAAACAATAATGAATGTCAAATCATTAAAAATGTTGTGTAAAAAGGGTTTGTAATACATATTTTTTGAATAATCGAATCAAATAATAAGCAGCAATCGTAAGGAAATTTATAATCCTGTTTTTTGTGTAATACAATTAAGGAAATTGTCTTAATGATACTTATGGCCAACCGTGTAATTATTATTAAATTACAAGAAAATGCGTTAGTGACGTACGAGTTACGGAAACATTGTTTGAATTGTAAATCTTAAGTTTAACGGGAGTTATTTTGACTTATGAGTCAAAACTGACCTATGTACTGTATACCATATGGGCACATGGTGCCCACGGGTGACCCTAGTATATTTATATAAATAATAAAAATAAAATCCAGTCAAAAAATGTACCGATTCAATAATTAATTATGTATGTATTAAAATATTTATAGCAACATCCTTTGGACACCCAATATTTCGATAAGGCGTTCACGGCAGAAAAAGCGAAACTAACACCGATCGAAAAGGACATTCTACATTCGATGGATCAAACGCAATTCCATGGTTTTAGTTATACGAATCCGAACGCAACCGACAAATGAGCTAAGAAACATTCGTTAACGTTTAGGTGAATGTGTTGTTCTAAATAAAATGCCGGTCAGAGATTTCGCCCAGAAATCTCTAGAATGGCGCTGAATGTCGACGGGTAAATACAAATTGTGTCAGAGTTAGCGATCAAAATAGTTAGGCTTTTTTTAAAATTCAATTTAATTATAAGCGAAGAAAAACGCTTAATGCTTTGAACGAAGGAAAATAATGAGAGATACAAATTAGTTATTTATTTATTAAGCGAATAGGTACACTGACACCAATTTTATTTTTGACATCGGAAAGCTTACCGCTATATTTTCATACGCATTTTTTGAAAAATATTAATTATATAAATAATTTAAAAATTATAGAATTTTGTATGCGCATAGTATTTTTTAAGTTAGTTTAAAATATAATATAACTTTGATACAATTTGTAAGAAACGAAATGTAATTGCTGTTTAAATAAACCAATTTAGTGCAATTATTTTAATGAATTAAACGGAATGGTTATGTAAAAATAAATATATATATGTTTCATATTGTTTCTTATATAATTATTATGTATTATTGTATGTTATATATTATATATAGTATACTAAAATAACATCTAGGTTAATAAAGCTGTTTTATTTATAAGAATTGTTAATTTTATTATTATTTGGTCGGCTAAATTGGTAATTATTTTTTTAAATACGATAAATGTAAAAAAAATTGACAGTAGCGGGATTTGAACCTAGGACCTTTTGTTTAGCGGTAGAAAAAACAACAAAAGCTGTTTTATTTATAAGAATTGTTAATTTTATTATTATTTCGTCGGCTAAATTGGTAATAATTTTTTTAAATAAGGTAAATGTCAAAAAAAAAATGACAGTGCCAGGACTTGAACCTAGGACCTCTTGCTTAACGGTAGAGAAAACAACAAAAGCTGTTTTATTTATAAGAATTGTTAATTTTATGATTATTTGGTCGGCTAAATTGATAATTATTTTTTTAAATAAGGTAAATGTCATAAAAAAATGACCGTGCCAGGATTTGAACCTAGGACTTCTTGCTTAACGGTAGAGAAAACAATGAAGCTGTTTTATTTATAAGAATTGTTAATTTTATTATTATTTGGTCGGCTAAATTGGTAATTATTTTTTTAAATAAGGTAAATGTCAAAAAAAAAATTGACAGTGTCAGGATTTGAACCTAGGACCTCTTGTTTAACGGTAGAGAAAACCATTTTATAACTGCTATAATTTTAATTTTTAAGGTCAGCTTTTGTTAACATTCCTGAAATATAGAATTTATGATTATATTTAGTTTAAAAATTCGATGCCAAATGGAGGATGATAAATATCTGACTTCTGTACTGGGTTTAGTTTCTTCATCGGTTTAAACGGTTCGATTCTCTGAAAAAATAAACTATATATATATATATATAAATTCCTAGAAAATTGCGAAAATATAAATATAACATGGCTATATCTTTAATAAATATAATTCTTTTTTTCATTAACGCGTATCGTTTTCGAGATATGCAAAAAATACACGAGTAAACAAGCACTTCCGGTTTTAAGTACCCTTTTCGAACATACAAGGTTTTCTTTCCAACGATATACAAATCTTATTTTTTCAATTATATTGTGATCTTCAAAACGGATATTTCTATTAAAATTTCAATTTCGATTGTTTTGAGTGTTCAATGAATGAAATAAGCTTAGGTACAACGCACCTATGCGTCCAGCTCGCCTTATAAGTATTATATGCGATGCAAGCAGCAGTTTTTAATTATTATAGCCTTTTGGTTAACAATTTGAAATAATGTTATAGATACAAAAAGTCGTACAATTTTTTGTAGATTATTTTGATAAAAAAAAGCTTAGTTCCAACGCACCTATGCGTCCAGCTCGCCTTATAAGTAATATATGCGATGCCACCAGCAGTTTTTAATTATTATGCCCTTTTGGTTAACAATTTGAAAAAATGTTATAGATATAAAAAGTCGTACAATTTTTTGTAGATTATTTTGATAAAAACAAGCTTAGGTATAACGCACCTATGCGTCCAGCTCGCCTTATAAGTAATATATGCGATACGAGCACCGGTTTTTAATTATTATGGCCTTTTGGTTAACAGTTTGAAACAATGTTATATATATGTAAAAAGTCGTACATTTTTTTGTAGATTATTTTAATATAAAACAAGCTTAGGTACAACGCCCCTATGCGGCCAGCTCGCCTTATAAGTAATATTTCCTATGCCACCAGCAGATTTTAATTTTTTATGGCTTTTGGGTTAACAATATGCCAAAATCTTGTAAATATAAAATATCTTAGAATTGTTAGTAGCATTTTTAGGTGTTTAAATTATTTTTATAAGGGTAGTATTAAGGGGATGTTTAAATTTTATAATATTTAATATTTTTACGGCCTTTGGGTTAACAATATGAAAAAATCTTGTAGATATAAAATATCTTAGAATTTGTAGTAGAATTTTTCGGTGTTTTAATTATTTTTATAAGGGCAGTATTAAGGGGATGTTTAAATTTTATAATATTTAATATTTTTTGCGGCCTTTGGGTTACCAATATGAAAAAATCTTGTAAATATAAAATATCTTAGAATTAGTAGTAGATTTTTTCGGTGTTTTAATTATTTTTATAAGGGCAGTATTAAGGGGATGTTTAAATTTTATAATATTAAATATTTTTTACGGCCTCTGGGTTAACAATATGAAAAAATCTGGTAGATATAAAATATCTTAGAATTTCTAGTAGAATTTTTTGGTGTTTTAACTATTTTTATAAGGGCAGTATTAAGGGGGGTTCTAAATTTTGCAATTACAGTGTAATCGTAAGTAAAATAAAGAGAGCAAATCGCGCATACAAGTTTAAAAAATCAATATGTCCCCAGGAATGTCATTATATTAATTAGGAATTACTTTCAATTACACCAGTATTATATAATCTTTAAAACATAGCAGAGACAAACGTACGTAATTATTTCAAAAAAAAAAAATTAATCATTATACTATACAATTAAAGTTAATTAAAATTTTAATTAGTTATTGAGGCCGCGCTCACGGTCATTCCACTGGAGTACACTCTGTTTCAAAAACATTGTGCAACACATTGAAATACCCTCGTAAAACACGTATACTTGGCGGTGTGTGTAACCAATGTTTTTAGCATAGACAATAAACAACTCTCGTTTTCAAGCGTTAGCGCGCAGGACAGCAACCATTTTGATAAGTAATTTAATTACAGTAATTTAAGTACTTTTTCATTAATTACTCGCAGTGTGCGCATCGATTTTGTGTCGTATTTTGTGCCTTTCAGCCAGTGTAGTTTCGCCGTTCGTTTTGTAAGGTTGTATTACCGGTACAATTGTATTTAGTAAGATGGAAGGTGAAATATTGTTGCCGTGGATGGCGTATAGAGAATATTTTAAAGTAATTAAAGAGAAAGATTGTAATAATTTAGAAGTTAAGTGTTTATTATGTAGTTCAACATCGAATAAAACATATTCTGTGTCGCGGAAAACGAATTCAAATTTAAAGAAGCATTTATTGGTAAGTAGTGCAATTTTCCCACCATGATTTTAAAATAGGGCGGTAAAGTGAACCTGTCTTGAAGTATAAGTGTGTTTGAGCATCTTTAAGACAGAGATTTGTGTCTTAAAGTGCGGTCATCTTGAAAATAAAATTGCCGATTACAGAATTATTTATTTAATGCGTTTCACTATGAATTAACTTTTATATAATTATTTAATAGGTGCCCATATCATATACAGAATACAATATATTCCCCATTTACTATGTAAATCTTACATTAAACATAAAATAAATGTAGATATTGTAAAGAAACGTAAAGTAATTGTTTAATTTTGTTTCAAACCACAAATAAAAACGCAGTTATCATAAGTAATTGTTTAATTTTGTTTCAAAAATTGTCGAATAACGGTTTAGTTTTGTTTCAAACCACAAAATAAATGCAGATATTATAAGTAATTGTTTAATTTTGTTACAAAAATTGTCGAATAACGGTTTAATTTTGTTTCAAACCACAAAATAAATGCAGATATTATAAGTAATTGTTTAATTTTGTTTCAAAAATTGTCGAATAACGGTTTAATTTTGTTTCAAACTAGAAAATAAATGCAGATATTATAAGTAATTGTTTAATTTTGTTACAAAAATTGTCGAATAACGGTTTAATTTTGTATCAAACCACAAAATAAATGCAAATATTAGAAGTAATTGTTTAATTTTGTTTCAAAAATTGTCGAATAACGGTTTAATTTTGCTTCAAACCACAAAATAAATGCATATATTATAAGTAATTGTTTAATTAATTACAAAAATTGTTGAATAACGGTTTAATTTTGCTTCAAACCACAAAATAAATGCAGATATTATAAGTAATTGTTTAATTTTGTTACAAAAATTGTCGAATAACGGTTTAATTTTGTTTCAAACCACAAAATAAATGCAGATATTATAAGTAATTGTTTAATTTTGTTGCAAAAATTGTCGAATAACTGTTTAATTTTGTTTCAAACCACAAAATCAATGCAGATATTATAAGTAATTGTTTAATTTTACGCACTTATACAAAACATAAAATAATGCAAGCAAACATTGTCTAATAATTGTTTAATTTTGTTTCAAACTACAAAATAAATGTAGCAAATGTCAAGTAATTGCTTAATTTTGTTTCAAATACGTAAATCTTACGCATAAACATAAAATAATGCAAGTAAACATTGTCGAATAATTGTTTAATTTTGTTTAAAACCACAAAAGAATGCAGATATTATATAAGTAATTGTTTAATTTTACGCGTTAGCGTTGTTTAATTTTGTTTCAAACCACAAAATAAATGCAGATATTATAAGCAAATGACAAGTAAAGACGTGTTCAGAGTGAACCAAATAGTAATTAAGATTAGAAAATTACAAATAAATAATCTAGTTTGTATTATGACAAACAATGTAATCATTCCAAGCAACAAAATTAACACAATGTATGATAAATTTTGTTGCTGTGAACGTTAACTTTGTATGCCATACAACAAACTGGAATCATTATTTATAATTTCTAAGCTTAATTACTGATTGTTTCGCTGTGAACAATCCTTAATTGTTTAATTTTGTTTCAAATATGTATATTTTACGCACATATACAAAACATAAAGTAATATAAGCAAACATTGTCAAATAATTGTTTAATTTTGTTTCAAACCACAAAATAAATGATGCAAATGTTAATTAATTGTTTAATTTTGTTTTAAATACGTAAATTTTACGTACTAGCATATACAAAATAATGCAAGTAAACATAAAATAATTGTTTAATTTTGTTTCAAACCACAAAATAAATGCAGATATTATCAGCAAATGTAAAGTAATCGTTTAATTTTGTTTCAAATATGTATATATTTTACGCACATATACAAAATATAAAGTAATGTAAAGCAAACATTGTCGAATAATTGTTTAATTATGTTTCAAACCACAAAATAATTGAAACAAATGTCAAGTAATTGTTTAATTTTGTTTCAAACCACAAAATAAATGAAACAAATGTCAAGTAATTGTTTAATTTTGTTTCAAATACGTATATTTTACGCACTAACATAAAATAATGCAAGCAAATAATTGACATTCGATTACAGTACAATTAAGCGAATTTTAGATAATTACTTTAGGATAAAACACTAGTTTCAACTTGTGCGTTGCCCGAATGTAAATCTGGGGTATTTTCACCTTATGGGTATTAGATATTGCGTATAGAAGCCAGTAATTTTGGATTAGAAAGAGAGTAGGTTCACGGTATCGGGTCTATGCCAGTGGGAGTTTCGCGATCTAGTCTTAGGGAATTTGTTTTTGTCTATATGGGAGATAAACATGTTTATTGTAACTTTAAGCTATATACTGAGACATTAGTGTCTGTTTAGTCTAGTCACCCGTCAAAAATACAAGAATTATATGGTAATATAAAAAGGCAACGAATGTCTTATAAAAGATTATCCACGGAATACTCAAATGATGCCACACAGCATCAACAGCAACAACCATTCATATCAAGTTTATGGAATATGTCGTCTACATCCGATTCTCAGACTTCAATCAGCCAAGGTAACTATTTTAAACCCCCCTTAATACTGCCCTTATAAAAATAATTAAAGCACCCAAAAGTTCTACTACGCCATTGAGCAAGTTTCTGAATAACGAGCTGGAGGCACTGGTGTATGTTAAATTAGATAAATAGATTATTTTAATAGGAACCAACTAGTATTTTCTAATTTCTACTAATATAATAATTGAATAATCTATTATAAAATAAAAAGTTTCCATTTATTTCATTCCAGAATCATTAGACAAAATGGTAATAGACTTGATAGTGGATATCGAATTGCCATTTACTTTTGTGGAAGAGAAAACATTCCAAAAACTTATACAAACAGCGTTTCCAGATTTAACTCTCATTTCTCGAGAATCTTTAATGCATCATATCGACTATTATACGTTAAATGTACAAGAATCGATCAGAAACCGACTTATAATCCCAACATATGTTGCATCAACGGTCGACTGCTGGCAGCATTGTAACAGGTATATAAGGACATAAACCCGAACTTAACCGAACATGCACGACAATTACAATGGACATTCGTGTATACATATTCGAAAAATGAAGATTCTACGTTTATATACACACATATATGTATAATGTATGGCTTATAATACAAACCCGAATATAACCGAACATGCACGGACATTCGTGTATATATATTCGAAAAATTAAGATTCTACAGGTATATAAGGATAAAATCCGAACTTAACCGAAAATGCACGACAATTACAATGGACATTCGTGTATACATATGCGAAAAATGAAGATTCTACGTTTATATACACATATATGTATAATGTATGGCCTATAATACAAACCCGAATATAACCGAACATGCACGGACATTCGGTATATATATTCGAAAAATTAAGATTCTACAGGTATATAAGGACAAAACCCGAACTTAACGGAAAATGCACGACAATTACAATGGACATTCGTGTATACATATTCGAAAAATGAAGATTCTACGTCTATATACACATATATGTATAATGTATGGCCTATAATACAAACCCGAATATAACCGAACATGCACGACAATTACAATGGTTCTTGACATTCGTGTATATACACGAAAAATGAACATTCTACGTTTATATATAAATGTATAATGTATGGCCTATAATACAAACCCGAATATAACCGAACATGCACGACAATTACAATGGTTATGGACATTCGTGTATATACACGAAAAATGAACATTCTACGTTTATATATAAATGTATAATGTATGGCCTATAATAGAAACCCGAATATAACCGATCATGCACGACAATTACAATAGTTATGAGCATTCGTGAATATATATTCGAAAAATGAAGATTCTACGTATATATATATATATATATATTTATATATATATATATATATATATATATATATATATATATATATATATATATATATATATATATATGTATGCGCTATAATACAAACCCGAATATAACCGAACATGCACGACAATTACAATGGTTATATGGACATTCGTGTATATATATTCGAAAAATTAACATTCTACGTTTATATATATATACGAATAATGTATGCCCTATAATACAAACCCGAATAAAACCGAACATGCACGACAATTACCATGGGTATGGACATTCGTGTATATACACGAAAAATGAACATTCTACGTTTATATATATATGTATAATGTATGCCATATAATACAAACCCGAATTTAACCGAACATGCACGACAATTATGTTATATGGACATTCGTGTATATATATATATATTCGAAAAATGAACATTCTACGTTTATATATATATACGAATAATGCCATATAATCAAACCCGAATATAACCGAACATGCACGACAATTACAATGGTATGGATATTCGTGTATATACACGAAAACTGAACATTCTACGTTTATATATATATGTATAATGTATGCCATATAATACAAACCCGAATATAACCGAACATGCACGACAATTACAATGGCTATGGACATTCGTGTATATACACGCAAAATGAACATCCTACGTTTATATACATATATGTATAATGTATGCCCTATAATACAAACCCGAATATAACCGAACATGCACGACAATTACAATAGTAATGGACATACGTGTATATACACGAAAAATGAACATTCTACGTTTATATATATATACGTATAATGTATGCGCTATAATACAAACTCGAATATAACCGAACATGCACGACAATTACAATGGCTATGGACATTCGTGTATATACACGTTTATATGTATAATGTATGGCCTATAATTTTGTTATTTCAGAACTTATTTCGCCTTAACAGTGCATTGGATCGATCCAGATTCATTCGAAAGGGAATCAGCTGCATTAGCGTTTCAACGAATCAAACGTAAACTAACCGTCGATGTTCTCATTGAAAATATTCTTAATGTTTATAACACCTATAATATTCTACATAAAATTACTCGAACGACAACTGATAGCAGTACAAATTTCGAAGAAAAAATCCGGTAAGGCAAATTTTCCTTATATTTATATAAGTTCATGCATGTATAAGACACAGTGGGTCGTGGGGCAAGATGAAGTTTAGTAGCTTTAACAAAATGTACATAAGGATTAATTTGTTTGAATATATTTATAGTGGTTTAATAATTAAATATTAAGTCTATCTTAAACTTAGGTTTAGCGTTAATGAAATCGACGCTACATATGAAGACCATGAAGATTCGAACTACTCGAACCCAATCGACGTAACAACACTTTTAGACGATTTAAACGAATTTAATATAACATACCACCGTTGCATAAGCCACACTTTACTCTTAATCCTAAGCCAAGACATTCAACAAGCAGAGGAAAACTTATTATACAAAAAACAATTAAACTCCACTTTCGATTATTGCAAAAGCATCTGGAAAAGCCAATTAACCATTGTACCTGCGATTAAATATAAATTTGGCATTGATATTAAGCCGCCATCTTGTTTTAAAACTACATTAGACACCCTAAAAACCATACATAACCTACAAAAAACTAACGAACACGACTTAACCCAAATTTCGGCCCAATTCGGCGTTTTAGACTTAATCCAAACTAATGCAATATTCCTAGAGGAATATTTAAATATTATGGAATTGTTTTCGCGCGCTTTAGATATTTTACAACGTGATAAATCTACGTTTTTAGGTTATGTTTTACCTACAATATACACGCTACAAATTAAATTAGGTCAAATCGATAGAAACGCGTTGCAATTTTGTTCACCCCTAGTTATGGCATTACTGCAAGGGCTTAATCGAAGATTTGGGCTTTTCATGTTGGACAAACATTTGAATTTAGCCGCTGCTTTACACCCAATGTTTAAATTGTATTGGATAGTTGATGAGTTCAGAAAAGACGAAATTAAAAATTGGATTAAGTTAGAAATTGAGTTAGAGAATGCGAAATTGATTAAAAAAGAGGAGATTGATGTCGATGATTTTTTTAGTTTTAAGACTAATTTGAGTAGTTGTGTTACTTCCATTGATGAAGTTGAGTTGTTTTTTACGAGTGTGAATGATTTACCGCAGTTAAAGTTTGTTCCAACGATTAAAAAGTTGTTTTTGAAATATAATACTGGGTTACCGAGTAGTGGAGTTTTGACGAGATTGTTTGGAGTTAGTAATGAGTTTTTTCGGCAGAAAAGTGAGAAAATGTCGGATGAGGATTTCGAACGGGTTTTGTTGCTTAAAGCGAATGGGTATTCGAATTAGTAGAATAGTTTTTTGATTGAATGTTCGAAACGTAAGAAATATGTTGTAATATTTAACTAGTAGAAAGAAAGAAATTAATTTTAAGAAAATTAAATATAAAAAAGACAGTTACTTAATAAAGAAACATTAGCTCGCCGTACGAAGTACCGAAGAAGCTAAGGCATTCGGTCGTGTGTCTGTAGCATTTTCGGATCAAAAAATGTCATTAACAAAAAGTGTTTGTCTCGTCGCCCTGAATGCAAATATATATATAACTGGATGATTAGTCGTCGCTCGTAAGACCAAATTTGTGCTTTCTACTCTTCTGAAGGTACCGGAGCGATTTACACCAAATTTACTACATATATTATTTAGCATCCCATTTGAATCCCCTCGCAGTTTAAATCTAATCGCCCGTATACGTCCCGAATTATAGGGTCCCAAAATTTGCAGCCCCCCTTAATACAGCCCTTATAAATAAAATTAAAACACTCAAAAATTCTACTACAGATTCTAAGATATTTTATATCTACAAGATTTTTTCCTATTGTTAACCCAAAGGCCGTAAAAAATTATAAAATATTATAATTTTACAATATGCACTATTTTTAATCAAAATAATTTACAAAAAATTGTAAGACTTTTTATATCTATAACAATTTTTCATATTGTTAACTAAAAGGCCATAATAATTAAAAAGCACTGCTTGCAATGCATATATTACCGAAAGGCGAGCTCTACGCATTGGTGCGTTTTACGCGTACCAAATCTTGTTTATAATAATATTTTCCGTAAAAGAAACCAAAAAGCAAATATAATATTTAATTAGTAGAAAATTAATTATTTGAGGAATTAAGAAAGAAAGAAATTAATTTTAGGAAAATTAATTATAAAGAACATCGTTACTTAATAAAGAAACCTGGAAGAATCAGACTTCTTTTTTATATTAAATTTCCTAAAAAAAGGAAAAAGAACAAAATATGTTGTAATTTTCCTAAAAAAAAAAAAAAAAAAAACAAAAAAAAATTGTTGTAATATTTAATTAGGAGAAAATGAAATATTTGAAGAATTAAGAAAGAAATTAATTTTAGGAAAATTAAATATAAAGAACATCGTTACTTAATAAAGAAATATGGAAGAATAAGACGTCTTTTTATATTAATTTTCCCAAAAAAAGAAAAAAGAAACAAAATAGGTTGCAATATTTAATTAGTAGAAAATGAAATATTTGTAGAATTCAGAAAGAAAGAAAATAATTTTAGGAAAATTAAATATAAAAAGACCGTTACTTAATATAGAAAATGGAAGAATAAGACTTCTATTTTATATTAAATTTCCTAAAAAAAGAAAAAAAAAAAAAAGAAACAAAATATGTTGTATTTTCCTAAAAAGAAAAAAATATATTGTAATATTTAATTAGTAGAAAATTAAATATTTGAAGAATTAAGAAAGAAAGAAATTAATTTTAGGAAAATTAAATATAAAGAACATCTTTACTTAATAAAGAAACATGGAGGAATAAGACGTCTTCTTTATATAAATTTTTCTAAGAAAAGAAAAAATAAGAAAAAAGGAACAAAATATGTTGTAACATTTAATTAGTAAGAAAAGAAATATTTGAAGAATTAAGAAAGAAAGAAATTAAATTTAGGAAAATTAAATATAAAAAAAGTCGTTACGTAATAAAGAAACATGAAAGAATGAAACGTCTTCTTTATATTAATTTTCCTAAAACAAAAAACAAAAAAGAACAAAAAAAAAACAGAAAAATTGAAATACTTGTTAATTTTGTACTTGTAATTAAGCTTAATGTGTTTATTTGTGATAAAATACCTGTGCAATAAATATATATATATAAACTATTGTAAAAGTCTAAAGCGCTTTCGGTATATTTAATTAAATATACCTTCAGAAAATACATTATGGGAAGTTTACAAAACTCTACCCAAAGAAAAAGTATGTTTTTCATGAATTTTTTCCTCAGTTTAGGCAAATGATATCAACTCCCGATTCATTACATGTTTGGTTCTTCATATTTCGACTAAATATTTGATTTTATTGATTGTTTTAATTATATAAACCAATACTTTAAAGTCGATTTTCTCGAAACCACGTTTTTATTTATCGAGGGGAAAGCTAATGATTGTTGCAATCATTTCATTGACTTACATTAACGTTGCTAAGTAGCACAACTTTTTCCTTCTCCATAATCTCTTGAATCCCGCTACCAATTGCTGGCTTCTTCTTGAAATACGGCACCAAACTGAGATCATAATCCGGTTTCTTTTTATGTGTTTGCTCCAAACGGATTCTCTCCACTTCATCACGTTCTCTATACACCATGCAGCAAGTACGCAATGTGAAATAATAAATAATTTCTACGCCCGATAATAAACTGAAGCCCAAAAACAAACCAGCTATTCCACCGAAAGAAACTGAAACAAATATATTACCCTTAATTGTTAAAAAAACACACAGTTATTATTTATTCTTACCTAATAAATCCACCCATCCAAACAGGACTTCCCGTTTATAACGAACCATTGGCCAGGAGACAAACTCAGAGTTCAATATTCCAATATCCGTTTCTCTGAAATAGAATCAGAAAATAAGCCTCTGGGTAGTAGCATAGTTGTAAAACTGTTCGGCTTGTAATTTTTCTTACGTTCTTTCCGTTAATTTTTCAACTTCATATACGGTGTTTGAACATCCTAATTCACAGGAGCATTTGTCAATGTTTTCGATTTGTTTTTGATGACTTATAATGCAAGCCATGTCTTTTAGTTGGCAATGTGTGAATCCATGGATTTCTGGATAGAAGAATGGAATACATCCACAATACTTTTTGGATGTTTCCATTCTAAATATGATTATATTTATGTTTAATTTAATAATTAGTCGCATTGTTGATGATTACCTGCATTGCCTGGTACATGCTGTAAATGTATACATAGTTGTGTCCACTTTTAACTTAACTTCATCCATAAATATGCAATGTCTTTGTTTAATGGATAACTGTTTGGCATCGGGGGTTGTATATGTCTGTTTCATTGAAAACGATATTTTATTTACTCTTTGATCCCAGATATGTTGTGGATTTGTGTCTATACTTGGAACTTCGTCCGAGTTATGAATGAAAATCTATTAAAAGACATAAGTCCAATGTAGCAAAATAAGTTAAAACGTTTCAACAATCAAAAAGAAAAGTCCTCAAACGTTTAAATCAAAAATCCCAAGAGTAAAACGATTCTAAATCCACAAATGTTTACTTAAAAACTAGTCTTAAACACTGGAGCGTGGAACTTCTGCCTGGCGTGGACCCGATACGCGCACCAACTCCCTAATTCTGCGCTAATCTCCTTTTATATCTAAAGCTACACAGTGGGTGAAAATATTCCTAATTCAACCCTCAATTCTTAGTTGTTTGTGTAATTACTTACCAACATTTTAGGACTAACGCTGTTAAACATGAACGACCATTTGGCATCCGTTTCCTGTATGTATTGTAGCTCAAATGGAGGCAATTCCTCGGTTAACCTAAATTATACCAAAACCATACCACATACGTATAAATTAAAAAATACTCTAGGCATAAATCCTTAAAAATATAAATAAATTTGTATTTATATTTATGCTAACCATGGCCAAGATGTTTCGTAATGTCTCGAATTGAACGTATAACAAAATCCATGTTCAGTAAATATTGGATAGAATCCAGAGCAACAATTATAATTCACATTTTTCCACATACATTCGGAAATTATATCCTCACAGCGAGATACAACCTAAAATCATAAGCATACTCAGGGCAGGATTAGTAATTAAGCTATTTAAGCAGCTGTTTGTACTAGAATTTCAAAATTTATTAAAATGAAAAAGGAATGGACTGTATATGATATGGGCATATGGTGTCCACGGGTTAACTTAGTTAAGCAATACATAAATACGAATTAAATGTAAAACAACAATGCAAATTAAATTTAAACTATTCCTTTGTCTTTATTGTAAATGCTAAAGAGATTTAAAAGCCTAATTGGCTTCTTTGCATATAATTTTGTGTATTTAATACACGAATTTGGTTAAAATACACTTTTGAATACAGATATGTGCAATGGGTTGCCTAAATATTGGGTCAAACCTCGCTTCACGAATTTAATTCGTTCGTCTGTAAACCGAAACGAAAGGAATTCATGCAAAATTGATTCCTCTATTCCTGGCCCCAAAATTATTTCGTAGATTGTAAAGGCTAAAGAGATTTTAAAAGCCTAATTGGCTTGTTTACATATAATTTTGTGTATACACGAATAATATAAGTCTCATTTAGTTAAAATAGAAACGCCTAAAACACTTATACATTGAATACAGATATTTGCATTGGGTTACCTAAATATTGGGGTCAAACTTCGCTTCACGAATTTAATTCGTTCGTCTGTAAACCGAAACGAAAGGAATTAATGCAAAATTGATTCCTATATTCCTGGACCCAAAATTATTTTGTATATTGTAAAGGTTAAAAAGAGATTTTAAATGCCTAATTGACTCGTTTAGATATAATTTTGTGTATTTAATACACGAATAATATAAATCTCATTTGGTTAAAATAGAAACGCCTAAAACACTTATGCATTGAATACAGATATGTGCAATGGGTTGCCTAAATATTGGGGTCAAACCTCTCTTCACGAATTTAATTCGTTCGTCTGTAAACCGAAACGAAAGGAATTAATGCAAAATTGATTCCTCTATTCCTGGACCCAAAATTATTTCGTATATTGTAAAGGCTAAAGGGATTTTAACAGCCTAATTGGCTTGTTTACATATAATTTTGTGTATACACGAATAATATTAATCTCATTTGGTTAAAATAGAAATGCCTAAAACACTTATAAATTGAATACAGATATGTGCAATGGGTTGCCTAAATATTGGGGTCAAACCTCGATTCACGAATTTAATTCGTTCGTCTGTAAACCGAAACGAAAGGAATTAATGCAAAATTGATTCCTCTATTCCTGGACCCAAAATTATTTCGTATATTGTAAAGGGTAAAGAGATTTAAAAGCCTAATTGGCTTGTTTACATATAATTTTGTGTATTTAATACACGAATAAAATAAATCTCATTTGATTAAAATAGAAATACTTATACATTGAATACAGATATGTGCAATGGGTTGCCTAAATATTGGGGTCAAACCTCGATTCACGAATTTAATTCGTTCGTCTGTAAACCGAAACGAAAGGAATGAATGCAAAATTGATTCCTCTATTCCTGGCCCCAAAATTATTTCGTATATTGTAAAGGCTAAAGAGATTTAAAAGCCTAATTGGCTTGTTTACATATAATTTTGTGTATTTAATACACGAATAAAATAAATCTCATTTGATTAAAATAGAAATACTTATACATTGAATACAGATGTGTGCAATGGGTTGCCTAAATATTAGGGTCAAACCTCGCTTCATGAATTTAATTCGTTCGTTTGTAAACCGTAACTATTTATCCCCATAGGAATTAATGCAAAATGGGCCCAAAATTATTATTTATTTAAAATTTTACTTTGTTGTTATGAACCGAGGTTTAATAGTACTTACATTATAAATCAACTCTTTTATATCATCGCCCACCGCCAGAAGTTCTGGATTTTTTGTAAACTTATTAATGTCGCCCATATTATTAAAATTTAATTTTGCTAATTTCATCAGAAAATCCCGTTTTGTTTCAAGATCTGCAGATCCAGGCCATTTTCTATCAGAAAAATTATTTATCTTAATTATAAATCTATATGCCTATCCAGAACATAATTGTAGTGTTTAAAGGTGGTTATTGATTGGTACACAGAATTTAGTATATTTATAATAAATTTATAATGCACTAAACCACCTTTAAAGACTGAATTAAGGTGTATTCATAACGAAACAATTAGTAATTAAGCTTAGGAATTACAAATAATCATTCCAGTTTGTTGTTTGAGGTTTGTTCATTTGACTATTTTAGCTCGCCGTACGAAATACCGAAGAAGGTAAAGCATTCGGTCGTGTGTCTGTAGCAATCTCCGATTAAAGAATTTCATTAACAAAACGTGTTTTCTCTTCGCCCTGATTCCAAAAATATATTTAACTGGATGTTAGTCGTTGCTCGTAAGACCAATTTTGTGCCCTCTATTCCTCTGAAGGTACCGGAGCGATTTACACCAAATTTACTACACATATTATTTAGCATCCCATTTGAATCCGCTCGCAGTTTAAATCTAATCGCTCATATACTTCCAGAGATATAGGGCCCCAAAATTTAAAGCCCCCCTTAATACTGCTCTTAGAAAAATAATTAAAACACCCAAAAACTCTACACAATATTCTAAGATATTTTTTATCTACGAAATTTTTTCATACTGGTAACACAATGGCTTTAAAAAAATATTAAAAATTATAATTTTTGTATTTTCAAATTTGCACTTTTCTTATTGTATTAAAAATAATTTACAGAAAACTGTAAGACTTTTTATATTTATAACATTTTGCATATTTTCAGATTTTAAGCGTAAAAACTAAAAAAGATTCCAAATAATATAGTGGTGCTATCTATTACTGGTTAGATTAACTAATCTAGTCTATAATCTATAATATTTTTGCATATTTTCATATTTTAAACGTAAAAACTCTAAAAAAGGGTTCAAATAATACAGTATTGCTGGCTAGATTAACTAATCTAGACTATAATCTATAATAAGTTTGCATATTTTCAGATTTTATGCGTAAAAACTCTAAGAAAATGTTCAAATAATATAGTAGTGCCATCTATTGCTGGCTAGATTAACTAATCTAAACTATAATCTATAATATTTTTGCACATTATCAGATTTTAAGCGTAAAAACTCTAAGGAAATGTTCAAATAATATAGTGGTGCCATATATTGCTCGCTAGATTAACTAATCTAGACTAGAATCTATAACATTTTTGTATATTTTCAGATTTTAAGTGTAATTATTCAAAGAAAGGTTCAAATAATATAGTTGTGCCATCTATTGCTGGCTAGATTAACTAATCTTATATATAACTTATAACATTTTTGCATATTTTCAGATTTTAAGCATATAAACTCTAAAAAAGGTAGAAAATAATATAGTTGTGCCATTTATTACTAATCTAGTCAGCAGTAGATGGCATTACAATAATGTGTTTACTAGCATTGCTTGTCATAATACAAACTAGATTATAATTTGTAATTTTCTAAACTAAATTACTATTTGGTTCGCTATGAATATAGCTTTACTCTATATAACTAACTCTTCAATATAGCTGTTAATATAAGTCATGTTGCTTGGGTCTAGTTCGCATATGGTGAGCGCTGGAAATGGGACGTCCCAACTATGAAAGTCAGTATCCAGGCCCGTAATAGTGGGATTTGTTTGAAATTTGCCCCAAAGTGACACAATAATTATCATAGTAGCGATAGCTCCGATTGTCACACAGCAGAACCACATAAATCTGTAATATTGCAGTAAAAAGGAATATGCTTACTCTCAACTATTTTTTATACTTTCACCAAATATATTTATTAAGTTATTTTTTATTAAATGCATTAAACGAAAATGTAACTAGGCTATTTTCAAAAACGATTATTTAGTAAATGGTACTATTTTTGAAAAAACAAAATCTTAACTTACTTTTCAAGAAATGGTCGACCATATTCAGCAATATATCGTACGCCATGTAAAGTTGAGTTTTCGAAAAACTGAACTCCCTGATAATTCCAACTAGTTCTAAGTAATTCCTCGTAGTGCCCAACTTTTTTAAATTTATCCTGGAACTCATGTTTCTTAGATTTCTCGAATTGAATCATTTTGAAGCACGGATATGCACACTATTCATTGGCCATAACATACTGATACCAACATCGGTTACGTGATTAACAAATCAATTGATTTTATCTTACAGATACATTACATACATTATTTAATATGTTCCAGTAACACAATAGCCATGCAAATAGATTCCAATCAGATAATATGGAAATACTATTATATTAATGCTCTGTGATTTCAAAACCATTGTTATAATATAGATTATTAGACGGGAATATTGATTATTGCTTTTTTACTGAAAAGCACTTTTACTTTCTTATACGAATGTATATAAGGAAGTAAATTTTTGTTGTTTGCCCATTCCTGAATTGAATTCTCCTATTTTTGGAATTGCGTCTATGTGAGGGAGAGATGGTAAAGGATTGGAATAAAAATTAAATATATTGAAATTTCTAAGAGCTTTTGTATCATTTAATAGTATATATACTAGGGTCACCCGTGCGCACCATTGTTATATTTTTATATTTTTATATTTTTATATTTTTATATTTTTATATTTTTATATTTTTATATTTTTATATTTTTATATTTTTATATTTTTATATTTTTATATTTTTATATTTTTATATTTTTATATTTTTATATTTTTATATTTTTATATTTTTATATTTTTATATTTTTATATTTTTATATTTTTATATTTTTATATTTTTATATTTTTATATTTTTATATTTTTATATTTTTATATTTTTATATTTTTATATTTTTATATTTTTATATTTTTATATTTTTATATTTTTATATTTTTATATTTTTATATTTTTATATTTTTATATTTTTATATTTTTATATTTTTATATTTTTATATTTTTATATTTTTATATTTTTATATTTTTATATTTTTATATTTTTATATTTTTATATTTTTATATTTTTATATTTTTATATTTTTATATTTTTATATTTTTATATTTTTATATTTTTATATTTTTATATTTTTATATTTTTATATTTTTATATTTTTATATTTTTATATTTTTATATTTTTATATTTTTATATTTTTATATTTTTATATTTTTATATTTTTATATTTTTATATTTTTATATTTTTATATTTTTATATTTTTATATTTTTATATTTTTATATTTTTATATTTTTATATTTTTATATTTTTATATTTTTATATTTTTATATTTTTATATTTTTATATTTTTATATTTTTATATTTTTATATTTTTATATTTTTATATTTTTATATTTTTATATTTTTATATTTTTATATTTTTATATTTTTATATTTTTATATTTTTATATTTTTATATTTTTATATTTTTATATTTTTATATTTTTATATTTTTATATTTTTATATTTTTATATTTTTATATTTTTATATTTTTATATTTTTATATTTTTATATTTTTATATTTTTATATTTTTATATTTTTATATTTTTATATTTTTATATTTTTATATTTTTATATTTTTATATTTTTATATTTTTATATTTTTATATTTTTATATTTTTATATTTTTATATTTTTATATTTTTATATTTTTATATTTTTATATTTTTATATTTTTATATTTTTATATTTTTATATTTTTATATTTTTATATTTTTATATTTTTATATTTTTATATTTTTATATTTTTATATTTTTATATTTTTATATTTTTATATTTTTATATTTTTATATTTTTATATTTTTATATTTTTATATTTTTATATTTTTATATTTTTATATTTTTATATTTTTATATTTTTATATTTTTATATTTTTATATTTTTATATTTTTATATTTTTATATTTTTATATTTTTATATTTTTATATTTTTATATTTTTATATTTTTATATTTTTATATTTTTATATTTTTATATTTTTATATTTTTATATTTTTATATTTTTATATTTTTATATTTTTATATTTTTATATTTTTATATTTTTATATTTTTATATTTTTATATTTTTATATTTTTATATTTTTATATTTTTATATTTTTATATTTTTATATTTTTATATTTTTATATTTTTATATTTTTATATTTTTATATTTTTATATTTTTATATTTTTATATTTTTATATTTTTATATTTTTATATTTTTATATTTTTATATTTTTATATTTTTATATTTTTATATTTTTATATTTTTATATTTTTATATTTTTATATTTTTATATTTTTATATTTTTATATTTTTATATTTTTATATTTTTATATTTTTATATTTTTATATTTTTATATTTTTATATTTTTATATTTTTATATTTTTATATTTTTATATTTTTATATTTTTATATTTTTATATTTTTATATTTTTATATTTTTATATTTTTATATTTTTATATTTTTATATTTTTATATTTTTATATTTTTATATTTTTATATTTTTATATTTTTATATTTTTATATTTTTATATTTTTATATTTTTATATTTTTATATTTTTATATTTTTATATTTTTATATTTTTATATTTTTATATTTTTATATTTTTATATTTTTATATTTTTATATTTTTATATTTTTATATTTTTATATTTTTATATTTTTATATTTTTATATTTTTATATTTTTATATTTTTATATTTTTATATTTTTATATTTTTATATTTTTATATTTTTATATTTTTATATTTTTATATTTTTATATTTTTATATTTTTATATTTTTATATTTTTATATTTTATATTTTTATATTTTTATATTTTTATATTTTTATATTTTTATATTTTTATATTTTTATATTTTTATATTTTTATATTTTTATATTTTTATATTTTATATTTTTATATTTTTATATTTTTATATTTTTATATTTTTATATTTTTTATATTTTTATATTTTATATTTTTATATTTTTATATTTTTATATTTTTATATTTTTATATTTTTATATTTTTATATTTTTATATTTTTATATTTTTATATTTTTATATTTTTATATTTTTTTATATTTTATATTTTTATATTTTTATATTTTTATATTTTTATATTTTTATATTTTTATATTTTTATATTTTTATATTTTTATATTTTTATATTTTTATATTTTTATATTTTTATATTTTTATATTTTTATATTTTTATATTTTTATATTTTTTATATTTTTATATTTTTATATTTTTATATTTTTATATTTTTATATTTTTATATTTTTATATTTTTATATTTTTATATTTTTATATTTTTATATTTTTATATTTTATATTTTTATATTTTTATATTTTTATATTTTTATATTTTTATATTTTTATATTTTTTATATTTTTATATTTTTATATTTTTATATTTTTATATTTTTATATTTTTATATTTTTATATTTTTATATTTTTATATTTTTATATTTTTATATTTTTATATTTTTATATTTTTATATTTTTATATTTTTATATTTTTATATTTTTATATTTTTATATTTTTATATTTTTATATTTTTATTTTTTATATTTTTATATTTTTATATTTTTATATTTTTATATTTTTATATTTTTATATTTTATATTTTTATATTTTTATATTTTTATATTTTTATATTTTTATATTTTTATATTTTTATATTTTTATATTTTTATATTTTTATATTTTTATATTTTTATATTTTTATATTTTTATATTTTTATATTTTTATATTTTTATATTTTTATATTTTTATATTTTTATATTTTTATATTTTTATATTTTTATATTTTTATATTTTTATATTTTTATATTTTTATATTTTTATATTTTTATATTTTTATATTTTTATATTTTTATATTTTTATATTTTTATATTTTTATATTTTTATATTTTTATATTTTTATATTTTTAATATTTTTATATTTTTATATTTTTATATTTTTATATTTTTATTTATATATTTTTATATTTTTACATTTTTATATTTTTATATTTATATATTTTTATATTTTTATATTTTTACATTTTTATATTTTTATATTTTTATATTTTTATATTTTTATATTTTTATATTTTTATATTTTTATATTTTTATATTTTTATATTTTTATATTTTTATATTTTTATATTTTTATATTTTTATATTTTTATATTTTTATATTTTTACATTTTTATATTTTTATATTTTTATATTTTTATATTTTTACATTTTTATATTTTTATATTTTTATACTTTTATATTTTTATATAAAAAATATAGAAAAAATAAAATATATAAAAAATTAAAGAAAACAAAAAATATAAAAATGATTTTTTTTAAATATAAAAAATATGTATATCAAATATAAAAAATATAGAAGATATATAAAAAATATAACAATATAGAAAATATAAAGAATATAAAAAATATAAATTTAAAAAAAATATATAAAAATTATAAAAAAATATAAAAGATATAAAAAATATAGAAAATAAATTTGAATAAAATTGGTTCACAAATATCGTAACTATAGAAATGTAAACCTTAAACCTCCACTGCAATATTGGGCCTACATAATAAATAAAAAATAACGCAAAGCTTAAGTAGAATAATTTTTTAATATCATGTATATTCATAATACATTAGAACAAAGTACAATATATAAAAATAAATAAAAAAAAAAAGAAGTTATTTCATAACCTGAAAATTACAATGAAATAACAAAACAAAATAGTAATTCTTACTTAACGTACAAACAAAAATAAATATTTAATCCTAATATTGTTGAACAAACCAAATTATCAATTGGCTTATCAATAAGTCTTGATTAATGAGATCTATAATTACTAATCACATTTGATTTAAAATTATTTAATTAAGTCAGGTAAATATCAAAATCTTAACATATACATATATTAAATGTTCTATCTTCAATCTCACTAAGATAGAGACAGAGCGATACAGACTCTAGTGAGAGCGACGAAGTAGGTTGAAAAAATTGTCAATAATATACAAGTATATGTAATACTTTTAATGCACAAAGCGATCCTGATAACCATGTTGACTTATCTGCCGAATAGTGAATGTTGACAGATGAGTAAAGCAACAGCTGATTTGGTTATACAGATCGCGTATTAATATTACTAAACCTATTAATACTGTAAGTATAAAAAAAATAATCACATTCATATTAGAATATCAAGAAACATAGAATTATGTTTGTGAAAACGAACGAAATTTACAAAAAATAACTCATTTAATTAAACGATTTTGATTCTTAATCAAAATAAACATATAAAGAACCAAATCACATAAAATCAATTTTACGAACATGTAAACAACTAACAAATTAAATACGAAAAAAAAAAAAAAACATTTGAATAAAAATACATTAAAAAAAAATCATATTCTATGATTATTTTATAGTTAGTGCCCTTATTTTGAAAATCATATTATTTGGCCAGAAAACTTTTGCATGCAAATAAATTTCGGCCGAATATTTGTATAAACGCAGTTATTAGAATTTGTATATTTGCAAATATTAAAATATTTTTAAAACAATTATATTTTAATGGAAATTCATTGAGTTGTATAAAAACTAAATATAACTTAAAATCTTGTAGATTTACTTAGAATTCATAGGAAATATCTTCCAAAAATAGCTGGAAAAATTAAATGTAATGAATTCATTTAGACAAAAAATGGACATCCAAATATAACGTTTTGGATACATTTAAATAATGTAGAAATCTTTATTAAAATAAAATACTTATTTTGATACTTTGGCATTGCTAAATTCAATTCAATTCAATTCTAAATGGAAAATTATAAGATTCAGGCTGTAATATTAATAATTAAATCTTGCATTCTTATTTTACAATGCAAAATAAATTAATTCTCGCAAAATTCACTTTTCCGGTAACATTTAAAATTGAATTGTTGGAAATTCGTCAACGCCTAATAAAAATGTAAAATAAATGTAAAATAATAAAAATCTGAATTACAATACAACATCCCATAATAATGAATTTCCATAAAAAATAAAAATTCTTATTAAATTGTTCATGTTTAGCTCAATTTTAAATGTTTTTAAATATTTGGTTACAAACATTTTATTTCTTTAAAAAAAAATAATGTAAAGATGTTAAAAAATATGTAATTGTATATTATTAACTCGATTTTAAAATATTTAAGTAGCAAAACACATTTTAATCCTTTAAAAAAAATCTAGGGATATGAAATTTTTAATTTTTAAAAGCTTTTTAAAATATTTGGTTGCAAAACTAATTTTATTTCTTTAAAAAAAAAACCTAGGAATATTTTATTTGTGTCAAAGAAAATAAAAGATGTTAAAAAATATGAAATTGCAATATTATTTACTCGTTTTTAAAATATTTAAGTAGCAAAACACATTTTAATCCTTTACAAACACCCTAAGGATATGAAATGCTTAATTTTTAAAAGCGTTTTAAAATATTTGGTTGCAAAACTAATTTTATTTCTTTATAAAAAAAACCTAGGAATATATTATTTGTCTCAGAAAATAAAAGATGTTAAAAAATATGTAATTGTATATTATTAACTCGATTTTAAAATATTTAAATAGCAAAAACATGAAATTCTTGATTTTTAAATGCTTTTTAAAATATTTGGTTGCAAAACTAATTTTATTTCTTTAAAAAAAAAACCTAGGAATATTTTATGTCTCAGAGAAAATAAAAGATGTGAAATAATATGTAATTGTATATTAACTCGATTTTAAAATATTTAAGAAGCAAAACACATTTTAATCCTTTAAAAAAACCATAGGGATATGAAATTCTTCATTTTTAAAAGCTTTTTAAAATATTTCATTGCAAAACTAATATAATTTCTTTTAAAAAAAACCTAGGAATATTTTATTTGTCTCAGAGAAAATAAAAGATGTTAAAAAATATGTAATTGTATATTATTAGCTCGATTTTAAAATATTTAAATAGCAAAACGCATTTTAATCCTTAAAAAAAAAACCTAGAATATGAAATTCTAAATTTTTAAAAGCTTTTTAAAATATTTGGTTGCAAAACCTGATTTTATTACTCTAAAATACGATTTGTTTCAAAAAAATACTATAACACAAGATTTAGCCATAAATGTTTAAAAACCCTTTAAAATTGTGTAAAAACCTCTTAAAAACACTTTAATATGATTTAAAACGAATTAAAAACATGGTTTTCTATTCGTTTCATGAAACCCCTAAAAACCCGTGGGGTTCCAAACCCCATTTAAGTTGTTAAACTTTTTAAAAATGTTTCTATTTAAGCAAACATATTCCTACTTAGGCCGTTTTCATTTTGATTTTCTAAGGTCTAAAAGGCACATATTGTAAGGCAGAATTCCTGAAAATGTATATTTGTAGTACGTTCGATCTATTCTATTTAAAATAGGAACTGTTCGTATTGCTATTAGGAACTTAGTTAAAAAATTTACATTTTTACCGTAAATTTAACATTGGTAAAAATGTGATGGCGGATAATGATACACCGGAATAATAGGAATAATTGATTTGATGTCAGCGGTTTGCGAGTAACTGGTGCTGTTTGATAGCTTCCTTAGACGCGGGGGAACAGAACTAAACATAAATAAACACATTTTTAACTCAAATACGATATACGAAGGCTGTCCGACAAGTACTTAGCCTCACCGGCCTATGGCGCCACTGTCGCAAGAGACATAACCAATAGGTTTATGTCTCTTGCGACAGTGGCGCCATAGGCCGGTGAGGCTAAGTACTTGTCGGCACATATAAATATATTTACCGGCAGTTACTCGAAACGTTGACTTGTTTCTTGTAGCATCTCGGGCGCGCCCATTGAACCTCTAACTCGTGCCCATCAATAACTAAACCTATTTGAGTTAGAATTGCAAATAATGCACACAAAAATAAAATGAAATTTAAATACTTACACTCCAAATGTTCTTTGGCTGTTTGCGCATTATTTCTGGTGTCGAAATGGAGAAACGCGTAGTGCCCCGCGATGTAAATGCGGTGTATGGATGGAGCGGGAACTACCTCCAGGAGGACTCGTTTTAAATAATCGTTGTCTACGCGGCTACTCAAATTTCGGATGAATAGCTTCGACACCTAATATCAATATTATCAATATTAATTATTTTGGAAAAACTTTTAAATTAATAAATTTTCGGAATTGATAAAATTTCAAATAAGTTTAACATAAAAATGACTTACTGTAGACATAATACCGGGATCAACGTCAGGCTCTGGATCAGCCCAATCGACGATGATGTCGTGGTCCCACAGTTTAATGGTCCCGGGGGCCATTTGCCTTTTGGCCATGGCTGCTGAACGATGACAATCAAATTCTGCGAAGAAAAATCCGCGATTTTTCGTTCGGTCCTCCGGATTTGAGTATAAAATTATGTCTTTAATGGACTGTAAACATAAATATACAAAAAATTACTATTTGAAAATTAATTCTACACTTCTTTATAGATAATAAAGTAAATTCAGTATTTATTTGGTAAATTTTCTTTAATATTGGTCAATTTATTCATTATTAATAAACTAGTCTATTTATTACTATTACATTATTTATTTAAGGTGTATTTATTATAAGGTAAATTTATTTATTTGTAATAGATTTGCGATTAAAAGACAATTTTCTTTAATATTTTAGGTTTGCCTTTATTATAAGACAAATTTATTTAATAGTAATAGATTTGAGATTAAGGGAAAATTTTCTTTAATATTACCCAATTCATTAATTATTAATAAACTAGCCTATTTATTACTACTATATTATTTATTTCAGGTTTCTGTCTTTATTAAAAGACAAATTTATTTAATAGTACTAGATTTGCGATTAAGGGAAAATTTTCTTTAATATTACTCAATTTATTCATTATTAATAAACTAGCCTATTTATTACTACTATATTATTTATTTCAGGTTTCTGTCTTTATTAAAAGACAAATTTATTTAATAGTACTAGATTTGCGATTAAGGGAAAATTTTCTTTAATATTACTCAATTTATTCATTATTAATAAACTAGCCTATTTATTACTACTATATTATTTATTTCAGGTTTCTGTCTTTATTAAAAGACAAATTTATTTAATAGTACTAGATTTGCGATTAAGGGAAAATTTTCTTTAATATTACTCAATTTATTCATTATTAATAAACTAGCCTATTTATTACTACTATATTATTTATTTCAGGTTTCTGTCTTTATTAAAAGACAAATTTATTTAATAGTACTAGATTTGCGATTAAGGGAAAATTTTCTTTAATATTACTCAATTTATTCATTATTAATAAACTAGCCTATTTATTACTACTATATTATTTATTTCAGGTTTCTGTCTTTATTAAAAGACAAATTTATTTAATAGTACTAGATTTGCGATTAAGGAAAATTTTTCTTTAATATTACTCAATTTATTCATTATTAATAAACTAGCCTATTTATTACTACTATATTATTTATTTCAGGTTTCTGTCTTTATTAAAAGACAAATTTATTTAATAGTACTAGATTTGCGATTAAGGGAAAATTTTCTTTAATATTACTCAATTTATTCATTATTAATAAACTAGCCTATTTATTACTACTATATTATTTATTTCAGGTTTCTGTCTTTATTATAAGACACATTTATTTAATAGTAATAGATTTGCGAGTAAGGGAAAATTTTCTTTAATATTACTCAATTCATTCATTATGAATAAACTAGCCTATTTATTACTACTATATTATTTATTTCAAGTTTCTGTCTTTATTATAAGACAAATTTATTTAATAGTAATAGATGTGCAATTAAGGGAAATATTTCTTTAATATTACTCAATTAATTCATTATTAAGAAACTAGCCTATTTATTACAATTACATTATTCATTGCAGGTTTCTGTCTTTATTATAAGACACGTTTATTAAATCATTAATATAAGTGAGTAAGTGAGTGTATAAGTGTGTATGTGTAGAACGCTTAAAAAAACAAAAAATGGTATAGACGGGGATCGCACTCACGACCTCCAGGGTGAAAGGCAAAACTTTTACCACTGCGCCATGGCGATTGCTAATGTTATTAAAAAAAAATCAAATAGTTTATACTGAAATTAGAAAAAAATGTTAAACAGTGCATGATAAGCGATCGATTAGTTAATTGTGATCAAAAATCAAAATAGCGTTCAAAAAAAGGACTCAATTTTTTCTTTATTATTATTTGCGATGTGGAAATTTAAAGTAATTTTTGGTTTAAACGTTAATGAATGGTTTATAGAGGATAAAATCGATGTACCGAAACCAGGTTTCCTAATTCTTCCCATGCATCAGCTTTGGTTTTGTCGGTGGGAATGCCGCCGATGTATAGTCGGCAGTTGTCCAGACTCTTGCTGACGCCAATCTTGCGACCGGGCCGAATTTCGGCCTCGTTCAGCATGGAGACAGCGCGCCAGGCGTCCTGAGCGTTACAGTACGAGACGAAAGCAAAGCCCCGATTGAAGCCGGTGAAATTCATCATCATGCGGATTCCGTAGATCGGCGCAACACTCTCGCATAGTGGCACCAGCTCGTCTTCGAAACAGTCACGGGGTAAACGGCCAATGAATACTTCTGACCCTAAACATATTTAAAATAATAATCATAAACAATATAATCCATCAGTACACGAATAATAAGAGTAATTTAATTTAAAACCCAGATGTATGTATGTGTAGAACGATTAGTAAATAGATAGTAAATGATTCGGATAAAAATTAAATATATTGAAATTTCTAAGAGCTATTGTGTTTATTAGTTATTTCTAAAAATGTACCATTTAATAGTACATATATATAAATACACACCCAGATGTATGTAAATGTATGTTTGTGTAGAACGATTAGTAAATAGATAATAAATGATTCGGATAAAAATTAAATATATTGATATTTCTAAGAGCTATTGTGTTTATTAGTTATTTCTAAAAATGTACCATTTAATAGTATATATATATATACCCAGATGTATGTAATTGTATGTATGTGTAGAACGATTAGTAAATAGATAGTAAATGATTCGGATAAAAATTAAATATATTGAAATTTCTAAGAGTTATTGTGTTTATTAGTTATTTCTAAAAATGTACCATTTAATAGTATATATATATACCCAGATGTATGTAAATGTATGTATGTGTAGAACGATTAGTAAATAGACAGTAAATGATTAGGATAAAAATTAAATATATTGAACTTTCTAAGAACTATTGTGTTTATTAGTTATTTCTAAAAATGTACCATTTAATAGTATATATATATATATATACCCAGATGTATGTAAATGTATATTTGTGTAAAACGATTAGTAATTATAGATATAAAAAATCTTACAATTTTTTGTAGATTTTGTTACAACAAAATTTAGTGCATATTTTAAAATTCATAATTATAATATTTAATATTTTTTATGGGCTTTGGGTTAACAATATGAAAAATTCTTGTAGACATAAAATATGTTAGAATTATTAGTAGAATTTTTAGGCATTTTAATTATTTTTATAAGGACAATATTAAGAGGAGCTCCAAATTATACGGGCGATTGGATTTAAACTGCGAGTGGATTCAAATGGAATGTTAAATAATATGTGTAGCAAATTTGTATGTATATGTATAGGGCATAAATTTGTTCTTACGGGCGACCGACGACCAACAACCAAGTATATATGTTTGTACTTTTATATGTACTTTTTGTTTAGAATATTTTTTGATTCGAGAATGCTACAGACACAGGATCGAATACTTTAGTTTCTTCGGCTTCACTCGACTTAATAATAATAATAATATTTAAATTTAAAATAAATTTTGTTTTCACAACAATTGTTATGGTTTTCAATATTGTATTTCATAAGATTATTGCTCGCCAGTACGGTAAGCTGGAAGCACTAGGTGCTTATACCAATACTTATTATTTTGTAGTTATCATTGGGTAAATTTAAAAATAAATAAAACTATATTATAAATACATATAAACGAAAGGAAAATAGAGAGTCGAGTAAAAGTCACTCCAGATATGTTTTAAATCTTATTTGAACCAAAGTATAGATGTTTTCAACTTCGTAGAATATACTAGATACAGTTAGAAAGAGACAGGGCGAAAATAGAATCAGTAACTGGCCACGTGTTCGAGAGTTTTACTACGAACACGTGGTGAATGCGTGATAAGTTCGTTACTGTTCAGGCATTCGTTGAATACATAAACAAGACAGTATTTCTAGGAATTCAATATTTATTACACTACTTTAAAGGTACAACTTAGCACAGCTGCTTGGTTGTGTGTCTGTACTATATGCGTATTAAAATAATAATTCTTTAGTGTAAAACGTCGTGTATTTCCAGTAAAATGCATTTTGAAATACCTTCATACGCTTAAACTAAAAATTTAAACACTATAAAATAGAATTTCATAACGCATTATTCAAATTTACTATTCCTAAACAGTTCGATAACATATATAATCAGTTTAGACACAATTTCAGCAAATTGCACCTTTTCATCTTGTAAAATATACGTATTTAGTTGTTACCTACATAGTAATACTGTTACTGGCCTTGAGAATGTCAACCGTAGCCTAAATAGCTAAATAATAGTAAATAAAACAATAAAAATACGTATTTAAGCTTCACTTAATGGTAATTATACAACCACAAAGTATAAATCTAAACTAGGTTTAGTTAAACTAAACATAATTGCATTCCTATAAGAACCGTTTAAAATAAAAGCTGGACACACGTGGTTCATAAATACGTGTTTAACTTCAAATGTAAACTATTATAAAACATATAGTGTGAAAGCACCTTTTCAACATGAAAATATTACGTACTTAGACGTTATCTACATTTTACTATAGCAAATGCAGTTAATTTCCAACTGACCTTCAAACGCGGCTGAAATAGCTAAATATACGAAACAAGTTCTTATTTGAGCCTCACTTAATGTTAAGTGTAACCGGTACAATCACAAATGGTATATATGTAAACTAGGTTAAATTAGAAAAAAAACATAAATTACACTTTTTTATCATTGAAAATATACGTATTTAGTTGTTACCTACATAGTAATACATAATATACTGTAACTGGTCAAGAGAATTTCAACCATAGCCTAAATAGCTAAATAATAGTAAATAAAACAATAAAAAACGTATTTAAGCTTCACTTAGTGGTAATTATACAACTACAAAGTATAAAACTAAACTAGGTTTAGTTAAACTCAACATAATTGCAATCCTAAAAGAGCTGTTTAAAATAAAAGCTAGACACACGTGGTTCATAAATACGCGTTTAACTTCAAAAGTAAACTATTATAAAACATATAGTGCGAAAGCACCTTTTCAACATGAAAATATTACGTACTTAGACGTTACCTACAATTTACTATAGCACATGCAGTTAGTTTCAAAAAGACCTTCGACCGCGGCTGAAATAACTAATTCAAATGTAAACTATTATAAAACATTTAGTGCGAAAGCACCTTTTCAACATGAAAATATTACGTACTTAGACGTTACCAACATTTTACTATAGCACATGCAGTTAATTTCCAAAAGAACTTCGACCGCGGCTGAAATAACTAATTCAAATGTAAACTATTATAAAACATGTAGTGCGAAAGCACCTTTTCAACATGAAAATGTTACGTTACTAGACGTTATCTACATTTTACTATAGCAAATGCTGTTAATATCCAAAAGACCTTCGACCGCGGCTGAAATAACTAATTCAAATTTAAACTATTATAAAACATGTAGTGCGAAAGCACCTTTTCAACATGAAAATGTTACGTACTTAAACGTTATCTACATTTTACTATAGCAAATGCTGTTAATTTCCAAAAGAACTTCGACCGCGGCTGAAATAACTAATTCAAATGTAAACTATTATAAAACATGTAGTGCGAAAGCACCTTTTCAACATGAAAATGTTACGTTACTAGACGTTATCTACATTTTACTATAGCAAATGCTGGTTATTTTCAAAAGAGGTTTGACCGCGGCTGAAATAACTAAATATGCGAAACAATATAAAGTTCTTATTTGAGCTTCACTTAATGTTAAGTGTAGCCGGTACAACCACAAATGTTATATATTTAAACTAGGTTTAGTTAGAAAAAAACATATATTCCTAAAAGTGTCGGTTAAAATAAAAAATAACCGCTTATCCGGCATTCAGAAAAAAATTCCGGTTAAAATAGCTAAATATACTACGAAACTATAAAAATGTTCTTATTTGAGCCTCACTTAATGTTAAGTGTAGCCGGTACAACCACAATTGATGTATATGTAAACTAGGTTTAGTTAGAAAAGAACATATATTCCTAAAAGTGTCGGTTTAAATAAAAAATGGCCGCTTATCCGGCAGGAAAATAATTAAAAAACAAAAAAATATACCTCTTTCTGGAGGCGGTCCTTTCCAGTCTGGCGGTGGCCCATAGTGCCGTTGTCCATTCTTCTGGATGCAATCAAACCCGGTTTTCATGGAAAGATGTAACAATCGTTGGTTAACATCTTGTGTGTCCAAGTAGGCTTCAATTGGGATTTGGGAAGGATAAAGGACCCGTGGGGGGTGAACAACAATGCGTGATTTCATCATATTTGATAATTAACACGTGATTAGTTAACAATTAAATTTAGGAAGGGAACACAATGAAGAAACTAAAAATCTATGATCTAATCTACAGAAGCGCTAAGCCTACAATGAACACACAATCACGAAGTGCGCTCGAATTTAACAACTAGATTCCCCTTACCTCATTCCTAGCACCAACCCCGTTTAGGTGCTGCCATTGGCTGGCCGCGTTAAGTGACGCGATTGGTCGAACGTTTGAATACATAATTCTTGGAAATCAAAATAAACAGAAACCCAGCAAACTACTCTCAATGTTAACATAGCGTTGTTCGTTTGGGCTGCACTGACTGTTCAGTTTATGTTTTGTCTCTCTTCCACTTATAATGTAGGAAAAGGATAGATTATGCGCCAGGCCAGAAATGCAAGGGAAACGAACAAACCAAATGGAAGGCAGGCGATTATTTTAATACTTTGTATAAATATTCACTATGGTAACATTTTTAACAGATAAGCATATTAAATTTCGGGGAAAAGGCATTAGTAAAATGTTTGACTGCAAATAAACACTGGAGTGGCCTTCAATCATCTTTTTTTTTGTTTTTTACATTATCTGTATTTATAACAATGCTTTGTTTTGTCTTAAAGTCACACTATGATTGTTATGACATAAAAACAATATTAGGGATACGTAAATATAAACAAGTATAGGTGGCAGGCACCAATGCCTTCAGCTCGCCGTATATTCTTCTGTTACATTTACTTATGTAAAGGCAGAAAAACGAATTAAAACTACATAATAGCCATATTCTTTTTACACAAATCTCAGCTAGGCTCAATTAAATGTTATGTTTTTACTCTGTCTGCCCCATGTGTAGACAGAGCGAGATGATGAGTTTTAACCGAAACAAGCTGAGATTGTCTCTAAAAAGAATACGGCTATTATTGAAGAGATAAAATAATAAAAATAATGAATACGATAGCAATTGTTTTAATAAAAAAATAATAGTTGCAATCAATCCACGTTATAAATTTCAATATTATTATTATTAATTCACAATTTGCAAAAATTGTTATAATTATACAATGAATTATAACTTTTTAAAGATTTTTAAGATATAATTACAAAAAATCATATATTTTTAATTATATCTTAGAGATCTTTCAAAATTTTTAATACTTTTTATGCAATTTGTGAACTTATAGGCCAAAGAAAAATTATTAATAATAATAATATTGACATTTATAATGTTATTGATTGCAACAATAAATTTTGTACTCAGACTCAAAAAATCGAATTCATTGTTTATATCTTTTAAAAAATATGTAATTTTTTTATAGCCCCTAGGCTCACAATTTGAAAAAACTTTAAAGACATAATTATCTTAGAATTTTATATAGAATTTTTTTAAATTTACAAAATTTGATTAAGGGCAGTATTAAGGAGGGTTCTAAATTTTGGGGGCCTATAACTCCAGACCTGTACAGACGATTGGATTAGAAATGCGTCGGATACTACATGGGCGTTTAAATTATATGTATATCAAATTTCAGTCAAATCGGTCTGGTACCTTCAGAGAAATTACGTCTAAAAAGTTGGTCCGACGGACGAGCGATGCATAAATATACATTTTCGTAATTAGTTACTTTTTGTTAACATTTTTTGTTCCGAGAATGTTACAGACACATGCCCAAACACTATAGCTGTTTTGTACTATCGTACGACGGGTTAAAAATATTAAAACTTCTATTTTTTTTTTCGAAAAATGTATCTTTTACGAAATAAACGCCTTTAAAAATAGACATGTTACATTTACGTTTCCTTAAATATTAATAAAATAAATATTGACATTGTTTCAAGGCAATCTAACATGAATTTAAAACAAAATAAAGCTATATTATATTCTATACGTAGAAGAAGTATAAGAAAGTCAAGTGAAGGTCACTCCAACTTTTCTTTATCCCCTAAATGGCATTTACAGAGTAGTAGATTAAAAATAAAAGATTTAAACAAGACTTATTTGAAAAGATTTCTTAAAAAATGTACTTTTTGTTATAAAAACATATTTGAAATTCAAAGACGTTTCTATATCAACTAAATATTTATTTAATCAGATTATATAAGAAAATCTTGTGCTGATTACACAGATTTCGCAATATTAAAATAATATAATGAATCGCATAAAATGTAAACAATAAATGTTCACGCGAGAAATGTTCAGACTTCCCGTAGCCAGTAATGACTCACATGCAGTGTTGCCAGATGTATGAATTTGCTCCCAAACATTCACATTTTTACATTCTTTTGCGCAGTAATAGCTGTAAGACGTAAAATTGTGCAACTACAAACTTGTATATGATCTAGATGTACACCTGTTATTTATAAAAAGAATATTCTAACCAAAAAAGTACATGTTTACTCTACGCATTTTTTATTCTTTCTCCAATATCATTAAAACGGCTGCACTTATGGCAAAAATAGTTATGTACATAATGAAAGATATTAATATTCCGCACAAATTTTGTTTGAAACATTTCTTTAAAAAATGTACCAGTTACGAGATAACTGCTACGGAATATCTTTAGTGTTCTTATTTACGTTTTGCCATAGCTACGCATGTATAATAAATCGTATGAACTATGCCTGACAACATTATGGCAAAGAAACAAAACAGACTTAAATAATATAATATTTGCTATTTGCCAACGGTTATTTCAAATAAATCGTCTGAGAACGTATTAGTTATTGAATATTTTTAAATCTGTACATATTTAATATTATAATTTAATATATTGATAAAGTGAATATTAAAGTTGCAACCTATATTTTCTATTGAAGAAATAGTAATTGATAACGTAATAAAATAATAAGCTAAGCTTGACTGTTTGGGATATATATATTTCTAGTGAAATCTACGACTATAAAGTCAAGTAGAGGCCACTCCACTTGTTTACTGTAGGGATTAAGGGGCAAACATTGATAATTTACCAATAATGTAGAGATAAATTTAAAATTTAATTATTATCGATACTATATTATTAATATATTACAATAAACAAAATACAATTGGACTTTCCCACTCGGTTCACCTTGAAGTTAGAGCATTGTCAGTCCCATATTTCGGCGTAATAAATAGAATATTCCTATTTTGTATTTTTATTTAGATATAATAAATAAATATGTGTAATATAATATTGTCTTTCATTTGAATTTAAATTTTCGACCTAACTAATAAGGAATATAAGGCATTTTTGATAAAATCCACGGGGTTATATGGGGTTTTTTAATGGGAACTAGTAGGGATACTGATCTAAACAGGTTGGCAACACTGTCCCACAGTATCGACCGGAAGTCTCGTACCAAATTCCTAAACGTGGTTTCGTGTACATTTCCGTCACGGTAATATTTAGGCAACCCGCATTACTTGGATGACAACCGGGTTGAATGTATTTTTACGTTAATTATTTACGTAATATATTTTTTATTGTAATAATACTAGAAATTTTATAATTTACTCAAACAGTATCGGTTGTAATCATACAGAAATTACCGGAACTCTTGTACCAAATTCCTAAACGTGGTTTTGTGTACATTTTCGTCCCGGTAATATTTAGGCAACCCGCATTACTTGAATGACGACCGGGTTGATTGTATTTCTACGATAATTATTTACGTAATATATTTTTGTTTGTAATAATACTAGTAATTTTATATTTTACTCAAACAGTATCGGTTGTAGTTACACGGAAATTATCGGAACTCTTGTACCAAATTCCTAAACGTGGTTTCGTGTACATTTCCGTCGCGGTAATATTTAAGCAACCCGCATTACTTGAATGACAACCGGGTTGATTGTATTTTTACGTAAATTATTTACGTAATATATTTTTTATTGTAATAATACTAGAAATTTTATAATTTACTCAAACAGTATCGGTTGTAATCATACAGAAATTACCGGAACTCTTGTACCAAATTCCTAAACGTGGTTTTGTGTACATTTTCGTCCCGGTAATATTTAGGCAACCCGCATTACTTGAAAGACAACCGGGTTGTTTTTCGATAAATAATAAGGGCGAGCTAAAGATATCGGTGCGTGCACCTATGCTAGTTTTCCTACGGTTTTATCGTAAATATAACCATTGCTCTTCTAAAATAAATAAAACCACTTACGTGGTTATGAAACTCACCTTGAAGTGATGAAAACCAACGGAGATCGTCGCTAATTCTTGTCCGTGCTTAATTATAATAATAACAAATTACTTATTAAACTCTAATACATTTTTATTGAACTTTTTAATCATAAAGAGAAATTGCTAACAGTAAAATTAAAGTATAATCAAGTATACATTTACATAAATCAAATAACCATTTTGGTAGTTTAATTTCTGTTCTATTTTTATGTATTCCAACTATTTGTGTGAAATAAGTTAATACTCTATTTATTTTTATTTTGCTAGTATTATAATAATACCACAATACAGTCAGCGACATCTAGCGACAGTGATATCAGATTTTATATTTATTTATATATATATATATATATCACAAAAACTTTTTATATTATTGACACTTAAGCCATCAAAAATTATAGGATATGTCTTCTAAAATTAATCTAGCATAGACAATTCTCGGTTTACGAATGTTCCACATGCAAACATTCGCTATAATTGGATAAAGTCGGATCATCCGATTTTATCCAATATCCGACGATCCATCCTATATTTACAAATTTTTGTATACAATTAACTCAACTAATTCGCTATAACGAACATTACAACTCATTAGCTCTTCCAACACCAAGACTGGTGTATGTACGCATGTAAAACAATGCTTTATTTATATATTGTATCCATTGTTAACAAATTTACCAAGTTGTTTCAAGATAATCGCAGCTTTAGTACAATTAAATGTAAAAATTGAATACATATATTTCAGAGCTTCGAACCGGAAACCGAGAAACATCGTTATGTTTGTCGGAACGAAAACCGGAACTGAACCGGAAAAAAATATATATCGGTGTATTTCGGTTAGGAACATTCTTATTTATTTAATTACACTCTCGGAATTGAACCGAAAACCGGTAAAAACCATTATTTTTTCCGGAACCGAACTGATATATTTTTTTAACTGAACCGGAACGAAAACAAATACGGTTCCAAGCCCTGATTTATTTCATGGTTTGTGTATATTACCACATAAGTTTTAGATAGCGTTCCGGATAGAACGCTAGATATATTTAGCTCGCCGTACCAAATTTTGCTACAGTTATACTTAATGAGTTATAGGGACCCAAAATTTATAGCCCCCCCCCTTAATACTGCCATAAGAGAAAAATTAAAATAACCAAAAAATTCTAATTCATATTTAATATCTATAAAGTTTCTTCGTATTGTAAAGCTTAAGGGCTATAAAATAATTATTAAAAATAATTTTGAATTTAAAATTATGCAATTATTTTTTAATATAGCAGAAAATCTATGAAACGTATTGTAATTTTTTTATATTATAATAACACGTATTCAGATTCAGAAATAATTATTTTTCAATATAAAATATACATATATGTAACATAAAACAGGCAGTTTAGTAGTATTTGGCAAGCTGAAGGCACAGGTGCATATACCTAAGCTTCCTTTAAGTGATTTTGAATTAAAACAGTTGTTCAGATATGCGAGAAACACACATTCGTAAACCAAGATTTGCCTAAATTGCAAAAAAGGAAAAATAATCTAATAAAAAAAAATATATTTTAAATAATAGTTTTATTATCGTTAATTTTGAACGTCGAGAAATAATTAGTAAAGGAAATTAAATCATTAACAACAATAATAATAAAAGAAAGAAAATCATAACAATACACTTCCATACAGATAAAATAATAAATATAAATTTGTATACATTATTTGCACAACGAAAACCTCTACACTTATTTCGTTTTCCGGTTAAACGTTAGGTGACTTTTCACTAAATGCCCCGCCGCTAACGCAGACATTAGCGACAACTCCCCGGCTAGTACAGTTCCACACACAATACGCGCCAACTGGTTCGCATTCTCCCCAGGATTCTCCACATTCGACCCTTTCACCCCTAACATATCCAGGCAACAGCTCTGCGCCGGCAAAATAGTCCCACCCCCCACAGTGCCCACTTCCAGCGAGGGCATCGTACACGAAATATACAAATCTTGCCCATTCTCCCCATACGGCTCCATCAACGTCATACAATTACTACTACCTACATTCTGGGCAGGATCTTGCCCAGTTGCAATAAAAATAGCAGTCACAATATTAGCAGCATGCGCATTAAAACCCCCAATACTCCCAGAAATGGCACTACCAATTAAATTCTTTGAAATATTCACATCAACCAACGCATGTACAGACGTTTTCAAAATGGTCGTTATTACTTGGGCAGGTATTATAGCTTCGCACACAACGCTTTTCCCACGCCCTTCAATCCAGTTAACCGCTGCTGGTTTCTTATCAGCGCAAAAGTTACCACTTAAACTTAATATTTCCATTTCTGGGAAACGGTTTTGGATGAAGTAGAGGGATTTTTCAGTCCCTTTGGATAGCATGTTCATGCCCATGGCGTCGCCAGTTTTAGCGACGAACCGTAGGAATAAGTATCGACCAGCGATTTTCACTTGGATTCGTGTTAAACGGGCAAAGTTACTAGTGGAATCGAATTCTTGTTTGATTAGTGCATAGTTTTCGGGGGTTTCGATCCAATGGAGTGTCTCACTAGCTAGTGATAAGGAGGGGAATCGGACAACTGGACCTCTGGTCATGCCGTCTGCGACTATGCGACTAGTTGCCCCGTTAGTCATGATTGCTCTACAACCACGATTGGTACTAGCGACTAAACAACCTTCGGTTGTCGCCATTGGTACTTGTATTTGTTTGCCATCTAGTAACAATGGCCCAACTACACCAAGCGGCAATGGGACATAACCGATAACATTTTCACAGCATGACCCCAAGACTTTACCATAATTGAAGTTTTCTACTGGTAATTCTTGTAGATTTATAGTGGATTTTTCAGTTATTTGCCGTCGTATTTTCACTCCGCGTAATGGGTCCTCCATTATCTTTTCTAATTGATGCGATGGTATATATTTCTCATTGACTAGTAACATTACTTCGGCATCTGTTAAATTCTTGGCAGTCTTCTCTGTTTTGTAAATATTTAGACACTGGTTTACATCTCTAGGCAGTTTTACCTCTTCTGTTATTAAATCATCTAATAGACTGGTTTGGACGTGTTTATCCACGAATTTATCAGCGAAGTAATCCGATTTTAAACATTCTAGACTAGGACTAGGTTCTATAGATTTGCGCATTTCAGGTTGTTGTAGTTCGTCCATTTCTGGGGTGTCTTCAAAGAAGATGAATTTAACAGTTAAAGCTAGGACAAGGATTAAGATGACGATGTGGTCACAGCTTAGTGTGAGCCATTTTAGGAAGTATTCGTTTAGGGATGAGACCTCAGTGCCGAGATTAGTGTTGTTTAGGTCTGCGTTAAATGTGGCGGATAGGTCGTCGTTGGAGCGATCCGATGAAATCCAGCGACTATGCAAATGCACTAGCATTAATCCGAACGACATAATCATTTTAACGCGTTGTACGACTGGATTAACTTTATGGTCCTCCTTAATAATACCAACGAACAACGATTTGCCTTTTTCGCCCAAATTGGATAACTCCATTATCAAATATAAGCAAGCTGGATAAAAAGTCATAAAGACAATATAATTTACAACCACAGACAAACAAGCGAAATACGACAACATTTCCAACCGTTTAACACCGGATAAAGTCCCTACGCTTAACAACAACGTCTCCACAATCATATCCAACGTTATAGTCGGCCCTAAAATCGACATCCCTTTCGCAATATTATTCCGGATATCACGCGGGTTGCTCGAACTAAGCGCGAATTGAGCTAACAGCGAAGTTTTCGATAAATCGATTAGCAACAAAAAGAAAAACAATGCATCCTTCAAATCACTGATATCAATTTGTAGAAAGTTAATCAATGTTGTAGTGAATATAAAACTGGAAAACACGGTGAAAAATCCACTAATTATTAGTATATATTTCGAGTTTAACTTTCGTAAATTCCGGAATTGATAGTAACTGTATAATATGGCGATGCATCGGATAATTGTCATGATTATAATGCCGGCTGCATTGTACTCGGCCTCGTGGTTGCAATCCTTGCACTGTTTTGATTGTATCCGTTGCGGTTCTGCGCCAGTTTGCTGTTGGTCGATGGTGAGCAGACACGTTGTCATGGTTACTGTTGTGAAGATCACCTCCCATGGATACAGGGCGCAGATTTTGCCGTATGCGTGGAAGAAACTGGACGACATTTTGGTGGTTAGATGTTGTTAGTCTGGAACAAAAGAAATTTATGTCACTAATAGAACTACAAAT
This sequence comes from Leistus spinibarbis, assembly GCA_933228885.1. Classification (NCBI taxonomy): domain Eukaryota; kingdom Metazoa; phylum Arthropoda; class Insecta; order Coleoptera; family Carabidae; genus Leistus; species Leistus spinibarbis. Next base: position 7,498,509 of record OW121803.1, on the reverse strand, counting down.
ATAAGTAGTACGATTAATCGGTACCGATTACTTTACGATTAACCGCTTATATATCATAATAAAAATGAGTATAATAAGATATTCCGTAGCAGTTTTCTCGTAACTGGACCATAATTTAAAGAAACTTTTCAAACAAAATATGTGCGAAATATTCATATCGTTCATTATGAATTTAACTATTTTTGCCATAAGTGCAGCCGTTTTAGTGATATTTAAGAATAAACAAAAAAAATGTATAGTATTTATTTCCAATAACAGTTTTAGCGTAATTGGTACATTTTTTGCAGAAACTTTTCAAACAAAATATGTGCGAAATATTCATATCTTTCATTATGAACATAACTATTTTTGCCATAAGTGCAGCCGTTTTAACGATATTTGAGAATAAACAAAAAAAAAATGTATAGTATATATTTTCAATAACAGTTTCTGCGTAATTGGTACATTTTTTAAAGAAACTTTTCAAGCAAAAGTTGTGCGAAATATTCATATCGTTCATTATGAATATAACTATTTTTGCCATAAGTGCAGCCGTTTTAGTGATATTTAAGAATAAACAAAAAAAATGTATAGTATTTATTTTCAATAATAGTTTTCGCGTAATTGGTACATTTTTTGCAGAAACTTTTCAAACAAAATATGTGCGAAATATTCATATCTTTCATTTTGAACATAACTATTTTTGCCATAAGTGCAGCCGTTTTAGTGATATTTAAGAATAAACAAAAAAAATGTATAGTATTTATTTTCAATAACAGTTTTCGCGTAATTAGTACATTTTTTGCAGAAACCTTTCAAACAAAAGTTGTGCGAAATATTCATATGTTTCATTATGAACATAACTAGTTTTGCCATAAGTGCAGCCGTTCTAGTGATATCTGAGCAAATACAAAAAAATGCATAGTAATTATTTTCAATAACAGTTTTCGCGTAATTGGTACATTTTTTGAAGAAATTTTTCAAACAAAAGTTGTGCGAAATATAAATATGTTTCATTATGAACATAACTAGTTTTGCCATAAGTGCAGCCGTTTTAGTGATATTTAAGAATAAACAAAAAAAATGTATAGTATTTATTTTCAATAACAGTTTTTACGTAATTGTGCAATTTTTTAAAGAAACTTTTCAAACAAAAGTTGTGCAAAATATGAATATCTTTCATTATGAACATAACTATTTTTGCCATAAGTGCGGCCGTTTTAGTGATATTTAGGAATAAACAAAAAAAATGTATAGTATTTATTTTCAATAACAGTTTTCGAGTAATTGGTACATTTTTTGAAGAAACCTTTCAAACAAAAGTTGTGCGAAATATTCATATCGTTCATTATGAATAAAACTATTTTTGCTATAAGTGCAGCCGTTTTCGTGATATTTAAGAATAAACAAAAAAAAATGTATAGTATTTATTTTCAATAACAATTTTCGCGTAATTGTGCAATTTTTTAAGGAAACTTTTCAAACAAAAGTTGTGCGAAATATTCATATCTTTCATTATGAACGTAACCATTTTTGCTATAAGTGCAGCCGTTCTAGTGATATTGGAGAAAGGATAAAAATGCATAGATTCAGAGAAGGTCAATCAGTGTATATCCGTTGAAATCTCGAGTTTGAAATTTGTCTTGATTACAATACTAATTTATTACATCGTAAACGAAAGTAAAAACAGTTTAATTGTGTATTATTTTAATAAAAATATAAAATCTCACTTTTTTATTATTATTTTATGTAAAATTACTAGATTCTTGGATTTTTGTCACGTTTTATTATAATATATAATCTTTCCCATTTAATCTACAATAATACACAAAGAAATTGTCTTTTAAATATTTTTGCATAATATATTTCATAATTACTTTTAATACAATAGGTGCCTCATAATTATGCTCTAATAAATAAATATAAAATTTACGACATGTTTCATTGTTTGAAGATTAAAGATTATCTTTCGGAAAAAGTAACAATATTTTGTCATAAAGTTTAAATTTTCTTAATGATTTACCGTAAGAAATAAAAAATTACTCGCACTTAAAAATAAATTAAAATTATATGTTAAGGAAAATGTAATTTAAAATAATGTATTGTTGATAAATATTTTAATTTATGTTCTATGTTTTTATTTGTAATATTATTATTAACTTATTATTAAGAAATATGTTTCGTTATACCATTAATATTAATTAAACTTTAATAAAAAAAACAAAATAAAAATAAACAAACTTAGGCGATTTAATAATTATGGCCTTTTGGTTAACAATTTGAAAAAATGTTATAGAAATAAAAAGTCTTGCAATTTTTTGTAAATTATTTCAAAAAAAAAAAATGTTTTTAGTGCATATTTTAAAATTCAAAATTATGATATTTAATATTTTTTTATTGAAAATACAAATCAAATGAAATAAAATAAAATATATTAATAATAGATTTAAAAATTCTTAGATGTTTGAAGTCATTTAAATTTTTTAAATTAAATTTATAAGTTATATTTATTATAAATAGTAGTTAATTTTTTTTTTAAATGTTCAATGTAAAGATACTTTTTCTTAAAAAATAAAATTCTTTACACCATTTTTCATATTTATTTAACTATATTATATTTTTCCTCTTTAACAGTTATGTTATTAAAATTTAAAAAAATAAAATTAATTTCATGGCTTTAAAAACATTTTAAGTGAAAAAACATTTCGAACCAAAGTTGCTAGAAATTTTAATATTTGTAACTTTTATAAAATTCATTTTTTCTCACGGTTTCCGAAATATGAAAAAAAAAAAAACAAATGTAAACTCTCACTTTATAAATATTATTTTCAATAATAAGGGATGATCAAAACGTGTATTTCCGTTAACATTTCGTGCATACAACACTTCCTTATAAACATTTGTATAATAAAGTAAAAATTAAGAAACATTAAGTCCTTACTTACCGAATTATATGGTAAAACGACAGCCTTAAGAATTACTTGTGTATTCAATGACAGTTTTAGGTGTAATAGTAAAGTACTTTCAAAGATGCGTTTTTAAAGCAAATTTTATCAACTCAAAAACGGCACGTGTTAGAAAAATAAATGATGTTATTTGTATAAAATTTATGTGATATTTGTATAGTTTATGGCATGTATTCAAAACACAATCCCATTGTAATTAATATAAATATACAAAGTAAAACCTTCTTTAATTATACGTACAAGAAAGGCACAGGTTGTTTCGTTGCAACGTTACGATTCGAAATAAACCAAAACTAAATGCATCGCCCATAATATTAAAAAACTACACTAATTTTATCTTGACAAGCTTAAATTTTTAAGATACCAAATTGATATATTATAAACATTCTGAAAATGTAATAAACTAATATTTATTACAATTTAAAAATTCGGTCAAAACATATTGCATCATAAAAAACATAAACAACATTATTTTAACTGTGCTTGAAGCATTGTCGCTTGCATAAACACTTGTCGAGATTAATTGCCCGTTATCACGCAGTTCGCCCCTAATAAAAAACATAGTAAATGTTCTAGAGCCAAAACTATAAAACGTGAAATTGTATAACTACAAACTTAACACTTGTATATAGTCTAGATGGGCACCTTTTACGTTTGAAACGAATATTCAAACCGGAAGTGCATGTTTACTCCATTTTTTTTTCTATCTCCAATATCACTAGAACGACTGCACTTACAACAAAAATAATTATGTTCATAATGAAAGATATAAATATTTCGCACAACTTTTGTTTGAAAAGTTTCTTCAAAAAATGTACCAATTACGCGAAAACTGCTATTAAAAATGAATACTATACATTATTTTGTATTTTCTCTAATATCACTAGAACCGCTGCACTTATGGCAAAAATAGTTAGGCTCATAACGAAAGATATTAATATTTGGCACAGCTTTTGTTTGAAAAGTTTCTTCAAAAAATGTACCAATTACGTGAAAACTACTATTGAAAATAAATACTATACATTTACTTTGTATATTCTTAAATATCACTAAAATGGCTGCACTTGTGGCAAAAATAGTTATGTTCATAATGAAAGATATGAATATTTGGCACAACTGTTGTTTGAAAAGTTTCTTCAAAAAATGTACCAATTACGCGAAAACTGTTATTGAAAATAAATACTATGCATTATTTTGTATTTTCTCTAATATCACTAGAACCGTTGCACTTATGGCAAAAATAGTTATGTTCATAATGAAACATATGAATATTTCGCACAACTTTTGTTTGAAAAGTTTCTTCAAAAAATGTACCAATTACGCGAAAACTGTTATTGAAAATAAATACTATGCATTTAATTTGTATTTTCTCCAATATCACTAGAACCGCTGCACTTATGGCAAAAATAGTTATGTTCATAATGAAAGATATGAATATTTCGCACAACTTTTGTTTGAAAAGTTTCTTCAAAAAATGCACCAATTACGCGAAAACTACTATTGAAAATAAATACTATACATTTACTTTGTATATTCTTAAATATCACTAAAATGGCTGCACTTTTGGCAAAAATAGTTATGTTCATAATGAAAGATATGAATATTTTGCACAACTGTTGTTAGAAAAGTTTCTTCAAAAAATGTACCAATTACGCGAAAACTGTAATTGAAAATAAATACTATACATTTACTTTGTATATTCTTAAATATCAATAAAACGGCTGCACTTATGGCAAAAATAGTTATGTTCATAATGAAACATATGAATATTTCGCACAACTTTTGTTTGAAAAGTTTCTTCAAAAAATGTACCAATTACGCGAAAACTGTTATTGAAAATAAATACTATGCATTATTTTGTATTTTCTCTAATATCACTAGAGCCGCTGCACTTATGGCAAAAATTGTTATGTTCATAATGAAAGATATGAATATTTCGCACAACTTTTGTTTGAAAAGTTTCTTCAAAAAATGTACCAATTACGCGAAAACTGCTATTGAAAATGAATACTATACTTTTTTTTTGTTTATTCTTAAATATCACTAAAACGGCTGCACTTATGGCAAAAATAGTTAGGCTCATAACGAAAGATATGAATATTTCGCACAACTTTTGTTTGAAAAGTTTCTTTAAAAAATGTACCAATTACGAGAAAACTGTTAGGGAAAATCTTAAATAATAATAAAAAAAAAAAAACTCACATAGTTATAACTTGAAGAAAACCACCAAATAATAATTAACCAATTATTATAATATTTTAACAAGTAGACGTTTGCAACATGACCAATCTTTAATGCGTTGAAATGTTAACTGAAGTTAAGTAATATGTTTGAAATATATAACAATACTGAGCCGAGTGTGTGAAGTATCTTAAAATATATACCATAAATAGATGAAAAAAATGTAAATTGGTGGAAGTTTCTACGTGAAAAAAATCTAAGATTATTTCAATGACAAATACAAATTTGCATGTTAAAAAAAACAAGCATGTACGTATGAATGGATTATATAAGAAACATGTGCGCCTACATAAAAGAATACAAATTCTTTAAGTTCTTAAATAGCTTTAAATGCTGTTTACGTAATTATTCGCTGTGCTCGTTTGGACTGCACTGCTTACTTCATTATCTATCCTTTTTCTGCATTATAAGTGGAAAAGAGACAAACCATGAACTTAACAGTCAGCGCAGGACAAATGGCACGGCAATTATTGAAACATTTAAATCAGGTGTTTTGTAAACGCGAATTAAATTTTAATATATATATATATATATATATATATATATATATATATATATATATATATATATATATATATATATATATATATATATATATATATATATATATATTATATATATATATATTATATATATATATATATATATATATATATATATATATATATATATATATATATATATATATATATAATTGCACAGCATAAATGCGTTGATATTTGAATGCAAGTTTATATATATATTGATATAATTAAAAAAAATCCGAATGTGGTTATTTTATATCATATTATTAGATAAATGTTTTTTTAATAAGATTTATTATAATTTTTTTAAATTTCTGTTATGAGAATATAAAGCAGGTAAAAACAGTTTTATTCGTTATTTTATATCATATTATTAGATAAATCTTTTATTATTAAGATTTATTATATTTTAAAAAATATATCTATTATATAAAGGAAGTAAAAACAATTTTATTGTGTATTATTTAATAAAAATTATAAAATAATACCTTTTTAATATTACTTTATATCATATTGTTAGATAATTGCATTTTCTTCAAGTTTTAATATAATTATTTTCTTATTTCTATTATATGATAAAATAAAAAAGTAAAATGTTTTATTGTCTATTTTATTTATTTAAATTTTTTAAATTTTACCCATTTAATATTACTTTATATTGTTCAAAATTTGTTTTTCTTTCACGTATAATTATAATATAATTACTTTTTATTATGATATAAATTTTAAAATAATACACCAAAAAAAGGTGTTTTTTAAATATTTTTGTAAAATATATTTCATAATAAAATTATTCAAATTTGATACAATCGGCGCCTCATAACTATGCTCTAATATAATTCGGTACCTACAACGCACCAATGCGTCCAGCTCGCATTTAGGTACAAGGATGCGAGTTTAGGTACAACGCGCCTATACGTTCTGCTCTCCTAATAAGTAATATATGCGAGCAGAGTTTTTATTAATAATTATGGCCTTTTGGTTAACAATTTGAAAAAATGTTATAGATATAAATAGTCTTACAAATTTTTTGATATAAACAATTTTAGTTAAATATTTAATAATTTTTTTCGGGCTTTGAGTTAACAATATGAAAAAATCTTGTAGATATAAAATATCTTAGAATTATTAGTAGAATATTTGGGTGTTGAAATTATTTTTATAAGGGCAGTATTAAGGGGGAATTCTAAATGTTGGGGGCAAATAACTCGGGAAGTATAGGGGCGATTGGATTTAAACTGCGAGTGGATTCAAATGGGATACCAAATATTATGTGTAGCAAATTTGGTTCAAATCGCTCCGGTACCTTTAGAGGAGTAGAGAAATGAGGCAAGATAATTACCTTATTTTTATTTAAAACTTTATTTATTCACTTCTCCTTTGTAAATAAGATTAATATCACAATAATAAATAAATTTTACTAATTTTATCACAAATAATTACTAAAGACTTTACAGGTATTGAATGATATTATTTAAAATACTTTTATATATATATATATATATATATATATATATATTTACATCGACTTGACTTGTAAGAAGAAGAACAAGTCTTTAGCAAGTGGAATCTAAAGTTAAACTGATACAAATTTGTAGCTAACATAATGTTGTTGGTTGGCAAATTCGAAGAATTTGATTTGCTATACATATTTTTCAGAATCGGGATGTTAACATAAACTAATATAAATAAATGTGGCTGTCTATATTTAAAAATATCTTTACACGTTTTGTTTACACTGTGTTAAAGATAAATATAGCGAAACTTTAAGACACAAAACAAATAATTTTAACATGTGTATTTGCCATTGAAATTATTTTATGAATTTATAGTTATATTGAAATTATTTTCGACGAATATTTGCTTTGTCAAGTAAATACAAATAATACAATTTTATGTCGCAATTTTAATTTAAAAACTAACACATTCTAAGTCAATGTCAGGATATTTCGACAATGATTAGCAAAGTCTTTTAAAACTTAGATAGTTACGAAAATAGTCAGTTTAGTTTATTGATATTTATTTCTGAGCCTAAAAAACGAGATTTTCATCGATATAACAGTGTCAAGGTTCTCCTTGAATTTCGATTTGACTATTTTCTCAATAACTTGTTTTAAAAGTTCTCTAAAATAATCAATTGTTTTTCTTTCCAATCCACGGTTACCAAATTTGCTTTTTATCGCAGCCGTCACAATTTGAAACAAAATTAAACAATTATTTGCACTTTTTACTTTCTTTTACAGAGTAATAAGTAAGTATTGTAATCATGAAAAATTTCGAACTCGTGATTTGACCTTCCCTGAATCGAATGTGACTATTTTCGGAATGACGTCTGTCTGTCTGTGTGTGTGTGTGTGTCTGTGAACGCTCTAGGGCCAAAAGTGTCGAACGAAATATTATGAAACTTCAAACTTAAGACTTGTATATACTATATATATAAGAATATTCAAACCGGTAGTGCATGTTTACTGTATGCATTTTTTGTTCTATCTCCAATATCACTAGAACGGCTACACTTACGGCAAATATAGTTATGTTCATAATGAAAGATAATAATATTTCGCACAACTTTTGTTTGAAACATTTCTTCATAATTTGTACCAGTTATGAGAAAACTGCTACGAAAAAACTCAAATATCTTATTTATGTTGCCATAGTGATACCTACACTTGTGACCAATTTTATTATTTTTAAATCGGATCAAGCATGAGTTACATCATTTGTTTCTTGTTTATTGAAAACAAACAAGCATTACATTGACAGTTATCTGTATGAATTAATATTTAAAATATTGATTTCTTATTAGAATAAATTGTATCAGGTTAATTATAATAGAATCAATTTATATTATATATTTGCTAACTTAATGAAATAACAATTTCAGAGTTTTAGTGTGGAGTTTGACAGTTTAAGAGTGAATACGATAAGTACTTCAAATACAGATCCATTATAAATTGGTATAATTATCCAGTTAATATTAAGTAATAGTAATTTAATTTGAATTTTCATTTTATATTGGTCAGCAAAAGATTTTGTTATCACTTAATAATAATAATTTTTATCTGCGTCTGCTTTTGCCAAGAAAACAAAATAGACATTTCAGAGTATTCCTGTAGAGTATTGGTTAGTTTGACCGTTTGTTTGAGATTATATATATATATATATATATATATATATATATATATATATATATATATATATATATATATATATATATAGACAGTTTGTTTGGAATATATATGTATATTAATATCTATCTATTGAAAACTACGTAAAAGAAAGTTGAGTGCAGGCCAGTCCAGATATTTTTTAAAATAATTATGCTCATAATGAAAGATATTAATATTTCGCACAATGGTTTGAAAAGTTTCTTCAAACATTGTACCAGTTATAAAAGGCCAATTAACATTTTTTATATATTTAAAAAAAATTAAGCTGGAATATAAATACAATTTATTTTTAATCTAGATAAGATTTTTCTCACCAATATGATATATTTGTGTTACGAAATAAAACTCATATTCTCAATTTATCAAAACAATTTTTTACTTGTTATTCTAATATAATAATTTTTTTAGATATCTGGAGTGGTCTGCACTCAACTTTCTTTTACGCAGTTTTCACTAGATATAGATATATGTATATATATGTATAAATATATATATATATATATATATATATATATATATATATATATATATATATATATATATATATATATATATATAACCAAAACAAGCAGTCAAATTAACCAATACTCTACAGAAATATTCTGAAATGTCTATTTTGTTTTTCTGTCAAAATATTACTGTGTAAAAGAAAGTAAAAATGTACGAATTACGAGAAAACTGCTACGGAAATTTTTAAATGCGAATTAACATTTTTTATAAATTTAAAAAATTTAAGCTTGAATATGAATACAATTTATTTTTAAACTAGATAAGATTTTTCTCACCAATAAATGACTCAATTTTTTGTGTAACGAAATAAAACTCAAAATTCCTAATTTATCAAAACAATTTATTACTTGTTATTCTACTATAATATATTTTTTTAATATCTGGAGTGGTCTGCACTCAATTTTCTTTTACGCAGTTTTCACTAGATATAGATATATGTATATTTATGTATCAATAAATAAATATATATATATATATATATATATATATATATATATATATATATATATATATATATATATACCCAAAACAAGCAGTCAAATTAACCAATACTCTACAGAAATATTCTGAAATGTCTATTTTATTTTCCTGTCAAAATAGCAGATGATCCGATTCATGGCAACGTAAACAAGATATTTATAATGTTTCCTAGCATTTTTCTCGATTTGAACCAAATTTGCTACACATATTATTTGGCATCCCTTTTGATTCCACTCGTAGTTTAAATCCAATCGCCCGTATATTTCCCGAGTTATAGGCCCCCAAAATTTGTAGCCCCCCTTAATACTGTACTTATAAAAATAATTAAAACACCTAAAAATTCTACTAATAATTCTAAGATATTTTATATCTACAACATTTTTTCATATTGTTAACCCAAAGGCCATAAAAATTAATTAAATATTATAATTTTGCATTTTAAATATGCATTTAAATTTTTTTTTTATTGTAAGACTTTGTATATATAAAACAATTTTTTTTTAAATTTTTTATATAAAATACGATATGAAATCATCGAAATTCGATATGCATTGAGTCACACTTGAGTGTTTATATATCGAAGATGACGTATACTCAGTTGAATTGAGGAAAGTCCGTGATGTGCTCCACTTTAAATTGACGTATAATTCAATTCAAGTCTTTTGGATCTCGGTTCAAAATTCTTGCGAATTGATGGCTACATTTAACAGCCGGTTTCATCACATCATAATATGGGATTTACCGGCTCTATAATTAAACCAAGGCAGACACATTTCCTTGTACCAAAATAAACAATAATCTTTCTTATTGAAATTCAAATTTAATAATTTTTTATGGCCTTTAGGTTAACAATATGAAAAAATCTTGTAGACATAAAATATCTTAGAATTTTTAGTAGTATTTTTGAGTGTTTTAATTATTTTTATAAGGGCAGTATTAAGGGGGGCTCCAAATTTTGGGGCCCTATAACTCGGGAAGTATACGGATGATTGGATTTAAACTGCAAGTAGATTCAAATGGGATGCCTAATAATATGTGTAGCAAATTTGGTGTAAATCGCTTCGGTACCTTCAGAGGAGTAGAAAGCACAAATTTGGTCTTACGAGCGTATGACTAACATCCAGTTATATATATATTTTTGGATTCAGGGCGACGAGACAAACACATTTTGTTAAAGATTTTTTGTAATCCGAGAATGCTACAGATACACGACCGGATGCTTTAGCTTTTTCGGTACTTATAATGGATTCATTACAAAACCCACTCAATACGATTTGGTTCTAATTTAATGATTTATACAACTGTTGTTTAATAAGTATTCTCAGAATGTATACCATTTGTAAGAAAACATATAAGGATATACAAAGAGAAATAAATAAAAATTATGTCGTTACCGTGATAAAAGTTACGTAAACAACGACTATATATTATTAAAAAAATACTAAAAATTTAATGTTTCATACAATTCAGATAATTGTATTTGTTTAGCAATGGCTATCATGACTAGACATCAATTATCAATATATAACAAATTATGACCGTATTTTGTTGTTTTTGACTTATTAAATCTAACTAGTTTAACACGTGAATACCACGTGCTCATATTGTTGCAATCAATCATTAAATATATCATTACAGTCTCTTCAAAATTCAGGGGTTATAAATTTACACATGGTTAAAAAAATATATTATTTATATAAATAAAATAATTAAAACATCCTCTAAAGGCATTAGTGCCTGTACCTATGCTTGTTATATACAATCATTATTTATATTATTATTAATATTTCACCATAAATTGTGTGTGTATGTGTGTGTACCAGTTTCTAAATAAGTATGGAATTTCTAACTCAAAATTTATGTCAAATCAAACAAAGGCACCATTCAACATTTTCGTATTTGAAAAGAATATTATACAAAAGAAATCATATTCAATTTTAAAAATATATTACCTATAATATATCAAAACGTATTCAAAAGATTTTATGATAAAAAGCTAAAAATATAAAATATATAAATACATATTACTCGAATAGCTCAATGTTTTTGGTTTATTTTTTTGAAAAATGTACCATTTACTTAAAATAATATCTGGAGTGGCCTGCACTCAACTTTCTTTTACGAAGTTTTCAATAGATAAATATTTATATACATATATATATATCCTCTCAAACAAACGGTCAAACTAACCAATACTCAACAGGAATACTCAGAAATGTATATTTTGTTTTCCTGGCAAAAACGGGCGCAAATAATAATTATTATAATTAAGTGATAACAAAATCTTTTGCTGACCAATATAAAATGAAAATTAAAATTAAATTACTATAACTTAATAATAACTGGATAATTATACCAATTTATAATGGATCTGTATTTGAAGTACTTATCGTATTCACTCTTAAACTGTAAAACTCCACACTAAAACTCTGAAATTGTTATTTCATTATGTTAGTAAATATATAATATAAATTGATTCTATAATAATTTACCTGATACAATTTATTCTAATAAGAAATCAATATTTTAAATATTAATTCATACAGTTAACTGTCAATGTAATGCTTGTTTGTTTTCAATAAACAAGAAACAAATGATGTAACTCATGCTTGATCCGATTTAAAAATAATAAAATTTGTCACAAGTGTAGCTATCACTATGGCAACGTAAATAAGATATTTATTTCTCATAACTGGTACAAATTATGAAGAAATGTTTCAAACAAAAGTTGTGCAAAGTTGGGCACACTAGATTTTTAAATTCAATGTTCGTTTTGCGAAATGTATGTTTCAATTCACCCGAGTGATATATGGCGTGACGATATGTCCATTATTGCAAATATAATAATTAATTATGGATCAGTTCATATAAAAACAATACATAATTTTGTAATTCTTTTTTTTTTCTATTTAATTTTATTTATAAACTTTCTATCATTCATAGTCTAACGATTGTGTTAACAAATAACAATTATATATACATATATATATATATATATATATATATATATATATATATATATATATATATATATATATATATATCTAAAATGGGATAGTTGGGATATATATATATATATATATATATATATATATATATATATATATATATATATATATATATATATATATATCTAAAATGGGATAGTTGGGATATATATATATATATATATATATATATATATATATATATATATATATATATATATATATATATATAACGCTTTCTCAATATAACAAGATTCGGTACAACGCGGTATTCTGCTCGCCTGATAAGTAATATATGCGATTTGAACAAATGTTATAGATATAAAAAGTCTTACAATTATTTGTAGAATAATTTGATAAAAAAATTTAGTGCATATTTTAAAATTGAAATATTATAATTTTTTCTGGCCTTTGGGTTAACAATATGAAATAATCGTGTAGACATAAAATATCTTAGAATTTCTGCTAGAATTTTTGAGTGTATTCATTAGTTTTGTAAGGGCAGTATTAAGGGGGGCTCCAAATTTTGGGGCCCTATAACTCGGGACGTATACGGGCAATTGGATTTAAACTGCTAGTGGATTCAAATGGGATGCCAAATAATATGTGTAGCAAATTTGGTGTGAATCGCTCCGGTACCTTCAGAGGAGTAGAGCTCACACATTTGGTCTTACAAGCAAAGACTAACATCCAGTTATATATATTTTTGGATTCAGGGCGCGACGAGACAAACACATTCTGGTAATGAATTTTTTAAATCCGAGAATGCTACAGACACACGACCGAATGCTTCTTCGGTCCTTCGTACGGCGAGCTAATAAATCTTTTGTGATATTTCATTACATAAGAAATGCAAATACAATAATCTATGAATTTATTGACCAAAGGCTATCTAAAAAAACTGGAGTGGTGTTCACTCGACTTACTTACACTTCCATTATGCATTTAATATATTGTTTTATTTTATTTTCTCTCTGCTAGTTACTTAAATAAATGCTATATAGACACTTAAAATAATTTAATAAAACCTACAATTATTTTATTTACATACCGATACAAAGGGGAAACATTTTCAATGGCCAAAAACAAGGACTATTAATTTTGTTTTAATGCAAATTCCTTAATACGATTTATAAATAATTGGCTACGCAATATTAACTAATTTAGGACATTTATATCATTTATTGGTATAATTACAGCCAACCATTTCTTGGTAAAACTGATTTTACTGGTTATATTAAACAAAACTAAAAAATATTCTTGTCCCAGGCATAAGAATTTCGACTATTTATACTAATAACGTCTTATCAGATTATAAACCCAATGGCCAGAAAAAAATTAATTAAAATTTTTTTACCCCTTGTAAAATAAATCATATTGAATAAAAGTAAATTCCTAAACATATAATTTTCGTAGTAAAAATCACATCTGCTCCTAAAGAAGTGAAGAAATAGTGAGGCTGTCTGCAGTAAGCTTTACAGTTCATTGCTAACCTGTTACAAAATTCCAAAAAAAATGGCTATATACAAGTGAAATGTATTCGCAATAATACTATGCTAATAAAAAGCAAAAGTGACCATCCCAAAACATAATTATAATGATGTCAGACCAGAGAAAGTTATCGCCAACGAAAACAAAACTGCTAAATGAATCGGCCATTTTAAATAGTATAACTATTACACAAAACAAGATTTGGTACGCGTAAAACGCACCAACGCGTAGAGCTCGCCCTTAGGTAAAATATGCGTTGCGAGCAGTTGTTTTAAATTATTATGGCCTTTTGGTTAACAATTTGAAAATATATTATAGGTGTAAAAAGTCTTACATTTAATTTTAGATTATATTGATAAAAAAAAAATTATTTCATACTTTAAAATTCAAAATTATAATATTTAATAATTTTTTTCGGGCTTTGGATTAACAAAATGAAAAAATCTTGTAGATATAAAATATCTTAGAATTTTTAGTAGAATTTTTAAGTGTTTCAATTATTTTTATAAGGGCAGTATTAAGGGGGGCTCTAAATTTTGGGGCCCTATAACTCGGGAAGTATGCGGGCGATTGGATTTATACTGCGAGCGGATTCAAATGGGATGCCAAATAATATGTGTACCAAATTTAGATTATATTGATAAAAAAATAATTTAGTGCATATTTTAAAATTCAAAATTATAATATTTAATCATTTTTTTCGGGCTTTGGGTTAACAAAATGAAAAAATTTTGTAGATAAAAAATATCTTAGAATTTTTAGTAGAATTTTTAAGTGTTTCAATTATTTTTATAAGGGCAGTATTAAGGGGGGCTCTAAATTTTGGGGCCCTATAACTCGGGAAGTATACGGGCGATTGGATTTATACTGCGAGCGGATTCAAATGGGATGCCAAATAATATGTGTACCAAATTTAGATTATATTGATAAAAAAATAATTTAGTGCATATTTTAAAATTCAAAATTATAATATTTAATAATTTTTTTCGGGCTTTGGATTAACAAAAGGAAAAAATCTTGTAGATATAAAATATCTTAGAATTTTTAGTAGAATTTTTAAGTGTTTCAATTATTTTTATAAGGGCAGTATTAAGGGGGGCTCTAAATTTTGGGGCCCTATAACTCGGGAAGTATACGGGCGATTGGATTTATACTGCGAGCGGATTCAAATGGGATGCTAAATAATATGTGTAGCAAATTTGGTCTAAATCGCTCCGGTACCTTCAGAGGAGTAAAGAGTACAAATTTGGTCTTACGACTAACATCCAAGTATATAAGTTATATATATTTTTGGATTCAGGACGACGAGACATTTTTTGTAGAAGTTACACAATTTATTTATTTAATTATTTAATAAATGTATAAATATATAATTAAATATAACAGCACTATAACTTTAACGTTATCCGATTGTATAAATCAAATTGATTTCAACAATCATAATTCTTCGATAAAGTGTAACTGGAAAGTATTGTACATCAAAAGAAAAAAAGAAAAAGTATTTACTTTGTGATATTTCATGTATAAACATAAAAAAATACAAGTACAATAATTTATGCATTTATTGAAGGCTATCTAAATAATCTGGAGTGGTCTTCACTGGACTTTCTTACACTTTCATTATATATATTTAATATAAAATTGTCTTATTTTGTTTTCAAAGCGTAAATAGTACATTTTTCGAATATATTTCAATTAATCTAAGATTAAATTTTTCTATAACTCAATTGTGATTTTCGAGATTTATAAAAAGTAGCACGAGTTAAATATTATTTCCGGTTAATATAATCTCGTCATATAAAAGTTCGATCGTTTGAACAGACGTCAAGATAAATAGCGGTCGTGGACAATAAGAAATACATATATGAATAGACATTGTTTGGGCGTCATAAATTAATAGTACGAAAGAGAGACCAATGGTGTTGTAAAATAAATACTTTACCGTAGAAATAAATTGTTATTATTAGTAATTAAGCTTAGAAAATATTAATAAGTCGTGAAAAACGTTACGTTCAATTTAGGCATTATCAAAACGTATATTTCCGTTATAATCTCGAATTATATTATTTATATAAGTACAATACTTCATTGTAAAAAAAAATAACTGATTATTTTATACTTAATCAACGAATCTGTAGATTATTTGTGATATATTTATATAATTTTTATTTACATATCTTTAAAAATTAAATTTGAAAAATGATATAGAGTTGTTTTTTTTTCTTTAATTATTTTCACTACGCAATAAAAATTTTTTTTTTAGCTAAGGCCGAAGAACATACTTAACATAATTTTAAATTTATCAAAACAAGTTTATACTTGCAATTCTAGTGAATTTACTAATTAAAAAAAAAAAAAAAATGTTAAACATAAATTTATGTTATAAAAGGAATGTTATCAAAACAAATAAAATATATATATATATATATATATACGTAATGTAAACTTGCTTAGATACAACGCACCTATGCGTCCAACTCGCCTTATAAGTAATATATGCGAGGCGAGCAGCAATATTTAATAATTAGAGCCTATTACCAATAAAAAATAAATAAAAAAGTGCATATTTCAAAATTAATAATTTTTTATGGCCTTTGGGTTAACAATATGAAAAAATCTTGTAGACATAAAATATCTTAGAATTATTAGTAGCATTTTTGAGTGTTTTAATTATTTTTATAAGGGCAGTATTAAGGGGGGTTCTAAATTTTGGGGCCCTATAACTCGGGAAGTATACGGGCGATTGGATTAAAACTGTGTACAGATTCAAATGGGATCCTAAATAATATGTGTAGCAAATTTGGTGTAAATCGGTCCAGTACCTTCAGAGGAATAAAGGGCACTAATTTGGTCGAGCGGATGAGTTATATATATTTTTGGATTCAGGGCGACGAGACAAACACTTTTTGTTTAGGAAATTTTTTGATCCGAGAATGCTACAGACACACGACCGAATGCGTTGGCTTCTTCGGTACATTTAAATAGCGATAATAGTGATATATTTTAGGAGGGGCAAGTGTGCTCTAACACCGCTAGATGCGCCACTGTAGGGACGAAACAAAATATAAGAAATATATCATACCTTCAAAAAAGTATCACTATTTTATGATAGCATGTTGTGATAAAACTAAAGAATCACTAACGAATCACTCGATGCAACAGTTTTGTGTTATGTTTCGTTTGTGATTGCAAAAAACTCTGGACACGCCAGAGTTTAGCCTCACGTGAAGTACTTCACAGCACTAACAAACTAGGGAATTCAGATTCCGAGTGGAGTGACCGGTGTGTGTAGTGTGGTTAGTCCGACGGTTAACAACATTATGGTATCTGGTTATTTTTTAACCGTTTTTTCCAGCAATAGTTATGCACTTTCACTAAGATGTTACGTCTTGAGAACTTTCTAAAAATTGAATACATGGATACAAATGCCTTGAGAATAAGATGTCAATGATCTTGAAAAGTGATCCAAGCGTTATCTCAAAGGAATTTTATATTCATTATTCATTACATTTTCTATGCGTTTTTTAATTCTTTTTTAAAATAAATTCTTTTTACTTTCTTGGACGAAGTCTAAAAGGAAGTATTGTAATCAATCCCTGAATCGAATCTAACTATTTTCGGAATGACCTCTGTGTGCATGTGTGTCTGTTTGTGAACGCTCTAAAGCAAGTTAAACTTAAGTGTGAACCTCCTATTTTAAAATTAATCGAAAGTAACAGTTCAATCTTGACACTTTCTTCAATATCTACGAAATGGCATGACTTACAGAAAAAGTCTATTTTATAAAAGTGGAAGATATTAAAATTTCTAGTAACTTTTATTTGAAAAATAATTTGGAGAAATGTACCATTTACTGAAGAATGTCCCTAGTTTAAATCAGAGTTGGGCAGGAATTCAAATCAAAAGGAATTAATTCATTTAGGGATTTAAATCAATTTAATTGAAGCCCTTTTGATAATGAGGACTTAAGGGTTTGGAATTGAATTCATTTAAAAACAATTCAATTGGATTTATGAATTAACTCAAAAGCTCACAAAATTGTTTCAAGCTCTCAAAAAGGCTTCAAGTTCCCGAAAATGCTTCAATAACTCAAAAAGGCTTCAATACCTCAAAACGGCTTCAATACCACATAAAGACTTCAATACCTCAAATGGCTTCAATACCTCAAAAAGGCTTGAATACCACAAAAAGCTTCAATACTCAAAATGGCATCAATATCTCAAAAAGGCTTCAATACCGCAAAATAGGCTTTAATAGCCCAAAAAGACTTCAATAACTCAATAAGGTTTCAATACTACAAAAAAGATACAATACCACAAAAAGGTTTCAATACCACAAAAAGCTTCAATACTCAAAATGGCATCAGTGTCTCAAAAAGGCTTCAATACCACAAAATAGGCTTTAATAGCTCATAAAGACTTCTATAACTCTATAAGGTTTCAATACTATAAAAAAGCTTCAATACCTCAAAAGGCTTCAATACTCAAAAAGGTACCAATGCCTCAAAAACGCTTCAATACCGCAATATAGGATTTAATAGATCAAAAAGACTTCAACAACTCAATAAGGTTTCAATACTACAAAATAGCTTCAATACCACAAAAAAAACTTCAAAACTCAAAAACCACAAAAATGCATCAATACTCAAAAAGGCACCAATGCCTCAAAAAAGCTTCAATACCGCAAAATAGGCTTTAATAGCTCAAAAAGACTTCAATAACTCAATAAGGTTTCAATACTACAAAAAAGCTTCAATATCACAAAAAAAACTTCATAACTCAAAAAGGCTTCAATACATCAAAAGGCCCCATCAAATTTATAATTGTTAAAAAGCGAATAATTTTAATTCACATTTCAAATTAAGAGTTACGTAAACTGATAAATTTAAAATAAACTTTAATTACTTTTGATTGTTGATTTTTAATACAAAATTACATACAAAGTTTGTAATTGTCAAAAAGGCTACAATTTCTTATTGACTTTGTTTCATAGTAATTGTAGAGCGAATTTAAAACAAAATAAAGCATTATTATAACTACAGATAGTGCAAGAACAAGAAAGTCAAGTGAAAGCCACTCCAGCTTTTATTTTTAGCCTTCTACACATGAACGAATGCTTTAGCTCTTCTGTACTTTGTAATGCGTGCTGAAAAATGGATGAACTAAACAAAATATGTTGAAATAATAATTTCTTTTTTGAGTATTCGAGTTCAATAGCATCCGAAAAAAAATCAATGCTAAATTATAAATAAGTCGTTTCTAAAAATATTTTAAATGTATATAAATACATATGTATATTTCTTTTAAAATTGCATAGTTTCTGGAAGGATATGTTAAGGTTATCCTGGCAAATATACGTAGAATATACCAGGAAACTTCTAGACACACAGACGTCATTGCTAATACCGTACGATCAGCCTTGTTTGTTTTATTAATTTCTATGCAAATATACTTCAACGGTTTTTATTTTATACTGACTTTGAGAAATCAATTTTTAATGCTTTATTTATATTACTGTTTAAATAGGATTTGGGACGCGTACAACGCGCCAATGCGTAGAGCTCGCCTTTAGGTAAGATATGCGCACCTAAACGTTCTGCTCTTCTAATACATTTTAATAATTATGGCCTTTTGGTTAACAATTTGAAAAAATCTTATAGATATAAAAAGTTTTACAATTTCTTGTAGATTATATTGATATATATATATATATATATTATACAATTGATAAGAGTAAACCAGTACTTATTGAGGAAATAGGCAAAACGGGTATTTCGATTAAAATGTCGAAGAGACAATGCGTTTTTTATGCGTTACGTATAAGTGATTATTGCATATCGATTTTTAATTGATTCTTGCATATTCCAACCTTCAACTTATCTTAGAACCATAACCTAACTTAATGCGTAGTACACGAATACAACGTTGACTATCACTTTCAATAAATTACTATATATGTTTGAGTTCTTTTGTTTTTTTTTTTTGCAAACACGTTTATGCGTCATCTTTTTCTCTATATGCGATTTGAATGAGTTTTCCGGCATTCTTTCCTTGTAATTCTCGCAATTCGCGCTCATTGATTCTGTCATAGCTCGTTTTAATTTGCATTTATATTTGTTTGCTCATAATATATATATATAAATATAAACAAACCACGTACAATCAATTATTTACATTGTACTTAAGTGTACTTAATAATACTTAGTTTCCAGCTCAACTGGAAACAAGTTTGATATTATGATTCCTTTACCATTTTTACTTTCTTAGGCTTACGAAAAATTTCGAAATTTAATATTTACATATAAACAATTAATATTTATAATTTTTAAGTATATTAAACTATATATATAAATAATTTAGTAAAACGAGCCGTGTAGAACCAAACAATATCTACAATATAGTTTCTTATTTCACAACGAAATTATATTATTATAGCAATAAAATGATAAATAACATTTTTCGTTTTGATTTCAACATTTTAAAACTACAATAATAAAATTACGGTGTAAACAAATATTTTATATTATATATATTGTATGGTTGTAGACGGCACTTTTTTCGAAATTATTTATATAAAGCCAAATGTGCCTAAAATAAATAAATATTTACCGTTACTAGACAAAATTTCCTCGAAGACTTCTGTCTGTGTGTGTGTGTGTGTGTGTCTAGAGCGAAAACGGAAACTTAAAACTAGTATATTTAAAATAATATCTTAACCTGAAGATACCGGTTTACTCTATCATTTCAATATCTCGAAATTTGCACGAATTTCAGAAGAAAAAAAATCTATCAACTTAAAACAAAAAACAAATATGTATTTATATTATTAAAATTAACATTATAAATATAAGATCTATGAGGAATAGGCTATATTCTGCATATGATATGGGCACATTTCGAAATTAGAACGAGTTTCAGATAAAATAAATCATATAAAAGTTAAAATTGTTAATTGTTTTAGTAACTTAAAAAAACAATAAGGAATTTATATTATTAAAATTAACATTATTATTATATTGCTGAGGACTGAACTATTTTGTATATGATATGGACACATCGCGAAATTAGCACGAGTTCTGAAAAACAAATCATATAAAATTTAAATATATTAATTTTTTTAGCAACTTTTAAAAAACAAATAGGTATTATTATAATATTGGTGAAGAGTGGAATATATTATGTATGTGATATGGGCACATCTCGAAATTAGCACAAATATATTTAATTTTTTTGCAAATCTTAAAAAAAACAAATAGGTATTATAATATTGGTGAAGAGTGGAATACATTATGTAGGTGATATGGGCACATTTCGAAATTAGAACGAGTTTCAGATAAAATAAATCATATAAAAGTTAAATTTGTTAATTGTTTTAGTAACTTAAAAAAACAATAAGGAATTTATATTACTAAAATTTACATTATTATTATATTGCTAAGGACTGAACTATTTTGTATATGATATGGGCACATCGCGAAATTAGCACGAGTTCTGAAAAACAAATCATATAAAATTTAAATATATTAATTTTTTTAGCTACTTTTAAAAAACAAATAGGTGTTATTATAATATTGGTGAAGAGTGGAATATATTCTGTATGTGATATGGGCACATCTCGAAATTAGCACAAGTTTCAGAAAAAATAATTCATATAAAAGTTAAATATATTAATATTTTTAGCAATTCTTAAAAGAAACAAATCGGTATTATTATAATATTGGTGGAGTGGAATATATTATGTATGTGATCTGGGCACACTTCGAAATGAGAACGAGTTTCAGATAAAATAAATCATATAAAAGTTAAATATGTTAATTTTTTTGGTAACTTAAAAAACAATAAGTTATTTATATTATTAAAATTTACATTATTATTATATTGCTGAGGAGTGAACTATTCTGTATATGAAATGGGTACATCTCGTAATTAGCACAAGTTTCAGAAAAAATAAATCATATAAAAGTTAAATATATAATTTTTTTTAGCAAATTAAAAAAAACAAATAGGTATTATTATAATATTGGTGAAGAGTGGAATTTATGCTGCATATGATATGGACACATCTCAAAATTAGAACTAGTTTCAGAAAAAATTAATCATATAAAAGGTAATACATAAAAATTTTAAGCAACTTAAAAAAACAAATAGGTATAATTATAATATTGGAGAAGAGTGGAATATATTCCGTATGTGACATGGGCACATCTCGAAATTAGCACATGTATCAGAAAAAATAAATCATATAAAAGTTAAATAAATAATTTGTTCAAGCAATTTATTAAAAAACAAATAGGTATTTAAATTATTAAAAATTTCATTATTATTATATTGGTGAGTGGACTATATTCTGTATATGATCTGGGCATATCTCGAAGTTAGAACGAGTCTCAGAAAAAATAAATCATATATAAGTTAAATATATTAAAATTTCTATCAACTTTACTCTACAAAAACAAATAGGTATTTAAATTTCATTATTATTATAATATCGATGAGGAGTATATGACACGGGCACATGATGGCCAGAAGTACACGTACTTACTAATAATTTGTAAATGACTACATATAAGTATAATTTTGTAAAAATAATCATAAAATA
Organism: Leistus spinibarbis; assembly: GCA_933228885.1. Lineage (NCBI taxonomy): Eukaryota > Metazoa > Arthropoda > Insecta > Coleoptera > Carabidae > Leistus > Leistus spinibarbis. The sequence goes on along the minus strand of OW121803.1, from coordinate 7,475,563 downwards.
TATATTGTGTATGGATTCACTTTCTTCCATAGAAAGTATGACATACACTGGATTACGTACGTCTCCATTTGCTTATTATTATGAACAATCGCTTTCCATTTTCATTTATGTCTTTTCACATTTGGTTCATGTTTAGTTTTACATCTGTGCCGTTAAATTTTACAGAAATCTGGTACTTTCTAATTAACCCCTCCATTACTAAATTTGTCTCACACCAACAACACATACATCCAGAAATCATCCAAATATATAAAAATTAACTAAATTTATTAATATAATAAACGACATAACCGATAGATGTCTACAGTTAAGGGCGAATTATGTTTCAACTTTTCTCCGAGAGCGGGCAGTGTCGAACGCGTATATATATTAAGGGTTCTTGTCTCCTTAATTTAGTTTTGAGAGGGTAGAAGGGTAAAGCGGTCGCCAGTCACTACACTACAGAGATAAATACAGATACAACCTTGACCTGCACTGCTATGTTGGTCATATTGTGCAGTGCAGTGAATGTCAATATAAGTACTACAATTATTAAATGACGAAAATTTAATTAATGTTGTTGTATCCTTGACAGTTTTCTTTTCAGTGGATAAGTAGCACATGGTGCTAATGAGTTATGTTTACAGAAGTGTTTGAAAGATGTTTCCATCTACCTATTTATTATAAGTAAATAAATTTTGTAAATAAATAGGTTTTTTATATGTTAGGCAGCTAAAGTTTGTTGTGCATCTGTAACCGATGTAAATTATTTTATTTCTCTTTCAATATGTTAGGCATAATTCATACGATTTATAAAATATAATCCCCCATAACATATCTATGGAAACATAAATAAGCTATTTTAGATTTTCCGTAGCAGTTTTCTCGTAATTGTTACAAAAGTACAAGAAAATGCAAATTTACAAGTCTTGTATGTAAAATTAGTTATAAATCATGTAATTATTCAGGAATATAGCAAAATTATAATATAAATTACAAAAAAGGAGAAAATAACTTAATTATAACCTCATATTTTAGAACAAATAAAATAATAAAATATCTGGAGTGGCCTGCAATCAACTTTCTTTTACGTAGTTTTCAATAGATAGATATTAATATTAATATATATATATATATATATATATATATATATATATATATATATAAATATATATAATATAATAAAAATAACTGGATTATACCAATTTATAATGGATCTGAAATTGAAGTACTTATCGTATTCACTCTTAAACTGTCAAACTCCACAGTAAAACTCTGAAATTGTTATTTCATTATGTTAGCAAATATATAATATAACTGTCAATGTAATGCTTGTTTGTTTTCAATAAACAAGAAACAAATGATGTAACTCATGCTTGATCCGATTTAAAAATAATAAAATTTGTCACAAGTGTTGGTATCACTAGGGCAACGTAAATAAGATATTTGAGTGTTTTCGTAGCAGTTTTCTCATAACTGGTACAAATTATGAAGAAATGTTTCAAACAAAAGTTGTGCGAAATATTATTATCTTTCATTATGAACCTAACTATTTTTGCCGTAAGTGTTGCCGTTCTAGTGATATTGGAGATAGAACAAAAAATGTATAGAGTGAACGTGCACTACCGGTTTGAATATTCTTTTCAAAAATAGGAGGTGCACATCTAGGGCATATACAAGTCTTAAGTTCGAAGTTTCATAATTTTTCGTTCGACAGTCGCATTGGAAACTGAACCTAACCTAACTTAATTATAACCTCATATTTTTGAACAGGTAAAATAATAGAAAACGATAGCCATAAATAAATTTATATTCCAAGAATTGTTTTCGCTTTCGTTAAAATTTTATAATTTTATCTCTTCAAAAATATGTGGTTAAAAAAATGTTTTTCCGCATTGGAACCTGCACCCATTAATTGAATTTAATTAATTTTATGTTCTTACGCGAAATTGAGTTGTCAAAAAAGCGAGGTTAATTTTTTTTGAATCATAATACTATTTATTTTACGTTAGGTAGAATTTTTTTAATTAATTTAATGTGACATTATGTTAACATCCTTTTTATAACACTAAATCATGTTAAACATCAAATATGTTTTTAATTTTTTGAGAAAGTAATTATACAAATAGTAAAACCGTGTTTTGATAAATTTACGATTATGCAATTTTTTTGAAACTCGTTAACTTAAAAAACTTAGTAATTATGTTGTAAAAGAAAGAAAAAATGAATAATTGTTTATAAAACCACCTTAAATAACAATCATATAGTGAAAACTAAGTCGAGTGACGGACACTCTAGATTTTTGTTTATCAACATTTAATAAATTTGAGGTTATGTATCTTAAACCAGTTAAAAAGCTATTTAAACACTTCACACATTGAATTTAATCATTTTTTTAAATATAATGTATAAACCACTCATAAAAATTACGTATTTCACTTGTTTTTCCATGACTTTCTTATAAAACAAAACTAGCAAATTTGAGGTTATGTATCAATATTTAAAACCGATTTTTAAACGAATTTTAACACACTAACACAATTTATGTTTATAAAAATAAATCATATATCGAAAAATCACTTATAAATAACATAATTGCACTTATTTTTATTAATCACTCATTTATAAAACTGTCAAACACAATTTTCTTGCACAATTTATCACTTTTAACACTTAAATGCACACTTTAACCTATAAATTTCCACAATAACACGAATAATTCACGGTAAAAACACTATAGTTCACCTACCTTTATAATTTCAGTCTTATTCTTGTTGTATTTGCACTCCAAATTCAAATGGTGTGACTTTCCTTCAAAAACCACTTTCCTAGAAAAGCGAAAATATCTTCAAAAACGAATCACTTTCATTTATTATATAATATTCTGTATACCTTTAGTCACTGTTAACTTGCACCAACATGTACACAACTTGATTTATTAATTTAAGTAAATTTCTAGGTTAATTAAGTATTGTTAATCATAAATTATGTTTAAATTCGTATTATTATTATTGAATCCAAATGTTTCGTAGAAAGTGTATTGCAAAATTTAGAGGTTAGACGTGAAGCTGTCATTTTTGTACTCTATTCTATACAGCAGCAGCGTGCACACGAAATCGTCGACAGCCTGATTGGACAATCGTTTCGCTTGTAACCAATCAGGGCACAGGATGACTTCACTCATGTATGTGGTGGGGTGTAGTTGTAGCATTAGTTGATTTTATTCCAACAAGGTGTACTCTATTCAATATGTTTTGACAATGGCATGGATTCATGTTTTGCGATTGTATCTCTTATTTATATGTATGTTAAAGTCGTTTAGGATTCAAACTATATATTTAAAGATTTATATTTTATAATGATTATTTTATATATATATATATTTTGCAATATATGTTTTTACACCTGTCGAATATATGTACATTGTTGTAATATTAGAAATAACCTTGACCTAAAACTAATGTAATGTTTGATTTTGAAATAAAGTGCATTTACTTTCTTCAAGAACAGGTATGTAATTTCGCGTTAGTTAATAATTAACCTAATTAACATAAACAAACCAATTTACCCTTAATTGTTTTATTATTCAATACATTTATAAACATTTTCAAAGTATTTATTCATGTTAGAAGATTATTTTTATTTATATTATAAATGTTAAAATAATCATAATACTAGATTTACAACAACATAAACAACTTATGCCTCAAAAGAGCCCGATTTTCCTCAAAATTAACGTATATTTTTATATGCTCAAGGTCACACTGTGTAGTGTGAACATATACGTTGGTCTTTGTCCCGATTAGTCTTTGCTATTATTAGGTCGTCGTACGGTAGTACGAAAGAGCTGTAGTGTTCGGACTGTAACAATGGCGGATTCCATAATGTTTTTACTATTATTAGCTCGTCGTACAATAGTACGAAAGAGCTGTAGTGTTTGGACTACAACAATGGCGGATTCAATATAATGTTTTGGCTATTATTAGCTCGTCGTACGTTAGTACGAAAGAGCTGCAGTGTTTGGACTACAACAATGGCGGAATCAATGTTTTTGCTATTATTAACTCGTAGTACGAAAGAGCTGTAGTGCTCAGACTGTAACAATGGCGGATTCCATAATGTTTTTGCTATTATTAGCTCGTCGTACAATAGTACGAAGGAGCTGTAGTGTTTTGGCTACAACAATGGCGGATTCAATAATGTTTTTGCTATTATTAGCTCGTCCTACGTTAGTGCAAAAGAGCTATAGTGTTCGGACTGGAACAATGACGGATTCAATAATGTATTTGCTATTATTATCTCATTGTATGGGGTACAAAAGAGCTATAGTGTTCGGACTGCAACAATGGCGGATTCATTATAATGTTTTTGCTATTATTAGCTCGTCGTACGTTAGTGCAAAAGAGCTATAGTGTTCAGACTGCAACAATGGCGGATTTTATAATGTTTTTGCTATTATTGCTCGTCGTACGTTAGTACAAAAGTGCTGTAGTGTTCGGACTGCAACAATGGCGTATTCAATAATGTTTTTGCTATTATTAGCTGGTCCTACGTTAGTGCAAAAGAACTATAGTGTTCGGACTGGGACAATGACGGATTCAATAATGTATTTGCTATTATTAGCTCATTGTATGGGGATACAAAAGTGCTATAGTGTTCGGACTGTAACAATGACGGATTTGATAATGTTTTTGCTATTATTAGCTCATTCTATGGGAGTACGAAAGTGCTATAGTGTTCGGACTGTAACAATGGTGGATTCATTATGTTTTTGCTATTATTGCTCGTCGTACGTTAGTACAAAAGAGCTATAGTGTTCGAACTGAAACAATGACGGATTCAATAATGTTTTTGCTATTAGCTCGTCGTACGGTAGTACAAAAGTGCTATAGTGTTCGGACTGCAACAATGGTGGATTCAATAATGTGTTTGATATTATATGGGAGTACGAAAGTTCTATAGTGTTCGGAATACAACAATGGCGGATTCAATAATGTTTATGATATTATTAGGTCGTCGTACGGTAGTACAAAAGAGCTATAGTGTTCGGACTGCAACAATTGCGCGTTCAATAATATTTTTGCTATTATTGCTCGTCGTACATTAGTACAAAAGAGCTATAGTGTTCGGACTTCAACAATGGCAGGTTCAATAATGTTTTTGCTATTATTAGCTCGTCGTACGTTAGTGCAAAAGAGCTATAGTGTTCGGACTGCATCAATGGCGGATTTAAAAAATGTTTTACATTTTTCGCCATTCCGAAAATTAAATTATATACTTTAGATGTATTATATGCATTATTTTGTAATTTGAAATATTCAATAAACATTTTAAAGCAACTATTATTGTGTCTGTTACTTCGTATAGTCTAGTTTCAAAAGAATGTAGACAAAATACATTAAAATGAATCATTATACGTTGTTTATTTACATTTTATGGCTTTGCAAAAAGAAATAATGAAATGTAATTTACGTATGCACTATATTTAGGTGCTGAACGAATTATGGCCCAGAAATTTGTAGACTAATTCAACTATTTCTGTATTATGGGAATTAACTTGGAATTTTATCGCAATTTTTTATTTTGTCTTAATAAAAAAAATCTTTTAACATAATTTTGGATGCGGTTAATTCAATTTATATCGCGCTTAGACACTTTTTATTTTCACACATTTATATTCTGTACATATATTATTATTATTATTACATATGTAATATTCCGTGGTTTACATACCCGAAATTTATCATGTAAAACAGCATTTAGAAAGCGAAATTTGGCTTGTAGACTTAAGTGGAAATTTATTTAAATATACGATTACGATTTTACTTTTGGTTTCATTTGAATTTTGCATAATTATTACACTATGTTTTTTTTGAAGTTTTACTTGAATCTTTATAAAAAACAAAGTTTGAATGAAACGGTTTTCACTCACTTAAATTTCTCTACATAAATATACTTAATTTTAACTCTTTCTAGCACAGATTTGTAATATAGTCAATGTAGGTAGAAAATAGGTGTAAATTTACATCATATCTAAAGTAAAAATAAACATAAAATGTATTTTACTGAATTATCGTAAAATTTCATTAACAAAAAGTGAGTTTTCTCGTCGCCCTGAATCCAAAAATATATATAACTGGATGTTTTGTTTTCTACCCTCTACTCCTCTGAAGGTACCGGAGCGATTTACACCAAATTTGTTACACATATTATTTAGCACCTTATTTGAATCCGTTCGCAATTTAAATTCAATCGCCCGTATACTTCTCGAGTTATAGGGGCCCAAAATTTAGAGCCCTCCTTAATACTGCCCTTATAAAAATAATTAAAATACCCAAAATTTCTACTAATAATTCTAAGATATTTTATGTCTACAAGATTTTTTCATATTGTTAACACAAAGGCCATAAAAAATTATTAAATATTATAATATTTAATTTTTTTTTAATCTAAATAATCTAGAAAAATTTGTAAAACTTTTTATATCTATAACATTTTTTCAAATTGTTAACCAAAAGGCCATAATTATTAAAAACCTCTACTCGCCTCGCAATATTACGTATTAGGAGAGCAGAAGGTAAAGGTACTTATAAAAAGTAATAATTTCTTACCTTACACAGAAGTTCACAGCAAACCATTCAATTCACACATTTAAAACATTTTTAAAACAATTTTATTACACTAGAATCTTTATAAAACTATCAAAACAATTTTAATTCCATTTAAATAATTACTAGTCATTTGTTAACTAAAATTATACACATGAGAGACACGAAATGTACGAAAAATATCACAAAACGCGGCCAAACTTACAAATTTACTATATACAAATATAAACTAAACATGTTTTAACCGTATAAATGCATTTTCTGTTAAAATTAAATCGCATTATTTACAAGTTTTTTCCTGTATGAATTCAACCCGTAGCAAGGTCAAGTTTTCACTGCTCATTGCGAATTTCGTCCTAATATACTTGTGCTATAAGGGTCATTTTGCTTTACTACTATTGTAGCTATAGCCCATTGCACCAAATATATTAGACCTAAGGTGTTTCTGTTTAGTTTTGTATTTTCTCATGTGTTCAACAAGTTTCATATCGTCCGACTGATGCTTTGTGGTATGTTCGGGGTTTTAAGTGTATTCTCGTAATTTTACAAGGATTTTTGTGTATTTTAAAAGAATTTCTAGTGTATTGTGAATCAAGATCTACATTTGGAACGAAAATTAACCAGCAGATGTTTAAGGTATGATTTATAATGTATACATCTGGATGTTTATTTATATAATTGAATCAAAAGAAATGAATTCATGTCTATACATATTGATAAGATGAAATGACATACTATTGTTTAGAATTAGTACAAGGTATATCTCGTAGATTTACAATTATAATTAAAAATAATTCGTGTGAAAGGAAAACATAAACATATGTAATTAAATTGCATATATACTTAAAGCGTTACAAATTGTTAAAGTTGTATAGGCTCTGAATAAATACAAAGAGATAATTGACCGGTCTGAAGTTGCTACGCAACGAATTGTATTTTTAGGGCAAATAATGTATTTATTATAGTTTTTAACGATATTTTAGCCTATTCAGGTTGTTATTATAAAGGAGTTTATAACAATCTTTTCGTTATTTCTAATTCAATACATCGTTATACTGGTTACTGTGAACGACCCAGAACAGTCTGAATTTGCTACAAAATGAATTGTATTTTTAGAGCAAATAACCATTTACTATAATTTTTGACGATATATTAGTCTATTCAGTGTAATACAGTCTTATAAAGGAGTTTATAACAATCTTTTCGTTATATTTAATTCAGAAACGTTATACTAGTAGATAAGTGAACCATTCTGGTTATTGTGAACGACCCAGAACAGTGCGAAACGTATTGTATTTTTAGAGCAAATAACCATTTACTATAATTTGTGACGATATATTAGTCTATTCAGTGTAATACAGTCTGTAAAGGTTGTTATTATAAATGAGTTTATAACAATCTTTTCGTTATTTTTAATACAAAACATCGTTATACTAGTTGATATGTGAACCATTACTGTTGCATGTGAACAACCCAGAACGGTCTGAATTTGCTACAAAATGAATTGTATTTTTAGAGCAAATAACAATTTATTATAATTTTTGACGATATATTAGCCTATTTAGAGTAAAACAGTCTGTAAAGGTTGTTATTATAAAGGAGTTTATAACAATCTTTTCGTTATATTTAATACAAAACATCGTTATACTAGTTGATATGTGAACCATTACTGTTGCATGTGAACAACCCAGAACGGTCTTAATTTGGTACAAAACGTATTGTATTTTTAGAGCAAATAACAATTTATTATAATTTTTGACAATATATTAGCCTATTCAGTGTAAAACAGTCTGTAAAGGTGTTTTTGTACTAAAGGTTGTTATTATAAAGACGTTTATAACAATCTTTTCGTTATATTTAATATAAAACATCGTTATACTAGTTGATATGTGAACCATTACTGGTTTACTGCATGTGAACGACCCAGAACGGTCTTAATTTGGTAAGAAACGTATTGTATTTTTAGAGCAAATAACAATTTATTATAATTTTTGGCGATATATTAGCCTATTTAGAGTAAAACAGTCTGTAAAGGTGTTTATGTATCAAAGGTTGTTAATATAAAGACGTTTATAACAATTTTTTCGTTATTTTTAATACAAAACATTGTTATACTAGTTGATATGTGAACCATTTACTAGTGCATGTGAACAACCCAGAACGGTCTGAATTTGCTACGAAACGAATTGTATTTTTAGAGCAAATAACAATTTATTATAATTTTTGACGATATATTAGCCTATTTAGAGCAAAACAGTCTGTAAAGGTGATTATGTATTAAAGGTTGTTATTATAAAAACGTTATTTTTAATTCAAAACATCGTTATACTAATTATATGTGAACCTTTACTGGTTTACTGCATGTGAACGACCCAGAACGGTCTGAATTTGCTACTAAATTAGTTGTATTTTTGGAGCAAATAACGATACATTTATTATAGTTTTTTACGATATATTAGCCTATTCAGTCTATAAAGGTTGTTATTATAAAGGAGTTTATAACAATTTTTTCGTTTTATTTAATTCAAAACATCGTTATACTCGTGAACCACTACAGGTTACTGTGAACGACCCAGAACAGTTTGAATTTGCTACGAAACGAATTGTATTTTTAGAGCAAATAACATTTTATTATAATTTTGGACGATATTTAGGCCTATTCAGAGTATTACAGTCTGTAAAGGTGTTTATGTATTTTACAGGAGTTTATAACAATCTTTGCGTTATATTTAATACAAAAAATCGTTATATACTAGTTATGCCAACAACCTTTACTGGTTTTTGCATGTGAACAACCCAGAATATTGATTACAGTTTACAGCTAACTTCATTTTAAATATTCTCCCTAACTAACAACTATTTCTTTCAAAATGAGTTAAATTTCAAACGTTCTGCAAGATAATTAAAGAGCAGTACGAAATATGTTTAAATTCTGTCTCATTATCCGATAACAATATTATGCATAACCACCTTTAAATACTACAACAATTGAGTTTTGCATATGTCTATAAGACAATGTTTATAAAATATTTGTATTTTACGTATATATTCGATTTCAATTACTTATTATTTAACTTAAAATGTACAATTCAACCAGAATTGTGTTCTACTTTCTCATGCACTAAATATATTTTTGATAAATAATTACGCTTTCTCGTAAACTATTTCTAAAATATAATTGAAATATATATTTTTTGTTTCCCTTACTTTCGCAGTAATAAGTAAATAATTGTGTGTGTTTGTGTATGTCTGTGAATGCTTCTAACCTCTATGGAATAAAGAATCATTAACGAACTGGTAAGTTTGATTGTGTCACTTAATTTTATGAGATGCAACTAGACGTTTTGTAAGTTTTATATTGTCTGTTTAACGAATGAATGAAACAAATGTGTTATAAAAATAAATTGAAAGTTGATTGCGATAATTTGATGGTGTTGAAAGAATCGCCAATGAAGGAATTATAATAGAAAGTATTGGTAATATGTAAAATACGTATTAGTATTGTAAGATTCACTTTTGGAAAATATTTAATAACGGAACATTCCTTGATTTTTTAATAACGTTTACCGGAAACTAAATTTATAATTTCCTTATTGTTGCACTCAATCATTGTCAAATACTGTTAAATATTCGGGGATTACCCCCGCATACACCATATTAAAAATAATTCACACTATTCACAACAATTAACAATATAAACAATAGGTACAGGCACCAATGCATACAGCTACACTACAATTTTTAAAAAGAAATTATACAATCACTAATTTTTTATTTTCTAATACGAAAGTATTGTAAAATTTTCGGTTATGCGAGATTTTAACGAAAATGCACGTTTTGATTTGATTTATCTGTATTCAAACGCGTTTACGTCTTTTATAGTTAACTGAAACTTACATTACTTTCAAGTGTGCAAGTTGCTCACATTCAGGAGACATTAAATACATTTTCTTTCATTCTTATTTTTCTAAATGCATTCTCGGTTCATCTCTCTTTTATTCATACGTCTTATACCATAATAAGATCTATTTATATTAAAGAAAGCTTATCTGGGACTAGCAAATATAGCATTTAGCTGTATTCAAACACCTATACGTCTTTTATAGTTAACTGAAACTTACATTACTTTCATGTATGCAAGTTGCTCACATTCAGGGGACATTAAATACATTTTCTTTCATTCTTATTTTTCTAAATGCATCCTCGGTTCATCTCTCTTTTATTCATACGTCTTATACCATAATAATATCTATTTATATTAAAGAAAGCTTATCTGGGACTAGCAAATATAGCATTTAGCTGTATTCAAACCCGTTTACGTCTTTTATAGTTAACTGAAACTTACATTACTTTCATGTATGCAAGTTGCTAACATTCAGGGGACATTAAATACATTAGTCATACAATTTGTATTAAAAATAACAATAATTAAGCAATTGCTGTGTTACTAATTGCTTTATGCTGGCCAATACAATTTGTACACACATTTTTTCTTTTAAAAATTTTTAAAAGAAATAATCCAAACATGTGTACACACTTTATTGGTTAGCGTAAAGCAATTCGTAACACAATAATGAAAGAAATTGCTTAATTATTGTTATTTTTAATACAAATTGTAGAACAAATGTATTTAATCCCCTGAATGTTAGCAACTTGCATATATGAAAGTAATGTAAGTTGCAGTTAACTATAGGAGACATAAGTATTTGAATACAGCTAAATCGATGCTATATTTGCTAATCCCAGATAAGCTTTCTTTAATATAAATAGATTTTATTATGGTATAATAATGAAAGCAATTGCTGCATTATTATTATTTTTAATACAAATTGTATTTAATCCCCTGAAAGTGAGCAACTTGCATACATGAAAGTAATGTATGTTGCAGTTAACTATAAGAGACGTAAACGTGTTTGAATACAGCTAAATCAATGCTATATTTGCTAGTCCCAAATAAGCTTTCTTTAATATAAATAGATCTTATTATGGTATAAGACGTATGAATAAAAGAGAGATGGACCGAGAATACATTAAAAAATAAGAATGAATGACGATTATACAGGGAAAGAAAACATATTTCGTTAAATTAATATTTATATTCTTCTATTACATCTAAACAAAATATGCTTACTATTAAAACGTAATAGAAAGTTCTGTGTTGGCCACAACCGTTTTTTTTTTTTTTTTAGTGTATTTAAAACTGGTTTACCTGCCATATCCTAAGGATATCTTGTTATATCGTTGCATATTAATCCCTTTAGGTGTCCTTAATATCCAGATTTGATAAGATACTTTCTTATTGTTTGTATATTGAATAAATATTGATGTTTTTAATGTTTATTTGCTGATATACCAGACTGTTCCCATTGATAAGCACTTGAGCAGCAGGAGATCAAATGCACTCCTGCGGCACTAGTACTTAGTAACAGGACAGTTTCTCCCTCATAGCCACTCCTTCTGCTCCCTCATTTTAAGCTTTCAGCGCAGATCCTTTTCAATGATGTCGCTTTATTTGTATCTAAAAATATTTATAACATTAGTATAACACAATTATATCATTTTTACTTAACGACCATTTACCAATGAGCCAATTACAATTAAGACTAAAATTACAGTTTGTTTTATAACTATGCGTTCACAGCAACAAAATTAATGTATTAATTATACATTTTGTTACTGTGTAAAGGATTGTTCACAGCGAAATAATTAGTAATTAAGCTTAGGAAATTACAAATAATAATCTAGTTTGTATTATGACAAGCAATGTTAACATTCCAAGCAACACAATTTATGATAAATTTTGTTGCTGTGAACGTTAACCTTGTATGTCATACAACAAATTGGCATTATTACTTATAATTTCTAAGCTTAATTACTAATTCTTTAGCTGTGAACAATCCTTAAGTTCGTATTAATTGTTATATAACAAACTGGATTATAAATTGTAATTTCTAAGCTTCATTTCCCAGTAAGCCAATTGGAAATTAAGATTAATATTACAGTTAAGAATCCAGTTTGTTTTATAACAAATATAGCTAGCGTTCACAGAAATAGACTATTGCGTTAATTTTGTTGCTGTGAATGCAATATTTGTTAGAAATCAACCGAGATTTGTTGTTTTCTAATCTTAATTACTAATTGGCTCACTGTGAATGGACCTTTAAACCACAGACCAAGTATACGTAATGTATAAAGTAATTTTAATGGATATATCCGTTTTGAGAGTCCCTGACTCCATTTTGACAATTTTCACAATGACGTCGCAGTTTGTCTGTGTCTGTCTGTCTGTGTGTGTGTCTGTCTGTCTGTATGTGAACGCTCTAGAGCCTTATTATTGAATATAAATATTTGATTTGAATTTACGATTGGAAACATTCTACTTTCGAATAGAATATACAACCGGAAGTGCTTGTTTAAGTTACAGAAATAGTGCATTTTTTTACTGCAAAGTAAAAAATCTGGAGTGGTCTTCACTGGACTTTCTATTCGTCCTTTCCTGTGTCTGTATTTATAGTAATTCTATATTTTAAATTAAATTTGGTAAATTATACAGTTTTATGAGCATTTTTTCTCTAATTAGTGTTGTTTTCAAATATGCAAAAAGTAACAAGAGTAAAACCTTTACAATATTGTTTTAAAACCCGGGATACCTTGATTCCTGTAACTGTTTTGGCTCTAGAGCGTTCACACACACACACAGACGTCAAGGATGGTACAAACGTGTATTTCCGTTACAATCGCGCGTATAAAAATGTTCATGATTACAATACGTGTTTATAAACTTCAACCAAGAAAATAAAAATACATTAATTGCTAAACTAATACACATTCTTCGTTCGTTCGAAAATATTCACTTAAATTATCCAATTAAGATCGTTTCATTCATATTTCCCGCCTACGACGATTCCATCTTTGTCTAGCACACACACACACGTACACATTCCACACAAACGGATGCGTTCCCACCAATCACAAGGCGGGATATGTGTGTCTGTGCTGGTATGGTTACTGATTCACCGTCACACAAAAAGGTTAAATGATTTGACCTTTTGACCCTGGCTGCTAATTAAGCGTGTCCGGTCGGTTCGGACCCTCTGTTAACTGACCCCGCACTCACTCCCGCCTTATTTTTGTTAGGTTATGAACATTTTAAGTATTATATGTAGGTTTTAATACAGTAAATAAATATATTTTGAATTTGTAACTCAGTTGCGGTACGGTAGAGGAGGAAAAAAGCTGGGGTGACCTACACTAGACTCATTATAAATAACCAGCTTTATGTTTTCTGGTGGCAGCGTTATATATATATATATATTTATATTTATTTATTTATTAGAGGTTTAAAACCAAACAAATTCTCACTTTAATAAACTTATTATTAAATATGAATTATTTCCCGCCATTTGCGAGTTTATATAAATATAATTTAAAATCGAACTAATTACAGTAGTTTATGTATATATAAATATATAGTCTAAAGTAAATAGACAAAATAACACATTAAAAAAAATCTGCGGTGTCCTACACTGGACTTTCTTGTATAATCAATGAATACGTAGTTATTTTGTGGTATATTTATATTATTTTATTGCTAGAAATTAAATCTGAGACGTTTTTTTTAGGAAATCTCACAAACTAAAGTTATAAGAAATTTAAATATCTTTCATTTTTATGCATATATTATTTTTTTCTAACATGTGCCTTTTTCAAAATAGTAATAAAGTAGGTAAAGTTAACTTTAACTAACGGTTTAAATATTATTTTCAAAAATTAGGGGTTATTTCAGGTCTACTAGCAAATTTAACTTAATTAAAAATTTCATAGCTTTATCTTTAATAGATTTTACTGTAGAACGCGCACAGACACACACACACAGACATTCCGAAAATAATCCGATTCGATTGTAAGATTCAATTCTTAAGTTTGAAGTTTCATAATTTTGCATTTAAGCTCAGAAAATAAAGACACCGACTCGATCTTTATAAAAATAATATCAATCGATTCGTAATTGCATAAATAATGCTTGGTAATTTATTAATAGAATTTGAATGCACAGTTTAGGAGATAAAAAATAAAAACCTGCAAAATAGGTAATTTATTATAGTTTTTATTTTTTATCTCCGTAACTGTACAATCAAAAAAAAATCAAAAAAATAACCAGGCATTACTTATGCAATTACAAATGCCTGGTAATTTATTAAAAGAATTTGAATTCACAGTTTCGGAGATAAAAAATAAAAACCTGCAAAATAGGTAATTTATTATAGTTTTTATTTTTTATCTCCAAAACTGTAAATTCAAAAAATATATAAAAATTACCAGGCATTACTTATTGAATTACAAATCGACTGATATATTTTTTATAAAGATTGAATCGGAATATTTTTCCGTTATTGAGGTTTGTTTTCACCAATGTGTCTGTTTATTCAATAAATAGTTATTATTCAACGAATTATTTTGTTTAATGATGCAAACTCTATTTAAATAGTTTTAATTTGTGGGCATATGACTAACGCGTAATGAAATTTTAACGCCCCTATGTGCTACCAACTGACTGATTCTCCCCTATTTCAATCTAAATACACTATTTTATGGTGGTTACAGTTTTTGGTTGATCAATCTTAATCGTCGCATTTTATGGGTTTCTTTTTATTTTCTTATACGGAAAGTATTGAAATAATGAAAAAACTGACCCTGAGAATGTGATTACACCCGACAAGCGGCAAGCGACAAGCGGCAAGCGACAAGCGACAAGCGACAAGCGACAACTATGGTATATTTATATAGAGATTTTTTAATGTATATGTTTTGAATGATCAACATATATTATATTTACTTGTAAAAGATATGAGGTCAACACATTATCGCATATAGGATAATGTCAAAGGTTAAAATTGATTATAAAATTCAAGTTATAGAAATTTTCAATAATATTGTTTTACAAAACATTTCAATTTGTTTTAAATTTCCTGCCAAGAAATAAATAATACTAAAAACCTCTACTCCAATCGCATATATTACGTATTAGGAGAGCAGAAAGTATAGGTGCGTTGTACCTAAGCTAATATATATATATATATATATATATATATATATATATATATATATATATATATATATATATATATATATATATATATATATATTTAAAAAAAATTAGGTACAACGCACCTATACGTTCTGCTCTCCTAATACGTAATAATGCGAAGCGAGTAGAGGTTTTTAATAATTATGGCCTTTTGGTTAACAATTTGGAAAAATGTTATAGATATATAAAGTCTTACAATTTTTTGTAAATTATATTAATAAAAATAAATTTAGAATGCATATATTAAAATATTTAATAATTTTTTTATGGCCTTTGGATTAACAATATGAAAAATCTTGTAGACATAAAATATCTTAGAATTATTAGTAGAATTTTTGGGTGTTTAAATTATTTTTATAAGAGCAGTATTAAGGGGGGTTCTAAATTTTGGGGCCCTATAACTCGGGAAGTATACGAGCGATTGGATTTAAACTACGAACAGATTCAAATGGGATACCAAATAGTATGTGTAACAAATTTGGTGTGAATCGGTCTGGTACCTTCAGTGGAGTAGAGAGCATAAATTTGCTCTTACGAGCGAGCGACGACTAACATCCATGTATATAAGTTATATATATTTTTGGATTCAGAGCAACGAGACAAACACTTTTTGTTAACGACATTTTTTAATCCGTCATAATTAATGACGAAATGGATGTAGCACTTCACAAAATTTAAAAACATTGTTTGTGTATTTGTTATTAAATTAATGACTCAAAAAAAGAACAAAATTTATCACTAATTTACGATATCCATAGTGCTAATTATACATATTTTGTTCATATATTCCAAAACATAACAATTTTTAAGTAAAGTATTACAAATATCCGAAAGATAACTCAGTTATTTTGACTATGTCGTATCTTTTATTATTTATGTAGAATTTCTCAATTATTCACTTTAACCATTAATTCAATTTAACCAATTTTAAACTAGCTTAATTGTATAATACTTCGCAAGAATTCGACGCCATTTTGAATTCGTCTGGTATTATTCATACCTATACAAATACACAGCTACAACATTTTACTATTTTTAAATTTGTTATCCAAAAAAATCGGGAAAGAACTCTTTTTGCTTTATTGGACAAAATCTAAAAGAAATTGTATTTATAATAAATGAAAAACACACTGATATAATTTAATGGCAATGATAGAATTAATTTAAAACACAATAATACTATATATTATATATGTATATAGAGATATATAAGTATAAGTCGAGTGAAGACCACTCCAGATTATACCTATTTCGATAACAGCGCAAGTTAGAAACAAATGCCATTTACAAAATAGATTTTCTCGAAGAATATATCATAATTTAAGAAAAACTAAATAAAATTGAGTACATCCCTGGCAAGTCAACCACCGAGCGGCTTTTTTACCCTTGTTACGCGGTGATTTACGAATTCAGCGGTTGAAGGCTGCGACTACTATAGCTAAAGCATTAGAATTTAGAAATATATCAAATGGACCTATAATCTAAAGGTTCTGGGTTCGAATCTCAGCGGAAACCGAAAAAATCTATCTTAATTTTGATTTTTATTTAAATTAAAATACAATTTATACGTAAAAGAACTATTATAAATCACTCCAAATTTTTACTCACATTTTAAAAATTATAGTTAATTCTTTCTCGATAATAAACTAATAAAATATTCACTTAAAACATGTAGAATTCTAACTTATTACTTACTTATCGTTTTTAGTACCTTATTAAAATAAAATATATTTATATATTTATTAACAAACATAGATAGTTATCTTACGATAAAACTTAATAATGTATCAAAAATTCCATATATCAGTAAAGATAAGCATTTTTTACTTTCTTATACGCACGTATAAGGAAGTATTGTAATCATGAATAATCTCAAACATGAGATTTTAACAGAAATATACTTTAAATAAATAAATCCCGTTTTCCAATAAAGCTAAATCAATGTAAAGTTATATTAAATAAATGCTATATGCTATATTTGTTAACTCAGATAAGCTTTCTTTAATATAAATAAATCTTAGTACTGTATAAGCTACGTGCATTTACTGGTAATAAATCGAACTTGTAGTAAAATATGCTATATTAAATGTTACTGTATTTAGTCGTAAATCTACTATTAAATAAATTTACCTTATAATAAAAGCAGAAACTTTAAATTAAAAATATAGTTGTAATATAGACTAGTTTATTTATAATAAATAAATTGAGTAATATTAAAAATAATTTTATATAGCTAATTTTACGTGAGTACGATTTATTTACAGTGAATACTTGCTGCAATTATGTAGCTTATACAGTTCTATTTATATTAAAGAAAGCTTATTTAAAGTAAAATAGAACTTATTGCAGTATAAGCTACATAATTGCACCATGTATTCACTGTAAATAAAACGTAAAATCACGTAAAATATGCTGTATAAAATTATTTTTAATATTACTCAATTTAATTATAATAAATAAACTGAACTATTAGGGCTATTTATATTAAAGAAAGCTTATTTAGAATTAAATAGAACTTATTACTGTATAAGCTACATAATTGCAGCATATATTCACTGTAAATAAAACGTAAAATCACGTAAAATATGCTGTATAAAATTATTTTTAATATTACTCAATTTAATTATTAGAAATAAACTGAACTATTAGGGCTATTTATATTAAAGATAGCTTATTTAGAGTTAAATAGAACTTATTACTGTATAAGCTACATAATTGCAGCATATATTCACTGTAAATAAAACGTAAAATCACGTAAAATATGCTGTATAAAATTATTTTTAATATTACTCAATTTAATTATAATAAATAAACTGAACTATTAGGGCTATTTATATTAAAGAAAGCTTATTTAGAATTAAATAGAACTTATTACTGTGTAAGCTACATAATTGCAGCATATATTCACTGTAAATAAATCGTTAAATCACGTAAAATATGCTGTATAAAATTATTTTTAATATTACTCAATTTAATTATAATAAATAAACTGAACTATTAGGGCTATTTATATTAAAGATAGCTTACTTAGAGTTAAATAGAACTTATTACTGTATAAGCTACATAATTGCAGCATATATTCACTGTAAATAAAACGTAAAATCACGTAAAATATGCTGTATAAAATTATTTTTAATATTACTCAATTTAATTATAATAAATAAACTGAACTATTAGGGCTATTTATATTAAAGATAGCTTACTTAGAGTTAAATAGAACTTATTACTGTATAAGCTACATAATTGCAGCATATATTCACTGTAAATAAATCGTAAAATCACGTAAAATATGCTGTATAAAATTATTTTTAATATTACTCAATTTAATTATAATAAATAAACTGAACTATTAGGGCTATTTATATTAAAGAAAGCTTATTTAGAATTAAATAGAACTTATTACTGTGTAAGCTACATAATTGCAGCATATATTCACTGTAAATAAATCGTTAAATCACGTAAAATATGCTGTATAAAATTATTTTTAATATTACTCAATTTAATTATAATAAATAAACTGAACTATTAGGGCTATTTATATTAAAGATAGCTTACTTAGAGTTAAATAGAACTTATTACTGTATAAGCTACATAATTGCAGCATATATTCACTGTAAATAAAACGTAAAATCACGTAAAATATGCTGTATAAAATTATTTTTAATATTACTCAATTTAATTATAATAAATAAACTGAACTATTAGGGCTATTTATATTAAAGATAGCTTACTTAGAGTTAAATAGAACTTATTACTGTATAAGCTACATAATTGCAGCATATATTCACTGTAAATAAATCGTAAAATCACGTAAAATATGCTGTATAAAATTATTTTTAATATTACTCAATTTAATTATAATAAATAAACTGAACTATTAGGGCTATTTATATTAAAGAAAGCTTATTTAGAATTAAATAGAACTTATTACTGTGTAAGCTACATAATTGCAGCATATATTCACTGTAAATAAATCGTTAAATCACGTAAAATATGCTGTATAAAATTATTTTTAATATTACTCAATTTAATTATAATAAATAAACTGAACTATTAGGGCTATTTATATTAAAGATAGCTTACTTAGAGTTAAATAGAACTTATTACTGTATAAGCTACATAATTGCAGCATATATTCACTGTAAATAAAACGTAAAATCACGTAAAATATGCTGTATAAAATTATTTTTAATATTACTCAATTTAATTATAATAAATAAACTGAACTATTAGGGCTATTTATATTAAAGATAGCTTACTTAGAGTTAAATAGAACTTATTACTGTATAAGCTACATAATTGCAGCATATATTCACTGTAAATAAATCGTAAAATCACGTAAAATATGCTGTATAAAATTATTTTTAATATTACTCAATTTAATTATTAGAAATAAACTGAAGTAGTAGGGCTATTTATATTAAAGAAAGCTTATTTAGAGTAAAATAGAACTTATTACTGTATAAGCTACATAATTGCACCATATATTCACTGTAAATAAATCGTAAAATATGCTGTATAAAATTATTTTTGATATTACTCAATTTAATTATTAGAAATAAACTAGTCTATATTACAACTAAATTATTAGGACTAGCAAATATAGTAAATTTTTTTTAGTAAACCTCGATTATTGTTGGTAATTTTAGTTAGTAATTGACGCGCTGTGAATACAGCTTAAAAACCGTGTATTTAATATATAAATATAAAATGAGCTTACATGGTTAATTCCACATTGAAAGTAGTGTATAATTCACCGGCTGGTAGCCATTTTTGAGTGTAGGTCCAATGTTGGATATGACGTGCGTGTGTGTATGCGATTGTTAGGGCACCAAACTGACGACTGAACTTGTTAATGAGTGTCAATTGGCTATATATTGGTCTACCCACATCCATATAACTGCTATGTCTAATTTAAACTTAAATTAAGAGATAGCTTCCTTTTGTACAGACCCTATTATCCTATTCCAACTGTTCTCTCGATTCAGGAAAAAATCGTACACGATCGGAAACGATCGTGTTTTCTCGCCATTACGTTTTTTACTGTTTCCCTTATCAAATGATTGTTTTATGACGTTTTTTCCCTACGCTTATCTAGTCTACGTCTAGATATTTTATAGGGTTTGACATTGGTGTTATTATCAATGAAATTTTATTTTAAAACATTGCATTTTTCTATTTTATCTTTTACTGTAAAAGTAAAAACATCGTAATTTTACCGAATTTAGTAAATTTACTTGAATTTTAATACAATTTTACTATAATGCTGTATAAATACTAAATTTATAACTAACTTTACACGGAAGTCTTGTAAATTTACATCAATTACTTACAGTGTTGTTATTGGACGTACATTTATTTATCTTTTATTATAAAACAACACATTTTTACCGAATTAAATAAATGTTACTATAATTCTGTATAAATTAGTAGTTTATAACTGTTCTTTACTCGGAAGTCTTATAAATGTACATCCTTTTTTTTTACAGTGTAGTTATTTGATGATTTCATCATATTATATATTTGTCTTTTACTAAAAATAATAGAATTTACCGAATTAAATAAATTTACTTGATTTTTATTGTAATTTTACTATAATTCGGTATAAATACATGAATTATAACTGTAACGTTACACAGACGTCTTGTAAATTTACATCAATTTCTTATACAGTGTATTTATTTGAAGATTTGATCTAATTATATATTGGATGTAAATTAATTTGTCTTTTACTGTAAAACATCTAAAATGTAATTTTTCTGTATAAATAAACAAATAAAAATCGACTAACTAAATTATACAGCGAGCTGAAGGTATTATTGCCTGTACCTATGCTTGTTCTACATTAAAAATCATCTTAATTTAAAAGGCTATTGTTGCAATCAATCAATAACTTCTCCTTAATTTAAACATCCGCGGATAATTTTTTATCTGCATAAATAAACAAATAAAAATCCACTAACTAAATTATACAGCGAGCTGTATTAATGCCTGTACCTATGCTTGTTTTAAATTAAAAATCATCTTAATTTAAAAGGCTGTTGTTGCAATCAATCAATAACTACTTCTTAATTTAAACATCCGCGGATATTTTTTTATCTGTATAAATAAACAAATAAAAATCCACTAACTAAATTATACAGCGAGCTGTATTAATGCCTGTACCTATGCTTGTTTTACATTAAAAATCACCTTAATTTAAAGGCTGTTGTTGCAATCAATCAATAACTACTTCTTAATTTAAACATCCGCGGATAATTTTTTATCTGTATAAATAAACAAATGATAATCCACTAACTAAATTATACAGCGAGCTGTATTAATGCCGGTACCTATGCTTGTTTTAAATTAAAAATCATCTTAATTTAAAAGACTGTTGTTGTAATCAATCAATCACTACTTCTTAGTTTAAATATCCGTGGATAATTTTCTTTTCTGTATAAATAAACAAATAAAACATCCAATAGCTAAATTATACAGCGAGCTGTAGGCATTAATGCCTGTACCTATGCTTGTTTTAGATAAAAAATCATCTTAATTTAAAAGGCTGTTGTTGCAATCAATAACTACTTCTTAATTTAAACATCCGTGGATAATTTTTTTCTGTATAAATAACTAAATAAAAATCCACTAACTAAATTACACAGCGAGCTGTAGGCATTAATGCCTGTACCTATGCATGTTTTACATTAAGAATCATCATAATTTACAATCAATTATTCACTGTTTACACTAATTGCACAATAAATGTATTTATACATAGTTTGGTTCGTGAGAAAATATAATTTTGTTGAAATGAAATATTATTTTATTTCCAAAAACCATTCAAAGTCAGTCTTATATCTTATTGTTACTCATTCAACAATAGTTGTAAGTTTTATTGTAGTTATTTTTACAAAAGAAAAAAATTACTTGTTAGATGTTCAAGTAGCTGAACATATTTAATAATCTGCGGGTATATTATCTAATAAAGCAATGGAATTCAAATAGGGGATATATAACTGGGGTGAAAACGACATTAAATATAATTCTAATTTATAGAAAATTAGTTTTAAATCTTAACAAAACATTTATTCATATTATACATGAATATGAGCCAATATAATAAACAATTTAAGGCTCTACACTTTCTGAAATATTCTTACGATAATAAAATATTCCAATATTCCATTTTACAGAATTACTATCCATATGTATACATTTTAACTAATATTCTACAAAATGAATGACTTATAACTAAAAGGGACCTTAACTGTTATTGAAATATTTCTATTAAATTATTGATATTTAAACTGTTAATTATTTTACAAATTGTATTATTTTCACGCATTGTTTCGTGTATTAATATTCAATTATGTATTTATTTTCATACATCGTGTAAATTACGTCAATTTAAGACTAAATTCGAATTAAAAATCCCTAATTTGTTTAAAATGAGGAGAAAATCCACAATATTAAAACAGCATTCTTTCATAACCGACGTAACTAGTTTATTCTCGAACATACAAAATACGTTGTATAACGTATGTCGATGAGTTTATCGGCTGCATACAAGTATAACCCCTTAGCAACTTAATTAAAACATAAAATTACAGCAATATTATTATTCCATAAGATAATATTATTTAAATTCGTTATTGTGTATTTTAATAAAGCTTTACATTTTATTTTATTAAATACGTAAATATAAAAGAACTATTTTCAAATGTGATTTTTCAGTAAATGGTACATTTTTTGAAAATACTTTTTAATAAAAAATATATATCCTTTATTTTTAACAGTATACGCTGTAATGCGTTTTACACACAGTACATACACATAGACATTATTAGGAAAGTAGTCAAAACGGATTCAAAGACTCTTAAAAGTCAATATATGCATTAAAATATTGTGATTGATTTTTTTTTGTGTTCACAATACTTTCTTTTATTCTTTACATAATATGTAATATTATTATTATGTTATATGTTCTATTATAACAAAGTTAAAAGATATTTCGTAAATGAGAAAAGTAGACTTCCTGCTTGACAGATATGTATTGCAAGTTGCATAAGAACGAAATGTTTCTTGAGTTTTTAGGGTAACTAAGAATATAGTTTTCGATAGTTTATAATAAATAATTCCAATACCTTTCGTCTTTAAGTGAAACTGGACAAATATGTACTTGTATATTGAGGGAGTTGACTTCTGCATTGTAAATGAATAAACTCAATTATGTCATTCATTGTGAACTATGGTTTCTGACCGCTCTCATAAGTCACATAAATAGAGACACTGATTTAGATTACTCACTACATTGTCTTATATTATAAAAGGTATTTTGGTATATTTAGTTAACAAAATATTATTTTAATGCCCCTAGTTTTCTTTGATCATTGTTACTATTATTAATTTTACTTGGAATAAAACCTCCTATTTTTAATAATAAAATCTAAACCCGTGGTTAAACTTCCGCCCTTTCTTTTATTACGAAAATTGCAATAATAGTGATAAAATTAAGATATTAAAACTTTTTAACAATTCCGTTTGAAAAGTTTTCCCAAAAAACGTACTATATACTAAAAAAATTCTTTTAAATTTAGTTAATTAATATTTTGTATCCATGATTACTTTATATTTACTAAATTATTTTATTATACTGCTAGTACATCATTCTTACTAAATTTACAAATTTTTATTTTCTTATACGTAATATATAATAGAAAGTACTGTGATCACAATAAATAATCATTTCTAAATTATAATGGATTTCGTTTTAAATTATTTCCATTATATTAATGATGTCTGCATTAGTACCAAAGTATTTTTCGAAAATAATTACCATTTACCGAAAAATCGCTTTTGAAAATAGCATGACATCTGCGTGTGTGTGTGTGTGTCTGTATATATGTGTGTGTGTGTGTCTGTGTGTGTGTATGATCGCTCTAGTGTGGAAACTGTTGAAGGTATATGGCCTTGGTGTGCAACTTAACCAAAAATAACTGATAATTCTTGCTACTTTTTTCAATATTACGCAAACGGTAGGAGTTAGAAAAAAGTTGCTCCTATAAAAGTTAAAGATATTAAAATTATAAGCAACATTTGTCTATAAAGTTTTTTCGAAATATTAATATTGTTTCATTGTAGAACAAATTTAAAACACAATAATTAAAATATTAATTATGTATATAGTAAATATATTTTAAATAAAAATTAGTAATAAGTTTAAACATATACAATAGTTATTAAAAAATCTTAACCCAATTAACTCCCCCCCCCCTCTTCACGCCTGGGTCTCCATTTGGAGAGTTTTATAGGAATATTTGCTCATTAGCCTGTTTTGGTAACAAAATATATATATAGTAAATATCCTAAAATATTTTTTGAGGATTTCTTCAGTGGCGTAGAATAATTTCGAAAATTTGATATAAAATACGTTTAGATTAGATAGTTATATACCTATAGCTCTGTAATATAGCTAAAGTATGACAGAGTGGTCTATGCAGCGGCTGATATTCTGTTGTTATAATAAATTAGATTAATTGATAAAAGAAACAGCGGAAACGTTGTTAAACAGGAAGTGATGTGTAAATCTCTGAGTGGAATATTACACTTGTGACGTTTGTCGTTGATTCAATCATCTGTTCTATTCTATTTGAATCGCGTACACACAGATAGACACATAACCTAAACGGGAATAACATACAATGTTACCCAACAATATATTAAAGACCAATAAACCAGTATTAAATATTGGCCATTTTAAATCCAATCGTACCCCCCTTAACACTGCCTTTAGGAAAAATGTAAAAATATAGAAAAATTCTACAAAGAATTCTAAGCTTTTTATGTTTAAATATTTTTTTATAATTCTGAACACGAAAGCTATAAAAAAATATTTAAAAATTACAAATATAATTCTTTTTTCTTTTGATGATTCTATTCAAACGGCGAGCTGTAGACACAGGTGCATTGTACCTAATCTTGTTAAATCTACATATTAAAATATGTGACATTATATGTTCCCTCGTTGTAACCTCTAAATACACAACTTGACGACATAACCTTTAAATTCAAATTACTCCTGTACTTATGTGATATTAGTTGTCTAAAAATACATTTGTTTATATTTGATATAACATTTATTATTTATTATTTATATAATGATTTGTTAATGAATTTCTTTAGTTCTTGAAGTTATATTACCATAATTTAAAAGGCGAACGAGTAAACTGTCACTACTAGTTTAAATTTATTATTTATATTTATATAATGATTTGTTAATAAAATTCGTTAGTTCTTGAAGTTAAATTGCGATAATTTAAAAGGCGAACGAGTAAACTGTCACTACTAGTTTAAATTTTGTTTTAAAAATAATACCACATTTAAATTTATTTTTCTAATATTCGAAAATAATTAAAAATATAAAAAATTGGTTCTCGATGTCTCGAAAATGGTTAAAATTAATTTAATAAAAATCAAAACGTGTATTTCCGTGATAATTCTTACAAAAATTTAGACTTCGTCCAAGAAAGTTAAATTATTTTTAAGCCTTATACTATTTTATGAAATTTTATAAAATATATTTTTAATAATATTCAACAGAATTCATGGTAACAATTACAAAATAAAATCCCTTAATTAATAATAATTAATATAACTAAATAATTTGGTTTAATTTATATTTTTAAATTCAATATTTTTGTGTTTAAAGTTTGTTGATTTTCATTTTATTGCTTAAAACATTATATATTTAAATATTCATTAATTATTGCAATATTAATAAAGAAAAAAATGTAGGGAATAGGAAAATAGGAATCGGAAATCAATATTAACATTATTTGTATTAAATTTTATTTTATTAATTGACAATTACAGTAGAAAACAACGCATAATGAAAACAGTCGAAATATCAATGTAAATAATTTAATTAATATTCACTGGAAAAAACAAATTTAGGTTAAACGCACCTGTGCGTTCAACTCGCTTTATAAGTAATATATACGAAAATAATAATTATTTTTAATTATTACAACCTTTTGGTTAACAATTTGTAAAAATTGTATAGATATAAAAAGTCGTACAATTTTTTGTAGATTTTTAGTGCATATATAATTTTTTTAATATTTAATAATTTTTTCTGGCCTTTGGGTTAATATGAAAAAATCTTGCAGACATAAAATATCTTAGAAATAATAGTAGAATTTTTGGGTGTTTTAATAATTTTTGTAAGGGCAGTATTAAGGGGGGTTTTAGTGCATATTTTAAAATGCAAAATTATAATATTTAATATTTTTTTATGGCTATTCGGTTAACAATATAAAAAAGTCTTGTAGACATAAAATATCTTAGAATTATTAGTAGAATTTTTGGTGTTTTAATAATTTTTGTAAGGGCAGTATTAAGGGGGGTTTTAGTGCATATATTAAAATTCAAAATTATAATATTAAATAATTTATTATGGCTTTTGGGTTAACAATATGAAAAAATCTTATAGATATAAAATATCTTAGAATTTTTAGTAGAGTTTTGGGCGTTTTAATTATTTTTATCAGGGCAGTATTAAGGGGGGTTTAAAATTTTGGGGCCCTATAAATCGGGAAGTATACGGGCGATTTAATTTAAATTGCAAGTGCATTCAAATGGGATACCAAGTAATATGTGTACTAAATTTGGTGTAAATCGCTCCGATACCTTCAGAGGAGTAGGAGGGGACAAATATAAAATTACATTTAAATCAGTTTATATGAATATGGTACATATTTACAGAAAAACTAATTAAACAAAAGTTGCTAGAAATTTTAATATCTTTAACTTTAATAAGATTCATTTTTTCGCTAACTCGTGCCGTTCTCGAGATATTTAAAAAATAACACAAGTAACCAAGCATTTCCGGTTGAAATAACAAAATAGGAAGTGTTCTTTCCCGGATATACAAATCTTAAATTCAAATCAATATATTTTTATATTCAATGTTTAACTTGGGGTATAAATAAAAACAAATATAATACCAGGAATAATTCAATCAAACTTGTAGATTAAAAGTTTACAGTGTATCAAGTAATATTGCCTAGATGAAATATCAAAATCATCACCTACGGCACTACTACTTATTACACTATAACCAATTCGTAACACCACGAAAAACCACCTAAACTAACATAACCTAACTTTGGCAAGTTCCCAAACAATAATTGTAGTGAACTTCACTGTTAACTTGAGACAACTATACCAAATGTGGCCAATTCGAACGATTTTATACCCGAAATATTATCAACTGAGGGTTGGTTTGTAGAAGAAGTGGGGTGGAATTTAAAATGTTTGTGATTTTGTTCGATTTTGGAAAATATTTATATTTGTATGTCACTGTATAAATAAATGATATTGTTCTGTATATATATAAGTCGTTTATTTTGCTTATCTTGTTGTTTTGTTTTGGTCAGTGGCGTAGAGATTACGCGATGGGGGGTGGCGATAATTTCATCTGTTGTAGTAAACATATTATTCATTACGGTTAAATATATTTTTGAATTTAAAATTAAATTAGCAACTAAATTTAATGTAACAGCAATATTATTTTTCCGTTATTTGGACGTTCACACACACATACATACATACAAAGACAGGCAGACAAACACAGACGTGACAATAGTCAAAATTCAGGGACCCTCAAAACGGATATTTCCCTTAAAATATTGATATAGATTTTTTTTTATGATTACAATATTTTTTAAACTAAAGTTTCTATTTAAAATAAATAATAAGATATTAAAAATCCTCAAAGGGTGGAAATAAATGTAGTCTATTTAATTTTGTGAACGGCAAAACAAGCAACAAATTCAACCAATGCTTATTAATGGCGGTCACAAACCAAAATAGACCAAAATCGTATTTAATCCATTGTTGCTATTTTGGAGACATTGATTTACCTGTAACAGTAATATATATATATATATATATATATATATATATATATATATATATATATATATATATATATATATATATATATATATATATATATATATATATATATATATATATATATATATATATATATATATATATATATATATATATATATATATATATATATATATATATATATATATATATATATATATATATATATATATATATATATATATATATATATATATATATATATATATATATATATATATATATATATATATATATATATATATATATATATATATATATATATATATATATATATATATATATATATATATATATATATATATATATATATATATATATATATATATATATATATATATATATATATATATATATATATATATATATATATATACATAATGTAAAATAATATTAAAAATCTGCTGTGTCCTGCACTGGACTTAGATATAGTGTAACTATAAATACAGTTATTTCATGATAATCGCAGCTGTATTTCTGTCATAATTTTAAACATATTATAAGTCTTCTCTAGGCCTAAAGAAAAATTCGATTAATCGATAAAAACGATTAAACTAAATATATCGATTAATTGTAAGCATTAAATAGATTTTCTTCAGTTTTAGTTGAGGATTTTGATTTTAAATCGATTTTTTCATTTTTTAATCGGTTTAAATTAATATATTAAATTGATTATTATCAAAACTCGATTATCATTTTCTAAATTTGAAAATTCGTACCTTAAGTGTTAATTCGATATTAAATAGATTTTCTTCAGTTTTAGTTGAGGATTTTGATTTTAAATCGATTTTTTCATTTTTTAATCGTTTTCAATTAATATATTAAATTGATTATTATCAAAACTCGATTATCATTTTATAAATTTGAAAATTCGTTCTTTGTAATAAAATAATATAAATTAATATTTAGTACGTTATTTCATAATTAATAGGGCAAATGTGTGTGTGTGTGAATGTATGTGTAGAACGCTTTATTAAATTAAAAATAAAATATCAATTTACTAAAAAGAAAAATTTATATATTATAAGTTATAAACACATAATATACTTATATACTAATTAGTACAATTTTTCATAATAAATAGGGCGAATGCGTGTGTGTGTGAATGTATGTGTAGAACGCTATATTAAATATAAAATGAAATATCAATTTCGCTAAGAAGAAAAAAATATATGTTTTAAATTATAAACACGTAATATACTTATATAGTAATTAGTACAATTTTTCATAATCAATAGGGTGAATGTGTTTGTGAATGTATGTGTAGAACACTTTATTAAATATAAAATAAAATATCAATTTATTGAAAAATATATATTATAAGTTATAAACTCATATACTAATTAGTACAATTTTTCATAATCAATAGGGCGAATGTGTGTGTCTGTGAGTATATGTGTAGAACGCTTTATTAAATATAAAATTAAATATCATTTTACTAGAAAGAAAAATATATATATTTTAAGTTATAAACATATAATATACTTGTTGAAAATTATTTGTTTTTAAAGAAAATCTACACTGAGGGTGTTTTTTTCTTGCGTATTGAATTTATGACAATGAAAATTAAATAAAAACAATTATTGTATCAATTATTTCGATTTTTGTAAAAACTGCCTTGGTTAATAACAAATACAAATAATTTTACGCAAAATGTGTATAAAATACATGAATACTATAAATCTCATTCAGTTATAATACAATTATTTAAAATTGTATCTTTACATTAAAAAAAAATCCAACTAATAAATTCACTTTGGTTAAAAAATTATTCTAATTCACAATATATAAGCGATGGTTAATTATGGATAAACTTACCTTAACTTCACTATTCGATAGATAACCAGAGACTGATCAAGTTTACTGTGGTATAAACCAAGTAAAAAACAGTCATCAATAAAGTAACTAATACTTCACAATAAAAGTAAACTACTGTTAGAGTTACGCAATAATAAGCTTTAGGAAATCGACGCATAAGGTAGGAAATAGCATGGTTTAAGAGGCTTCCGTGTGAGTATCAACCATATAATGGTTAGAAAACCACAAATATAGTTTTGATTTACAACGATTTTTTGCACTAGTTATTGAAGATTTTTAAGGTTAATACTTGCATATGTTTGTGTAAAACGTGTGAAACATATTTATATTAAGTTGTGTGTCTGTAATATTCTCGGCTCATATTGTTAACCCAAAGCCCGAAAAAAATTATTAAATATTTTAAATTTTGAAATATGCACTAAAAAATATTTATTTTATTAAAATAATCTATTAAAAAATTGTAAGACTTTTTATATCTATAACATTTTTTCAAATTGTTAACCAAAAGGCCATAATTATTAAAAATCTCTACTCGCATCGCATAAATTGTACCTAAATGCGAGCTCTACGCATTGGTGCGTTTTACGCGCACCAAATCTTATTCTTACCATAATATATGTCCAACTTACCTATATTTACTAATATTGATTTATTTTTTATTTTTCTGAAAATGAAACACAAAGAATTGGGGTTTAAACAGTACAAAACAGAAATTAAAAAAAAAGGTTTTTTATTTTTTATAAATAGTTGTGTATTATATTTATATTTAAATAATACACTAAATTGTTATAAATTGAAATTAATATCACTTGTAAATTTGTCAGGTATTTTACACAAAAAAGAGATCATTTTTATTATTAATATTCCAGGGTTGCATTAATTAAAATCATTTCGTATAAATCAGTGATTTAAATTACATAAAAATCTCATTTTTTTCATTATTTTTTAAGATAATTCGCAAAGCTCTTAATTGGTGATGAGAAATATTTAATTAAATATTATTTATTTTCGTTATAATGTTTTTATTATTTATAAATCGGTATTAAAATTATTAAGTATATATTTAATTTCATAATAATTAAATAGTTATTATTGTAGCATAATTTAAACCAAAAAGGAAATTACTATTTTTCTTTTTTGTTTCTGATGAATGTTTGAATTTTTTTTTAAGCTAAATATTTTTTTATTTATAATAGTTAAGGCATAAATAAAAAATATTAACTTTAAATAGTCGAAGTAAATATCTTTATATTTATCATCAATAGGAAAACTGAAGTATTTCATTTTTATGCAACCCTGTTTTTTTTTAACTTATTTAAAAATACTTTCAGTACTTTTCATTACGAAAAAAAAAACAAATCTTAATTTACTTATTTGTTTGTGTTCCTTAAATATGTTTTACAAATTACATAAGAAGTCGAAATATGTATAAATCAAATGCAATCACTAATATAAATCGTATAATATTGCACAAATATTTTCAAATTATTTAATAATTAAAAAAAATAATCACAGAGTATCATAATAAATTATCAATCCAAAAAATAAAAATCATAAACAACTTATATCTACAGTAAATATTTATATAATTACGAATATTCGTAATATTGTATATAAAAAAAACTTTTTGATGGAAGACTAATAAAAAAAAAACTTAACATTATAAAATAAGATTATGAATTTAATCATCTGTAATCGAATATATAATATAATGTACCATCTATTATATTATAGGATACAGGAATAAATCATAAAAAAACATTTTTTTCATCGTAATATTTCGAAATGTTATGGTTTTTAATGATGCAGTCGAAATTCTCTTAAAGATATACGTATGGTTTCCCTGAGGAAAAGGTGGTCTTAACCTATGCCATCAAATTAAATGGGAAAATATATAAATTAAGGCTGCAGTTGAAATTCTCTTAAAATGGTCAAGTGATAAAGAAATATGTAAGGTTTCCCTGATGAAAAGGTGATCTTAATATGCCATCAAATTAAATGAGAAAATAAATAAATTAAGGCTGCAGTCGAAATTCTATTTAAATATTAGCGATAATGAAATATGTAAGGTTTCCCTGATGAAAAGGTGGTCTTATGGCATCAAATTAAATGGGAAAATATGATAATCTTTATATATTAAAGATTTCATAAACCGTATTTTTTAAAATAGGACTGTTCGATTTTCAAATCTTAAAATCGTAAATCGTAATCGATATTTAAACGAAAACATCGATAAAAATTGTTAATAATCGTTAAAAAAATTATAAACTGGAAAAAAATCGATTTAAAACCGAAATCAACGATAAAAATTGATAATAATCTGTTAAAAATCGTTAAATATAATTATAAACTGGAAAAAACAGATTTGAATCCGAAAACATCGATAAAAATTGATAACAATCGGTTAAGAATCGTTGAAAAAATTATAAACTGGAAAATATTGATTTCAAACCGAAAACATCGATAAAAATTGATAATAATCGGTTAAAAATCGTAAAAACAATTATAAACTGGTAAAAATTGATTTAAAACCGAAAACATCGATAAAAATTGATACTAATCGGTTAAAAATCATTAAAAAAATTATAAACTGGAAAAAATTGATTTAAAACCGAAAACATCGATAAAAATTGATACTAATCGGTTAAAAATGGATTTAAAAAAATTATAAACTGAAAAAAATTAATTCAAAACCGAAAACATCAATAAAAATGGATAATTAATCGATTAAAAATCGTTAAAAAAATTATAAACTGAAAAAAATGATTTTAAACCGAAAACATCGACAAAAATTGATAATAATCGGTTAAAAATCGTAAAAAAAATAATTATTAACTGGAAAAAATTGATTTAAAACCGAAAACTTCGATAAAAATCGATAATTATCAGTTAAAAATCGTTAAAATCCATTATAAACTGGAAAAATGGATTTAAAACCGATTACATTGATAAAAATCGATAATAACCGGTAAAAACGTAAAAAATATTATAAACTAGAATAAATTGATTTAAAACTGAAAATAAATTTAATAAAAGATTAAAAATCGATATATCGTTATTTTTTAATATAAAAAATTGATTATAAACGATTAATCGTATTGCTAGGCGTAATTTTATTATAGTAGCTTTAAAATAATTCAAAAAAAATAACCATATATTATTTTACAGCTACACTAATAATATTTCGTTGTATTTGCGATTTTCCGTCCGACCAAAATTATCATAAAATTAGTTTATTTGACCATATTGATTGTAAATAGGTTTAAATTCCAATTTGGTAATTGAGTACGGGTACGGCGTTCAGTAGCTGTTATGGGGAACAATTGTCATATGTATATTTAAAACATTTTATGTATAGTAATATGACGATGAAATAAACGTAAATTTTCACATGTAAAGTTACAAAAGCGACATTTATAAAAGTTAGGATATTCGTAACTATGCACATATTTGTGTAAAACAAACAATTTCCAGTCGTAAGTGTGAAACTCGCATAAGCAACATTCATATATTGAGTTAATTGTATGTAATTTCAAGTGCTCTTTGTGATCGCTATAGTATGCGAAATGTAATTCGCACAATTCGCATGCAAATCGTCCTGGCACCACACGGAAGACTTGAAAGGAGGCTGCGTTTTCTTTTTCTACATTTATATCTCTTTTTTTATTATTATTATATGACTTGAATGGTTCCCAGCCTGTAGCATTAAAATGCAAATACAGAAAACTCATTCGCCATTTTCTTTATTTTAATTCTCTGTATTTGTATTTTCATGCAATGTATATATATATATATATATATAAATGACCCACCTGCAATATGGTCATCTTTGACCAACTTCATGAAACCGCAATGGGATCGCAGGGTAAATCCCGTAGCTCTCCGTTTATTTGCATTTGGTTGTTCATTTTGTGTACGCAAATCTTTTTTTGACGATTTTAACAAAGATTTACTGTGATTAATGAACACATTTTCTTCTGTTGCGGATTTTCGTACTTTTGCTTTAGATTGAGCAGTCTTTTTTCTCGGACTTTTAACTTTAGTAGTACTACCTTTTAGTTTTGCTGCTTTATTTATAGGGCTAACAGTGCTACTTTCCTTTTTTTGTAATTTTTTTAATTTTGACGCAGTTTTAACTTCTGCAGGAAAATTTACGAAGTTATTTAATTATTCATATGGTTTTGTGGTGTCTTTTTCTTAGGATACACTAATTGAAGTATTGTTATAATATTCTGTATATGATATGGACACATTGTACCCATGGGTATATTTAACTTTATATATATATATATATATAAAATAGTGTAAATAGTGTTTGTCTCGTCGCCCTGAATCCATACATACATATATATATATATATATATATATATATATATATATATATATATATATATATATATATATATATATATATATATATATATATATATATATATATATATATATATATATATATATATATATATATATATATATATATATATATATATATATATATATATATATATATATATATATATATATTAAACAATACATTTTATGCGAAATATGTATATATATATATATATATATATATATATATATATATATATATATATATATATATATATATATATATATACATATTTCGCATAAAATGTATTGTTTAATATATATATATATATATATATATATATATATATATATATATATATATATATATATATACATATTTCGCATAAAATGTATTGTTTAATATATATATATATATATATATATATATATGTATGTTTGGATTCAGGGCGACGAGACAAACACTATTTAATCCGAGAATGCTACAGACACACGACAGCTTTAGCTTATTCGGTACTTCGTACGACGAGCTAAAAAACTGATTCTTTGATATGTTTAATTATTAAAAGCATATTTTCATAGCGACTGTAATTAAGTATAAGTGCTAACTGATCTTAAAAGTTAGCTTTATTCATAAACTCGAGTCCATGTAAATGTAAATGTGGGCCATTTAGCCTTAAGGATTGTTCACAGCTAATGAATTAGTAATTAAGCTTAGAAATTATAAGTAATAATTCCAGTTTGTTGTATGACATACAAGGTTAACGTTCACAGCAACAAAATTTATCATACATTGTGTTGCTTAGAATGTTAACATTATTTGTCATAATACAAACTAGATTATTATTTGTAATTTTCTAAGCTTAATTACTAATTCTTTAGCTGTGAACAATCCTTTAGCGTTAATCAAACACAATTTGTATTTTACTGTATCTGCTCAAGCGTATAGCATAAAGGATTGTTGACAGCTATAGAATTAGTAATTAAGCTTAGAAATTATAAGTAATAATTCCAGTTTGTTGTATGACATACAAGGTTAACGTTCACAGCAACAAAATGTATCATAAATCGTGTTGCTTGGAATGCTAACATTGCTTGTCATAATACAAACTAGATTATTATTTGTAATTTTCTAAGCTTAATTACTAATTGTTTCGCTGTGAACAATCCTTAACGCCGTAACTGCAAGCAGCCGCTCAAGCAGCTTGTAAGTTACGGCGTTATGCTATGGTGCAGTGCACTAAACATGTATATTTAGAACAACTATACTGATAGTTACATCAACTATTCATATTATAATGTTTACAATACATATTTTAAGATATGGCATTTGTCTCAGTGTATTATTTGTTTTATTTGTATTACCTTTTGGTACTTGCAAACGATTACATTTTGGGCATATTTTGCCATTCTTTTTACTATGTTTTTTGGGTAAATGTGGAGGTGCAGTATTTAATTTTGAAGTACTTATATATTCCACATCTGGATCATTATTTTTGGTTTCAATTTTTTTAGTTCGTAAACCAAGTTTAATAGTTGGAATGTTTGTTTCAATTTTTTGATTCTTCTTAGGTATTTCCTTTGATATTTTAGGGTCAGGTTTTAGGATTATAGGCGTATCAAAAATACTGTGATTAATCAAATAATTTGGATCATGGCAAATCGGTGTTTCCGGTTTAGTTCGAATTTTGTCTAATATAATTTTACATTCTTCTGTTTCCAATCCAGTTGATTTTTTCTCATGTTTAGTTTCACTCTTTTTTACTGGTAAAATGCATCGAATTTTTCCAGTTTCTAATTTGCTTATATTTTGCTTATTTGTAATTTCAGTAATTCTATTCTTTTCGTACGATTTGCTCCTTGTAGTAATTTCACTAATTCTATTTTCTTTGTTAGAATTAGGTTTAAATATAACTTTACGGTACGATTTGTTCCTTGTTGTTAAAACATTCAAATTTAATAAATCACTGTTTATATTTTCCTTATTAGTTTCTTCGAACGAATATTCCTTATTCTTCTTTTTCTCTGTCTCTTTCTTTAACAAATCCGTGTTATTTTCCATGGTATCCGTACTATTTATTTTATTTGGTAAAACGCTTTCTATAGCATCACTTTTTTGTGATGAATTACCAAAATGATATTTTTTATTTATTTCACGCAATATTTGTGTCATAGCAATAATTTCATTTTGCTCATTAGAACTATTATCTATATTGACTGATTTTTTTCTAATATTGTTTTCGTTATATTGTAAATCATAATTAATCATATTTGTTAGTAATATCTCTGAACCAACAATTGGTTCTAATGGTGTTGTAAATAAATTGGCAAATTCTAAAATTTTCTCGAACTCATTTGAATTAGCAATAGGTAATAATTCAGAATCAGAATCATCGAAAAAACTCATGGTAAATTGGACTGTAAATTAATACAGAGAATTTAATACATCGTAATACAACTACAAGGGAATAACATGTAAAGACTCCATTGAAATGTATTAAAATTGGCGCGCATTTACTTTGACATTTAGATAAGTAACCTCAAAATGCAAGATTCCATTATTAATTTATTGGAATATTAATTTAAAGATCTGATGTGTATTATATTAGTAACAAGCATAGGTGCACCAATGCCTTTAGCTCGCCATATTGTAGATAGGATGCATAGAGTAATCATGCACTTCCAGTTTTCTCGTAATTGGTACATTTTTTGCAAAAACTTTTCAAACAAAAGTTATACGTAATATTAATATCTTTCATAATGTACCTAACTATTTTTGCTATAAGTGCAACCGTTTTAGAGATATTGCAGTTTTAACAAATAATGCGTAAAGTAAACACATGCACTTCCAGTTTTCTCGCAACTGGTACATTTTTTGCAAAAACTTTTCAAGCAAAAGTTGTACCTAATACTAATATCTTTCATAATGTACCTAACTATTTTTGCTATAAGTGCAGCCATTTCAGAGATATTGCAGATTTAACAAATAATGCCTAAAGTAAACACATGCACTTCCAGTTTTCTCGTAACTGGTACATATTTTGCAAAATCTTTTCAAACAAAAGTTGTACCTAATATTAATACCTTTCATAATGTACCTAATTATTTTTACTATAAGTGCAACCGTTTTAGAGATATTGCAGATTTAACAAATAATGCGTAAAGTAAACACATGCACTCCCAGTTTTCTCGTAATTGGTACATTTTTTGCAAAAAATTTTCAAACAAAAGTTGTGCGAAATATTAATATCTTTCATAATGTACATAACTATTTTTGCTATAAGTGCAACCGTTTTAGAGTTATTGCAGATTTAATAAATAAAGCGTAAAGTAAACACATGCATTTCCAGTTTTCTCGCAATTGGTACAATTTTTGCAAAAACTTTTCAAGCTAAAGTTGTGCGAAATATTAATATCTTTTATAATGTACATAACTATTTTTGCTATAAGTGCAACCGTTTTAGAAATATTGCAGATTTAACAAAAAATGCATAGAGTAAACATGCACTTCCGGTTTGAATATTCTATTCAAAAATAGATTGTGCACATTTAGATTATATACAAGTCTTATGTTTGAAGTTTCACTATTATACGTTAGACAGTTTTGGCTCTAGAGCGTTTATAGACAAACAGACACACAGGCGCCATTTTCTAAAATAGTCACATTCGATTCAGGGAGAGTTAATTCGTTCGAAATTGTTTATTACTGTGTATAAGTAAAAAAAACTTATTTCTATATATATATATAAATTAATTAAACCATCCATTGAATAGATTATATGGCGAGCTAAAGGCATTGGCGCTCGCTACCTATGCTTGTTTTATATTAGGGTACAATTTCGTAAAATTGGTTATTACAGCGCAGGTCTACTATTCAATTATTTTGGTTTAGCACTTAACATGTTATTTCCTTGTAGTGTCTGACAAAGCTATGTCTACACCAACATGTGAGAGCTTAAGTTAGGAGTGCAGGTGGTTAACACCTTTAAACCGCAATAACACCTACACCTAAAGCCCTACTCACTTAAAGCGTTGGCATGGACATAGTATAACTGTATATCATTTATTTAATTTATTGTTAGTAATATTAATAAAAACTTAATTAAAACTTTACTAATTTGTTAGCGCACTTTAATTAAAAGCATATTTAATATTCTAATACAAGTAATTGCCTTTAAAATTACCTGAAATCGTAACGGCTTTTCGGGTAAAAAGATGGTGGCCCCACTGGCTCTTAGTAACAAGTGAGAACATGTGGTTTCGTTTTGCGTAGTTTTATATGATTTTCAGGGGTAATTTTTAGTGCGAACTGTGACCAATAGGTTACACTATTGGTACGATTTACCCTTGCGTTACTTAAATTTTATAAATAAATACATTTGTATAGTATTTATTTATATCTAATTTAATATAAATATACTCTATTGTATTTTTTATTTAATTAAAATGAAATTATGAATGAAAAACATCTAGAGTGCTCTTCACTCGTCTTTTTTGAATTTAGTTTTCACTTTATATAAATATATGTATATAGTTTGTATTATAAATTCTTGATATTACCTTGAAACAATAGTTTATTGGCGACACTGGTTTAAAAATAGTTTATTCGTGACGTCATTAGTCACTTTACTATGTAATATTGGTTAATGACGTCATAGTCGGTGCCAAAAAAACGGCTAGTAGTAACTAGGGAAACGTAAATGTAACTATTTTTAAACGCGATTTTTCAGTAAATGGGCAATTTTTCGAAAATACTTTCAAACTAAACACACTCACACATCACACACACACACTACACACACTTTACAGATACACACACACCCACACACTGCACACACTACATACACACACCACAAGCCCACACACACACACTCTACACACACAAACACACACTCTACACACACAAACACACACTCTACACACACAAACACACCACACACACTACACATGCACACTACACATATACACTACACATACACACTACACATACACATACACACTACACATACACACTACACATACACACTACACATACACACTACACATACACACTACACATACACACTACACATACACACTACACATACACACTACACATACACGCTACACATACACACTACAAATACACACTACACATACACACTACACATACACACATCACACACACACACACACCACACACACACTCTACACACACACACACTCTACACACACACACACTCTACACACACAAACACACACTCTACACACACTCTACACAAAAACAAACACACACAAACACACCACACACACACACAAACACACCACACACACACAACTCTCATACACAATTCACATACACAACACACATACACAACACTACATACACACCACACACATAACATACACACACAGCCAGCCTAACATATAGACGTAATTCCGTTAAAATCTCGAGTTCGACATTTTTATGTTTATATAAATTCGTAGAAGGACAAATAAATAGTTAAATCTAACTCTGTCCACTAATATAGTGGAAAAAAGGTGCATACTATTGATAAATACATATTGTAAAATTAAATTAAATTAAAAATACATTACTTACTTTATGAACTTATACAAACTGCACGGCTGTCTTTTGTATATCCGGTATGGTCTAGTGGCTAGGATAGCTGGCTTTCACCCAGCAGGCTCGGGTTCGATTCCCGGTACCGGAATATTCATTTTTAAATTTTCTAATTTAAATAATTAATTATTTAGAAGTTAATATCTATTAGGTTCTTTTGTCCTGCGTTTTGTTTTTGTATTTTAATTAATTTGGTCAAGAAATAGGTCGTTTATTATTTGACCTTGTTCGACCTCTATTATGTCTGAGTTATATATATATACATTATTGTTTTTAAAAATTGCAACTATTGTTGAATTTTAAACATCTAATCGGATTTATAAAGACAAAACTTTATAACTATTTATCACATATATATGTTAAACATCGAATATCCAAATACGCTGAATATATTGATTGAATTTTTTATTCAATTTAATCAGGCCCCAGTTTACCAGTGGCCCTTTTATTAAAGATTAAATATATTTTTGTAAATGTAATAAATATTGACGATACGAATAAAAAAAGACCATCAAATATATATATAAATATATATAATTGTTAATCTAATACATTTTGGAAATTATAAGATTAATAAATTGAAACCCTGAGAAGTGGCTTAAGCCTCTGTAGAAATAACTAAAATTTAGTAAAACGGCCCAGTGCCAAAATGGCCCATGTTGAAATTCCACATCCTCAATATAGCCAAATCCGCCCCTGAAATTAACTAATACACACGAATACCCAAACTTAACTGCTATAAAGAAAACTCAAAATAATATTTTAATTTATATACAATTTATTCACAAATAATTTTCACAAATCATTATTATTATTGTAATAAAGTCGAGCCACAGTATTTTTTAATAAATTTTGTATTATATAATAGGATTCTTCTCAATTTTGAACTATACAATTTTCGAAATGGTCACTGAAATTCAAGTTGTTCTGAAACAAAAAATAATTATACATATATATAAAATATAAAAAAAACAAATTAAAAATAACATTTTATTTTTGTATTACTACGCAGTTTATATACACCCAGGGAAATTCGTTCGAGTACACCACTGCATTCGGATTTGTTCGCTGCAAACGGATCAAATTCGACGTCGTGAATTGTGACAGTTAAAAAGGTTTGTACTATTATAAATTTAGATTTTACTATTAATTTAGTTAATAAATAATATTTAACACATTATTTACAATACAAAACAATAATAGTCTACACATTTTACTACGGAACCTAAAATGCGTTCTATAGGTTAGAAAATACTTGAGAAAAAAACATTTGTAATTATAAATTACATATTAATATGTATATATATACATATTTTTAGCTAATATGCGGCTAAAATATGCTAACATACTAAAAGCAGCTCTTAACTAGCGTATTTTCGACATTATCGTAGCTAAATTTGTAGGTCAAAACGAAATCAAGATTATTTTTAAATTTCTAGGCGATTTTTCGGTACTTTATCTAAAAATAAGTTCATTTTTGAACTAAAAACTATTTTTTAGTTGCATTTTGACTATTTTATGTATAATATATACATAAAATAGTCAAATTCTTATTTCTGCTATAGACATTTTGATTTCGCGAATACCGGATACGTATTTGGCGGAAATACAACATTTTTTAGGAAAATATGCTAAATTTAGTTCGTTTTTGAACAAAAAAATAGTTTTTAGTTCGTTTTTGAACTAAATTAGAGAAATAATAGTTATTCTATGAGTTTTTAAACATAGAATATTTGATTCTGCATATATTTTTGTTACGTATCGGAAATACGACATTTTTTAGGAAAATATGCTAAATTTAGTTCGTTTTTGAACTAAAAAATAGTTTTTAGCTCGTTTTTGAACTAAATTAGAGAAATAATAGTTATTCTATGAGTTTTTAAACAAAGAATATTTGATTCTGAATATATTTTTGTTACGTATCGGAAATACGACATTTTTTAGGAAAATATGCTAAATTTAGTTCGTTTTGAACAAAAAAAAAAAAGTTTTTAGTTCGTTTTTGAACTAAATTAGAGAAATAATAGTTATTCTATGAGTTTTTAGACATAGAATATTTGATTCTGAATATATTTTTTGTTACGTATCGGTTTTTTATTTTAAAAAATTGATAAATACGTTCTTTTTTTTTTGCAAATATGTAAAATTAAATATATATTTTTAAATTCATATATTTTCATTTGATATCTTTTTACTTTTTTATACGTAATGTATAAAATTAAGTATTGTGACCACAAAATATTCGATCTGGTAATTTTAATGGAAATATCCGTTTTACGCGTCGCTGAATCTATTTTGACTATTTTTTCAATGATTTTAATAAATAATTCAAACGATAGTTTTTTTTTTAAGATTAATTTTCAAGTTGTACGAGTAAACAATATTTTTTTTTAAATATAGGTTTTCTTTCTCAGACAATACTAATTTTCAATTAAAAAGTCATTCATTTCTATTAAAATGTTTAGGTCGATTAATTTTGGGAACACAATACTTTCTTTTATATATTATACGTATACATAAAAATTATTAGATAAATTCATATCGTTTAATACAATTTTGATGAACAAAATGGCAATTGTAATAGTAACACGAAATGGCTGCCATCTAGTGGTGCCATTTAGTACCACTGAGGCTACGAACACCATTTTTTGAAGTTAGGTTAATCGGTGTAACATGTTAATATATTAGAATAATGCAAAGTTTTTAGAAACAGTTTAGAAATTATTCGAAGATTATACGAATTTAACCCTTTTTGGGCAAAATTTGTTATTTATGTGATCAAACGCGATTTTAATGTGCACCGACCTGCCACCTGTATTTGTGCCCTCAACTAGGGCGCTATACTCGCGCTTATCCCGCTACTGGCCAGAGGGCACCACGAGTTAGTTACCTACTCTGTCTTACATCGTTCGCAAACTTGCGTATACGAACGTAATGAAGTCAGTTACGTATACGTGTTTTTTCGATGCAAATTATACTAATAATTAAAAATATGGTCGACTAAATCCGTTACTAATAAATTGTAATTCATAAAACTGCCAGAAAATGCAAAGGTTTCCCAGAATTAATTCATAAACATTTGCATTTTCTGGTAGTTTTGTGAATTACAATTTATTAGTAACGGATTTTGGCGACCAAATTTTTAATTATTAGTATAATTTGTATCGAGAAAACACGCGTAATATTCATTCTGTTCGATATATATATATATATATATTTTTTATATAAATATTTTTTACACAAATTCATACGCGCTATAATATTTAACATTTAAAATGAATTGTTTTTAATTATTATGATCTTTGGGTTCACAATCTAAAGAAATCTACAAAAATACGTGTAAAAGTCTTATTATTTAAAAATTGTTAATTTTAAAATACATAATTATTATTTTATGACCTTTGGGTTCATATTATGAAGATATTTTGAAGATATATGAAGTATCTTAAAATGTTCGAGTAATTGTTAATTTTAAAATACATAATTATTATTTTATGACCTTTGGGTTCATATTATGAAGATATATGAAGTATCTTAAAATGTTCGAGTAATTGTTAATTTTAAAATACATAATTATTATTTTATGACCTTTGGGTTCATATTATGAAGATATTTTGAAGATATATGAAGTATCTTAAAATGTTCTAGTAATTGTTAATTTTGAAATACATAATTATTATTTTATGACCTTTGGGTTCATATTATGAAGATATTTTGAAGATATATGAAGTATATTAAAATGTTCGAGTATTAAAAAATAAAGGCAGTATTAATAAGGGGGCTTATAACCCCGGAAGTAGAATAATTGGATGTAAATTACGCAAAATTGAGTTTCCTGAGGGGGGGGGGGCTAAACCT
The DNA here is from genome assembly GCA_933228885.1 of Leistus spinibarbis. Classification (NCBI taxonomy): domain Eukaryota; kingdom Metazoa; phylum Arthropoda; class Insecta; order Coleoptera; family Carabidae; genus Leistus; species Leistus spinibarbis. The sequence goes on along the minus strand of OW121803.1, from coordinate 7,431,336 downwards.
TCTTAAAAATCCCATAAGAGCTTCATAAATAAATAAATTATTGTATATAGATACGTATATTATATGTATTCAATCCCCCCCCCTATTAAAAAATAATTGCGTAGCCACTAAATACTCCATAAATCCTGAAATGCTCATTTGAAATCTATGGGAATTATTCGTACCTGGTCCCTAGATGTCAACACAGCAGCAGCGTCCAAAGTTAAAATGGCGGCATACACGTATTCGGGCCGCAACACGGCGGATTGCTACACGGCGGCCCGTAGGAAAATGGCGGCCCACCCAACGGCGGTATGCAACATGGCGGCGTCATGACAGTCGGCACGAAGCCGGGTGTGATCGGTGGCGGGCACGGCGAGATAATCGGTATCGCACACGGTGTGGGTATACGCGTTTTAATGATGATCGGCTCGCAGGGGACGCACAGTGGCGGCACCGGGCAGCAGCACGGCGCGCACAACGGCGGTGGACAACATGGACCGCATGGCGTTACGGAATAACAACAACTGGAAATTGTCCAAGAGAAAAGGTATGTTGTTTTATGGGGTTCTAGCATTTAATTCGCAAATAGATAACATTTTTTTTTAATTAACACACGGAAAATGACAATTATAAATTTCCTAGAAATAATTGTGTTTTTTTTTTTTTTATAATATTAATTATGTGTTTACTTACCTCAATGGCTTCGGCATATTAGAAAAATGTTTCGCTTAAAATTTTGGAAAAATGGCCTAAAATAACGGAGAGAAAATTTTGCCGGTCAAAAAGTTGCGATCAAAATTATTTATGTTTTTAATTTTCAAATGTTTCAAACCTAGGATACTAGAAATTTTATTATTCTATCAAAAATCAAAATATCTATCGATACATACAGTTCTCGCCACCAGAGTTGACCAAAATATCTATTTATACATATCTATATACAGTCCTCGCCACCAAAGTTGACCAAACAAATTATCCATCTATACATACTATATACAGTTCTCGCCACGAAAGTTGACCAAAATATCCATTTATACATACATATATACAGTACTCGCCACCAAAGTTGACCAAAATATCCATTTATACATACATATATACAGTACTCGCCACCAGAGTTGACCACAATATTCATTTATACATACCTATATATACAGTCCTCGCCACTAAAGTTGACCAATCAAAATATCCATTTATACAGACACATATACAGTACTCGCCACCAAAGTTGACCAAAATATACATTTATATATAGTTATATACAGTACTCGGCATCAGAGTTGACCAAAATATCCATTTATACATACTTATATACAGTACTCGCCACCAGAATTGACCAAAATATCCATTTATACAGACACATATACAGTACTCGCCACAAAAGTTGACCAAAATATACATTTATACATACGTATATATAGTCCTCGCCACCAAAGTTGACCAATCGAAATATCCATTTATACAGACACATATACAGAAATCGCCACTAAAGTTGACCAAAATATCCATTTATACTGTCATATATAGTAGTCGCCGCCAGAGTTGACAAAAATATCCATCGATACATATCTATATACAGTTCTCGCCAGCAGAGTTGACCAAAATATTAATTTATACATACCTATATACAGTCCTCGCCACTTAAGTTGACCAAAATATCCATTTATACAGTCATATATACAGTACTCGCCACCAAAGTTGACCAATGAAAATATTCATTTATACAGACATATATACAGTACTCGCCACCAAAGTTGACCAAAATATCCATTTATACATACTTAAATACAGTACTCGCCACCAGAGTTGACCAAAATATCCATTTATACAGTACTCACCACCAAAGTTGACCAAAATATCCATTTATATGTATAAATGAATATTTTTAACTGGTCAACTCTGGTGACGAGAACTGTACATAGTTATGTATAAATGGGTATTTTGGTCAAGTTTGGGGGCGAGTACTGTATATAAGTATGTACTTATATACAGTACTCGCCCCCAAACTTGACCAAAATACCCATTTATACATAACTATGTACAGTTCTCGTCATCAAAGTTGACCAGTTAAAAAAATAAACTTTATACATACAACTAGTTTGTGTGAATGTAATAAACAATTTTATTAGGCAATTTATAAAAAAATTTTATATATAAAATCGAGTAAAATTTTATATATAAAATCTAGTAAAATTGCGTAATATTTTGGTCAACTCTGGTGGCGAGTACTGTATTTAACTATGTATAAATGGATATTTTAGTCAACTTTGATGGCGGGTACTGTATATATGTCTGTATAAATGGGTATTTTTTATACTGGCAGTTGCATTTTTTAGACCGGTCAACTTTGATGGCGAGCGCTATACATTATACTTATATAACTATCAGGGTTGCAAGAGTTACACGGCGCCTTTACGTTATAAAATTGCTAAAAATATCGTTTTTAAAAGATAAATAGTTATTTTTAATATGAATCTAAAATATTTATGATCCAAAAGCACCATTTTCTATAAACGGGGTGGTAAACTACCCCTATTTAAGCATTCACAATCTGCATACAACTATTCGTAACGTCGGCCATTTTGAAATTGCGTTTATTACCCGCCATTACATATTCCGACTTATATTGAACATTTAATTGTTTATTTATATATTATTTAAAATTTAAACAATTGTATTGTTTAAAATACCTTTAAAATGGTTTTAAACAGTTAAAGTCATTTTAATATACAATTTTTATTTCCTACGTTTTGGACAACCATGTTCTACTTGCTATAGTACCCATTTGAGTTCAGAGATGTCGCTACGTGTACTAAACGCACGAGGTTTTAATAATTTCGTAATTTAACCACAATTTAAATTTCTTTTATTATATATATATATATATGTAAATATTTGTTATATTTGTTGAAAATGCTTTTAGATTTATTTTAAATAATTTTAATCTATTTTGCTTTTTTTTAATGGTTATAATATATTTATATATATATAATCTTTGATTATAAACAAAAATATTGCTAAATTAGGTGCTTAATGTTCGTAATTTATATAAATAACGTTCTGTTTGTGGGTAAAAAAAACCCAAATTCTTTCGCTAGAAAAGGGAAAGCGGGAAAGTGTTATGTAGCTATATTCACTAGTGTATATGCCGCTTGGATGTGTGAAGTGACAGTTTCAGTAAATGTACATTTTTATTAACAAATTCACTCATTTAATCGTTAAATTATGATTGATTTTAGTATTGGTGAGTGCAACGTGGTTTATAAACAATAAAAAACAATCGAAAATCGCACGCTAACGTGACTTAGGACAGTGTGAAAAAAATCACAATTATAGTATGGTAGATTTTTTTGCATTCTCTTTTATACATGTTATTTTAGACACATCTAAACATAGTTTTGTGCTTTGGGTGTATAAAAATGCGATTAAATTCAACGTTTTGTCAATGAGTTACATTTAGGTCAACTAAGTGAAATGTGTTTTATTTTGTTTGCATTAACGTTCATATTTAGTATAAAAAACACGGTATAATTGTGATTTATGTTTAATTGCACAGATGTTAATGAGAATTGTTGATTCGTTTACGTACATTTTAATTGTGAGGTTATAGTTTATTTGTCCCCCAAATTATTAGCATAGTAACAGGTCATCGAAATATTTTTTAATATTTTACGTAGTTTTTATCTTATAAGTCGACCTAAATAGTATTTCTAAATTTTATAGGATTATTCGTACGATTTTTTCGTTCCATCCATTTTGATTTGTAATTTTAGTATCGCATTTTTGTTTGTTTAGTTATTTTAATTTATTTAAAGTAAAAAGCATTATTCGCATGAAATAAATTTGATTTAGTAATTTTAATTGTTTAATCAAATAACGTTTGGTTAATTCTGTTATTTTAGCGGTTAAAATAGCTGTACTTTTGGCAAGGTTAGAATAGCTTTGTTTGTATTTTGAAGGTTTCATTTCATAATCAATGCCGAATTTTTGCTAAATATTATTTTAAAAATTAGTTTTATTGTAAAATTACTAAATTAAACAATATCGAATCTATGTTAGGGGAAACTTTGTATTGCTGGGAAAAATTTGATTCGATTTTATTTTCTCTGCATTTAGAAAATTGAATTGAATTTTATTAATAACTATGTGCCCATATCTTATACACTATACAGTCCATTCACCGATATTATAATTAATACCTAGGTCCATATGGCTATGTGTCTAGATTTCTATCCGGAACGCTACATACACAAAACAAAATAAATGCAATTTTCAAATAATTTTATTTATTTTGTGTATTATAAAACAATTTTGTAAAATGTAATAACCATGGTCGCAACATATAAATAATGCATTATAATGAAACAATTTTGAACATTTAGTAGACATTGATACAATATAAATAAGGCTTTAGTATGCAATAATTTTGTAAATATGGATACAATATGTAAATAAAGCGTTCCGGACCCATACATATATGGCTATGTGTCTAGAATTCTATCCGGAACGCTATATATCTTTTATAACATACACAAAACAATATAAATCCAATTTCCAAATAATTTTGTTTATTATAAAACAATTTTGTAAAATGTAATAACCATGGTCGCAACATATAAATAATGCGTTATTTTGAAACAATTTTGTACATTTATTACCCATGGATACAATATATATATATAAAACGTTGGTATGCAATAATTTTGTAAAAATGGATACAATATGTAAATTAAACGTTCCGGACACATACATATATGGATATGTGTTTAGATTTCTATCCGGAACGCTAAATATATACATATACATACATGTAAAATAAATTCATTGCAACATTATCAATTTTTTTTATAAAACCATTTTATATAATGGAATAACCATGGTTACAACATATAAATAGAGTGTTATTATGAAACAATATAGCGCTCCGGACACATACATATATGGCTGTGTCTAGATTTCTATCCGGAACGCTATATATATATATATATATATATATATGCATGTAAAATAAATTTATTGCAACATTTTCAATTTTTTTTTATCAAACAATTTTATAAAATGTAAAAACCATGGTTACAACATATAAATAAAATTAAATAAAAAAACAATTTTGTAAATTTAATAGGTGTGAATACAATATATAAATATAGCGTTGCGGACACATACACATACATTTGGGTTTTTATATATTTTGACCCAAAAAAGAAATTCTCTGTTCCTTATATTTAAAACAATATATTTCAAATTATCGTTTTTTACACTATATCAAATATACTTTAATTATTATCTAACAATTACCTTAGTATAATCGTAAAACAATTTTATTATCTTTATTTTAAATGACGTTCTTATGTATTATACAATTTTATACATTTTTTAAACAAATGTACGTAAAATATTTAATTGTCGTTCATTTTGAATCTAGTAATTTTTTTGTAAGCCATTTTGTAGATAAAACGGTAAAAGTAAATATGATTATGTCTTAAATCTAATCAGTTCTCCATTCAACTTTCTTATACTTAAGTTTTAACTACACATTCAATATACATTTATTGTGTTTTAAATTCATTCTATTATTGCCATGAAATCATATCAATATGTGTGGTAAATGTAAATTGGCGATTTTCCAATAAATCATTTTTCGTAAATAAATTCAAGTAAAAATTACTAGGCATTTTAATATGTTTAACTTGTGTCGTTTTCGAGATACTTAAAAAAATACGAGTAAAAAGCACTTCCGGTATTAAGAAAATAGCCAAAATGATTTAGAGACGCTCAAAACGGATATTTCTATTAATATATCGTTTATTTTTAGTGATTACAATACGTTACTTAGGGTGTATAGCGATACAATTAGTAATTAAGCTTAGTAATTACAAGTAATAATTGCCCAAATATGGCACGTAAAAAGAAAAACTAAATATCTACAATTTATTTAAGTTGTGTTTTATTCGTATTTTTATTTATCAAAGTAATTTTATTATATTCATAGCGATACAATAAGTAATTAAATTTAGAAATTACAAGTAATAATTACCCAAAAATGGCACATATGAACAAAAAACTAAATACCTACAATTTATTTAAGTTGTGTTTCATTCATATTTTGATTTATCAATTGTAATTTTATTATATTCATCGCAACACAATTAGTAATTTAACTTAAAAATTACCAGTAATAATTACCCAAAAATGGCACATATGAACAAAAAACTAAATATCTACAATTTATTTAAGTTGTGTTTCATTCATATTTTGATTTATCAATTGTAATTTTATTATATTCATAGCGACACAATTAGTAATTAAACTTAGAAATTACAAGTAATAATTGCCCAAAAATCGGACGTAAAAAGAAAAACCTGTTTAGTTATTTCGTTCATCTTTGTAACTTTATTATATTCATAACGTTACAATTAGTAATTAAACTTAGAAATTACAAGTAATAATTACCCAAAAATGGGACGTAAAAAGAAAAACTAATTATCTACAATTTATATAAGTTGTGTTTCATTCATATTTCTATTTATCTTTGTAATTTAATTATATCTAATATAAAAACTAAACTAGCCAAATTAATTTTAACTTATGGCCGTTTAAAAGGTCACATTCCTATTCAAAAATGAAAATTTATGTAGTTTCTCGGCCCAATACTACTTTTGGGCCCCAAATTGTTTAGATTATTGTTTAGATTATCGAAATAATCTAATATATTTATTTCAGATATTTGTCTGATCGAGAAATCTGCATCACCCAAATGACTAATCTAAAATAGTAATTTGTTTTCTCATCAAAAATGGACCCAAGTGCAGATTCGAATGAGCTAGAATCAACCGACGCACTATTCGCTTCGCCGAAGTCTCGAAAAACCTACGAAAAACGACGCAGTCACTCCGACTCCTCAAAAGCCATTTCAAGTCCAGAACCCGAGTTATTCGCAAGTCCAGCTCAAAACAACACCAGCCGTTATGGCCGTCCGCGCAAACCAAAAATCACCGAAGATTTTTACAATATAGAAGACATTTTATATCCGTACGAACGAATTACATCTCCATTGCGCAGCCCAAAGAAAAAATCGGCAAACTCAAAACTCGACACATCGAAAACTAACGATACACTCGGCGAAAAATCTACGGTTAAAAACAATGAATTAGCGAAACTCGAAATATCTCCGATAAGGAATATAGATTTGATTAACTTAAACGAGCCGGATAGTGATGATTTGATCACTCCGTTGGTTGAGGAGAATTCGGATGTGTCTAAGGTGTTGAAAATCGTATCGGATACTTCGTCGAATTCATGCGATTACTCGCCGAAAAGCACGCAAGCGAAATCGGTGAAAACTTATACGAATCGGAAGAAACTCATTAGTGAGACAGTGATTGAAAGCTTTGGATTGCCGGATTATTCGCCAGTTTTGAACGGGGCCGGTGTTGATATATTTGAGGAACATCAATACGCGTCTTTTGCGAAAAATGATGATTTAGTCCCATTAACTCAGCGTGATACCAAAAGTGATGCATCTTCCAGTAGTGAATCCGACAGTGAAATACGGACAAAAACTAAAATTGACAAATTGAAACGGACCCATGAACAGTTTAAAGTTGTTGAAAAAAAGCAAATTGTTTATATTCAAGAGAATATTGTCAAAACGCCGGAGAAATCAAATAGTAATAAAACTAGACCAAACATTTTAAGATCAAACAAAATCAAAAATGCCATCGACGAAATAAGCCCTAAAGTTCCAGAAATTAAAACAAACAAAATGGCGCTTTCTAAATCGCCAAAATCCTCAAAACCATCGCTAGACGAGCAAAAATCCCCGAAAACATTAGTTAATCAATCAGCTGAAGGGGAATCTGAAAAATCACTAAATATCCTAAAAAGTAGTGATAATACACCTAAAAAATCACTAAATGATTCACCTAAAAAATCACTAAATGATTCACTACCTAAAAAATCGCTAAATATTCAAAAATCTAGTGATAATACACCTAAAAAATCGCTAAATATTCTAAAATCTAGTGATAATACACCTAAAACTGATTTACCACCTAAAAACAGTGATAAAACACCTAAAAAATCACTAAATGACTCAATAGCAACACCGAAAAAATCCCTAAAAAAATTAAAAACTCCTAACGTATTACCTAAAAAATCACTAAATCTTAAAAAGTCCCTAAATCCACCTACAGAATTGTTAAATAATCGAAAATCTAGTGATTCACCGATTTTACAATCTGACATTGAATTAGACCAATCGGATGATAAATTAAATCAATCAATTGATGATATACCGTTAATTAACCGAAAATCTCTTGATTTTTCACCGAAAAAAGTAATTAACCGGATGTTGCGAAGCAAAACACCGGTTAATAACAAAAAACTAGGTGAATCGCAAATACAAAATGCGAGTAATGTTTCACCGAAAATGTTACGTGGTAAAAAATCGAAACAGATTACCGGAAGAAGAATATCACTAATAAGCTATAAACCGTATAATACGTCGCCAAAATCTACGATAATAAATTTAAAATCTAGCGATATTTTGCCTAAACAGCAGAAACATAATCACAAATTGAATTTAGGTGTAAAAAATGCGGCGATGCCTACAACAGTTATTAGTCATAAAATAAAAAATAAACGTAGATTACATAAACAGTATTTGAGTAAAAAATTGAATCCGAAGTTGAAAATGTTGCGATCGGCTGATTTAACAAATAATCAAAATGACGAAGTTAAATCGTACAAGGAGCTTACGCCCAAAATGAAAGAAAAGCTTCCGATAAAAGCGGTTGAGACCAAAAGTGAACATTACGTGAAAATCGGAGTGAAAACAGGTTTGTTAAATTTATACATATAAAAGATTTATCGCTATCGTCGGAACTGATTAAAAAGAGGAAACAATCGATTATTTAAAATAAATTATCTCTTTTCTTTAGAATTGGACGTATTCGCTCCGGAAGTCGGTTGCCTGGCATGGTCTCGGGTTGGGACTTATCCGTTTTGGCCTTCCATAATCACCTTTGAACCGAATACTACGCGATTTAGTAAATATATACGTAAGTGTTTACATTCTACAGGCCTAATCATGGATACACTATATAAATAAAGCCTTACATATACATACAAATGTTTCGCGAGCCATTCTGTATTGTTTGCCAATCAATCAATAACAATATCATTTTATCTCTTAACAAATCATGATTATAATTGTATTTGAATAGATTATTCATTTCAGAAATGATATAAGTGTATTTAATATTTGATTTGTTTCAGCTACTGGACGCGGAAAATCTTTATGCTATCATGTCCATTTTTTCGGCGATAACGGCCGAAGATCGTGGGTGTTCAGTTCGCACATTTACCCGTTCAAGAAACGAAGCGATTTGGAAGTTATGGCACTTTCTGTTTCCAAAAAGGTAACTTATTACTTATATCATATTTGGAATATTATGAAGTTATTTAATACAAATCACAATTTTATACGAATTGTAAATATTACAATATTTAAAATTTATTATTTAAAAATTAAAGAGGAATCACAATAATAAATGATCTATTATGGCCAGTAGGCTAATAAAACTGGGTTAACGCGTGGGTACCATGTGCCCATATCATATATAAAATACAGTCCACTTCTCACCGATCGATCTGTTTAATTTTTCATTTAATTGTTTTGTAATTGTAGACCTAATTATGGATACACTACATAAAGCCTTACATATACACAACGCGTGGGTACCATGTGCCCATATCATATATAAAATACAGTCCACTTCTCACCGATCGATCTGTCTAATTTTTCATTTAATTGTTTTGTAATTGTAGACCTAATCATGGATACACTACATAAAGCCTTATATATACACAACGCGTGGGTACCATGTGCCCGTATCATATATAAAATGCAGTCCACTTCTCACCGATCGATCTGTTTAATTTTTCATTTAATTGTTTTGTAATTGTAGACCTAATCATGGATACACTACATATACACAACGCGTGGGTATCATGTGCCCATATCATATATAAAATACAGTCCGTTTCTCACCGATCGATCTGTCTAATTTTTCATTTAATTGTTTTGTAATTGTAGACCTAATCATGGATACACTATATAAATAAAGACTTACGTATACACACAAACGTACGCGAGCAATTGCATTATATACTGTATTGCTAATCAATCAATAACAATATCATTTTATCTCTTAAAGAATCATGATTCTAATTGTACTACTATTTTGTATTTGAATAGATTATTCAATGCACATTAATAACGTCACCCACAGTATCTACTTTAATTTTAACATTTCTAATTTTATCGTTTTAATAAATAACCAGTGGCAAGACTGGACCTTTGCAGTAGTACAGTATTTATTAAAAGTAATAAATGGAATATATTAATATACAAATAGGTCAGATTTCTCGATGTATTGGCGCATAGTATATAGTTTATATATTTTAGAGATAGCGTTCTACACATTCATTCATATAAACATATACATCTGAGTATTTATAAATGAGATATATTAATATACAGCTAGGTCAGATTTTTGAAAGTTTTGGTGCATAGTATATGATTTATTAATTTTACAGATAGAAATATATAAACAAAGCGTTCTACACATTCATTCATATAAGCACATACATCTTGGTATTTATAATATACTTGTTTGAGAAAGCTTTGCATACAAAAGTTATTCAATTCTATAATATTGTTCATTTTGAATTTAATTGTTTAGTACATAGTTTATATATTTTGCAGATAGCATTCTACACATTCATTTATATAAACATTATACATCTGAGTATTTATAAATGACATATGTTAATATACAAATGGGTCAGATTTCTCGATGTTTTGGCACCTAGTACATATTTTATTAATTTTACAGATAGAAATATATAAACATAGCGTTCTACACATTCATTCATATAAACACATACATCTGGGTATTTATAATATACTTTTTTGAGAAAGCTTTGCTACAAATATTATTCAATTCTATAATATTGTTCATTTTGAATTTAATTATTTTTCTGTAAATGCAGCAATTTTGAAGATATTAAAAATTAGATAAGAATAATAATCCTCTCCAACTGTAAGATTATACGCAAAACCTAATCAGATCTTCGCGCAATACGAAAAAGTTCCGTATAAAATATGTACTTAGTATGACTGCATTTTATTATTTTCTGAAATGTGATAATAAAATGAGCTCTAATTCTACATATATTTTGAATTTCCATTTCAGTCAAAACCAAGAGACGCCAGACACTTATCAGCGTTCATCATTCACCCGAACCGATTATCAAAATGGGAAACTGCCGTCAGTGAATCCCAAAGTTTAACAAACTATCCACCCGAAGTTCGCATCAAAAAATTCTTCGAACTAGTCAACACAACCGCCAATAAAAAAAAACGTAAATTCGCCTCGATTAAATCACCAACAATCGACAAAGCAAACAAACGCTTAAAACTCGACAAAACATACCTAAACTCAACAAACTCAACCCGCAGTTCCCGATCAAACAGTCCAAAATCACGGCGACAATCCTCTGAAATAAAGCAACAAAACATTGACGACGACATAAAACCCATAATTTTCGAAGAATTAGACGAACGGGCATTAATAAAAAAGTTTAAAAACGCTAAAATGGGGAATAGTACCGAAATCATAGATCTAGAGAAAATGGACTTGTCTAGAAAATTGCGGAAATCGGTGCCGATGGAATCGCCGAAAACTTCGATCGTATTTTCGGATGATTCGGATTCAGAGTCGAAGGATTCGCGTGGATCATTCGAGGATAAAATTAAGAATGAGGCGCGGGATACTCCAAGCCCTATATTTTATGTTTCGGCTGCAGTTCGGCAAAAACGCATTAATTTGTTGAGACGCGTTACGAAAGAGCGGGTTTGTAGTATTTGCGGGAAAGGAGACGTTGTCGCAAAGTGTAAGGGGTCTTGTTCTGGTTTTTATCACATTGAATGTGATAAGAAGATAAAGAAGAAACTAGAAAAATCATTAGCGATTCTTACTGAAGATTCGGATTCTAATGTGGATTCAGATTTGGAAAAGCAAAGATCTTCTTCAACTGAAACGAAAGATAGTAGTTTCTCTGAAAAATCGGATAATAAACCAGAGATCATAGATATTAACAGTAATAAACCGGATGACGACTGCAAAAATGAAGATTCAACTGAAGTGAAACTTGAAGAAATATCAAATACATCAAAAGATGAAGAAACACAATCTGTCGAAACTTATAAGGTTGAAGATGAGCTTAAAATTGAAGAAATAAAATCTGAAAGTGCTTCAGATGAAGAAAACTCGCCATCAAAACGTATTTCATTAGCCGATAAAATCGATATGAAGATGCAAGAAGTTATGAAAGGTTTAATTACGCAAACGAAATACACGGATTCCACTACGGACGAAGGCAGCGAAAGCGAATTATCCGAATCTTTCAACCAAGTCAAATCCCCATTAAAAGTCACCCAGTCGGATTCAATTGATAGTAAATGTGCATCAGAGATTAGTAAATCGTCCGATTTACTAAATTCGAATAGTAACGATGTAAAAGAACTGATCAATGAGACCGAAAATGAATCAGTAGATTGTAAATTAACGCCGAAAGTTACGCAACGGATAATTAAACATGTGACTGCTGATGGAGAGTTTAGCGTAGTTGAGGATGTGGTTGAGGAAGAAATGGATGAGTACGATTTTTCGAAGTTTAAATGTTCGCATTGCTCACTAGGTGTAAAACCGCCTTGTTTTATTTGCGGTAATGATATAGCGAAGTCTGGAGATGACAAAAAGCATAAATGCACGACTGGGCAATGCGGTAAATATTACCATTACGAATGTTTGAAAGATTGGCCGCAGGCGAAGTGGGTGATCACGAGTATTAAGAAGAATGTGAACAATGAGAACTTATGTTGTCCTTATCACAACTGCCATACATGTATTTCTGGTGAGTTTATTTTATTTTTATATATTCAGCGCTTCCATTTTGTAGGTTTATAAAGTGATCCCTATTACCCATTAAATGTTCGTTCACAGGCATATGACGTAGGATGCCTATAGCACTTTTTCCAAAATCAGACAAATCGGTACATCGATTTTATTCCCTAAACCATTCATAAATATTTAAACCAAAAATTAGTCCAGAAATGTTTATACATTTTGTTCTTGAACGCGAAACTTCCGACTGGCGTGGACCCGATACGCATTCACTATTTCCGCTTTTATTAACTTTTTCCAAAATCGGTCACTATTTTAAGATTTTATTCACTATAGTCATAAATGTATGAAAAGTATTAAACCCGCTAAAAATTCGTCAATGTTCTAACTTCGTTGATTCAAAACCGATTTTCAACTTTTTTTTTTTTTTCGGCAAAAGTTTATAGAAAAGTTTCCCATAGGTAAGAACAGCATCTTGTGGTTTTTATTTTTTCAATTGTCAATTAGCAAATATGTGTTTCTACTTTCTTTTACAAAGTAATTTACGTGTAAGTCTTGTAATCATGAACAATTTCGAACGGATATACACGTTTTGACCTTCCCTGAATCAAATGTGACTATTTTCGGAATGACGTCTGTGTGTGTGTGTCTGTCTGTGAACGCTCTTACACGCAAATACTGTCTAACGTTAAATTGTGAAACCGGAAGTGCATGTTTACTCTAAGCATTTTTTGTTCTATTGCCAATATCACTAGAACGGCTGCACTTATGGCAAAATTAGTTATATTCATAATGATAGATATTAATATTTCGCACAATTTTTGTTTTAAAAGTTTCTTCAAAAAATGTACCAGTTACGAGAAAACTGCTACGGAAAATCTTAAATATCTTATTTATGTTGCTATGTATTTGCATATAGTTTAATCAATCATATTATGAATTGTGTAAAAACTACGTAAAAGAAAGTCGAGTACAGGCCACTCTAGTTTTTTAATACACTCTTAATTAAAATATGTATAACTCATGATTATAATTGTACTTCTATTTTGTATTTGAATAGATTATTCAATGTACACAGTATCTACTTTAATATTTCTAATTTTAACGTTTTAATAAATAACCAGTGACGTGGCTTGACTTTGATTTACACAGAGGCACAGTATTTATTAAAAGTAATAAATGGCATATGTTAATATACAAATAGGTCAGTTTTCTCGTAATGGCGCATAGTACATAGTTTATATATTTTACTGATAGCGTTCTACACATTCATTCATACACATATATACATAATACATTAATTAAAATATGTATCACTCTATAATTTATTTAATCGCCTGAAATTTGATAACCCAAGGTTTTTGGGGTCGCAGATTACGAATCTGGCCTCAAAATCGGTCAAAAAACAAAATGGCGTCTACAAAATGAATATATTATTCACTTTTTTATCTTTTTTTAGTCACTTATTTCACTTTTATCCTTTAAAAACTACACTATTTCACTTTTTTGTATACAAAATTGCTGTGGAAGTCCTGAATCTACTAACAACTAATATAAATACTTAACTAATCGGTCAAAAAACAAAATGGCGTCTACAAAATGAATATTTTATTCACTATTATTCACTTTTTTATCTTTTTTCAGTCACTTATTTCACTTTTGTCCTTTAATAACTACACTATTGCACTTTTTTGTATACAAAATTGCTGTGGAAGTCCTGAATCTACTAACAACTAATCTAAATACTAAACTAATCGGTCTAAAAACAAAATGGCGTCTACAAAATTAATATTTTATTCACTTTTTTATTATTTTTCAGTCACTTATTTCACTTTTATCCTTTAAAAACTACACTATATCACTTTTTTTGTATACAAAATTGCTGTGGAAGCCCTGAATCTACCAACAATTAATCTAAATACTAAACTAATCGGTCTAAAAACAAAATGGCGTCTACAAAATGAACAACTATTATTCACTTTTTTATCTTTTCTCCGTCACTTATTTGACTTTTATCCTTTAAAAACTACACTATTGCACTTTTTTGTATATAAAATTGCTGTGGAAGCCCTGAAGTTGTAAGTAGACAACTAATCTAAATACTACACTAATCGGTCTAAAAACAAAATGGCGTCTACAAAATGATCATTTGGTTCCTTTTTTTAATCTTTTTTCAGTTACTTATTTCACTTTTGTCCTTTAAAAACTACACTATTTCACTTTTATGTATACAAAATTGTTGTATAACAATATAATAGAAAATATCTTGTTTTTTTTTATCAGATGACCCCCGTGGCCCACTTGGGCGCTACGCTCATGAGAAACTAACAAAATGCATCCGATGCCCAACAACTTACCACACCAGTAACCACTGTATACCAGCGGGCACAGAAATCCTGACGACTTCCCAAATCATCTGTCCGAAACACATTTATCAACGGCAAGAACGACACAACCGGAAGGTGAAGATAATGCCGCATGTGAACGCGTCGTGGTGTTTCATCTGTTCCATGGGCGGCTCGTTAATTTGCTGCGAAACGTGCCCCAGCAGTTTTCACGCGGAATGCTTGAAGTTAAATCCGCCAGAGGGACGGTATCTGTGTGAGGAGTGTGAATCGGGGCGGTTGCCGCTGTATGATGAAATCGTTTGGGTCAAATTAGGGGCGTATCGGTGAGTGAATCATATTTTTATTTTATTGATTTGTAATTATGTTTATTGGATATTAAAAATATATTAGCAAATATTGAATATTTCATAGATTGGTCAATTGGATCATGAAATACCTGTAGCTTTAGGTTTTTAATTTAATTCGTTTTCAAAAAAGCAGTTCCTATCGTTTCTTAAATTTAATGATGTAACCTAGGCAGATAGTACTAGACTAATTTGTAGGCACCCTGTGCCCATATCATATACAGAATACACTGATTCATCTGTCTAATTGAATAATTTGACCGGTGGCGATTTTCCATGTTTATTTTTTATTTTTGGCGAATTTAGACCTAATCATAGATACACCAGGTAAATAAAGCATTCCCCTTGCACGGTTTTTTCTTGTGGATACGTCTTCATCTGTCTAATTGAATATTTTGACGGGTAGCTATTTTTTTTTTTTTTTTTTCTTTTGTAAATTTAGACCTAATCATGGGTACACCTGGTAAATAAAGCATTCTCCTTACATGGTTTGTCGTTGTTTTCTCCGTAAATCTATTAAATGATGACGTTTCATCTTTACTATAATCTATTTTATTATTTACTCAACTCGATATGCAACAAACTGTTGGCATTTTGTCGTTAATTCAAAAATCACTTATTGATACGTGATACGAACTAACAGTGATTATAAATAAACTAATTACTGCTCATAAATCACACACAATATACGCCTAAATACTGCTTCTATTTTTGTATTAACTATTCACCTACAATTTTTTTATTTTGAAATTTAAAAATGAGGCATTTGCTTTCTTTATAAATAACCAGTGCCGTCACCAATAAAGGCTTGGCTCCGCCACTAGTAGTATATATATATATATATATATATATATATATATATATATATATATAGAAACATATAAACCAAAGCGTTCTACACATACATTCACATAAACACATACAATATATTTATTTTGACATTTAATAATTGTTTTGACGTTTAAAAAAGTGGCATTTGTTTTCTTTATAAATAACCAGTGCCGTCACTAATAAAGGCTTGACACCGCCACTAGCAGTATACATAGAAACATATAAACAAAGCATTCTACACATACATTTACATAAACACATACAATTTTATTTTTTATTGCATTTAATAATTATTTTTACATTTAAAAATGTAGCATTTGTTTTCTTTATAAATAACCAGTGCCGTCAGTAATAAATGCTTGGCTCCGCCACTAGTAGTATATATAAAACATAAACAAAGCGTTCTACACATATATTCACATAAACACATACATACATATTTTGACATTTAATAATTAATTGTACGTTTAAAAAAGTTGTATTTGTTTTCTTTTATAAATAACCAGGGCCGCCGCTGTAATAAAGGCCACTGATACTAACAGTAGAAACATAAAAACAAAGCGTTCTACACATATATGCACACAAACGCATATATCTGGGTGTTTATATGTATAATATAGATGGGTTTTGTTGTAAGTTCCTACAAAATATCTTTTTATTATTTTCAAACCCCAAAAATTAAATTTCATTGTGTAAAATAGACCGTGCCGTTTAGAACCATACAATATATACAATATGGCATATTTTTGTGCAACGAAATTTTATTATTGCAGCTGTAAAATGGTAAATTCCAAAAAAAAATCATTTTATAGCTAGAAGAATGAAATTTCGCTGTAAAAAAAAATATGCTATATTGTATGGTTCTAGACGGCACATTTTACAAAATTATTTTTATAAAGCTTAATATATCTGGAATTAATAGATATTTACCGGTGCTAGACAGAGAACGAGATATAAACTCGTGTTGCCTCTTAAGTAAAGTATCGTATATGCCCACTTTGCCAAAGTGTGACGTATAGCTTAACTTGAATCGCGCATTAAAGAATTAATCTAGTTTAGTGCGTTTTGTGACTGCGACTAATCAGTATCTTGCGAATGATTGATTGATTCTAATAGATGGTGGCCAGCACAAATAATCTTCCCAATCGAAGTGCCGGACAAAGTGAACAATTTCCCACATAACGTCGGTGAATTTGTGGTCAAATTTTTCGGTTCGCACGATTATTACTGGGTGAATCGGGGCCGGGTCTTCCTGTTCCAAGAGGGTGACACCGGACACGCGTCTACCAAGAAGTCTACGGTGGATGGACTCTTCATCAAAGCCATCGACGAAGCTATCAAAGCCCACAAAATATTCCAAGGTAAAAACAAGATTTTGTTTCATTTTTATCTTCTTAGACGATGTCTAAACGGGTAATCTTAATTTCTTTTAACGGAAATACACGTTTTGAGCTTTCTGGAGTTAATTATTTTGAATGATGTCGTGTGTGTATGTCTCCTTTGTTTGATTTTTTTTATCTTAAACGAAATCTAAAGGGGTATATAGTAATCTTTATTTTTTTAACGGAAATACACGTTTTGAGCTTTCTGGAGTTAATTATTTTGAATGATGTCGTGTGTATATGTATCTCTTGTTTGATTTTTTATTTTATCTTAAACGAAATCTAGACGGGTATATAGTAATCTTTATTTTTTTAACGGAAATACACGTTTTGAGCTTTCCTCGAGTAATTATTTACAATGATGACGTGTGTGTATGTCTCTCTGTGTGTCTCTGAACGCTCTATGCTCTATTGAATAAATTGTTAAAGATGTATAAAATATACATTACATTTTTAAGTAATTATTAATTTTTTAACGTTCGGTTGATTAAAAATTGTAAATTTTGAGAATTTGGACTTCAACGTTTCACTTTTTTTTTTTAATTCTCAAGAGAAAATGTTAATTTTTGACAATATTTAATTGTAATATGATTTTATTTTGTTTTCCTTTTGTATATGAAGTTTTTTTTTTGTACGTAAAATTTTGTGTGTACAGAAAATAAAGTATTGTTTATTTTTAAATATCGTCAGAAATTACAATCTTTATAAAATATCTATTAAAAATTACTTGAAGTTTGCAGATTTTATGAATAAAATAACTAAAAATTTACAGTTTTGTATTTCTTATACGTAATTTATAAAATAAAGCATTGTGATCACAAAAAAATTCATTCTGCGAGCCTATGAATCCATTTAGGCAATTTTCACAATAACGTCTGTGTGTGAACGAAATGTAAATTTACATCTAACATTATTTATATGTGTTCCCCTAATTATTTCCCTAGATTTTAGAGCTAATTCAAGTATATTTACTTAATTGTTTCATGATAATTGCAGTATCAACCTTTTAAATTATAACAATATTATCGGAGAATGCGTTCATTTTGTTCATGTAATAAAATAATGTAAATATAAAAAAATCTATACATAAATCTTTGATTATACGTATAAGTCCTGTGTAGGCCACTGCAATTTTTATTTTAATTGATAAAGTTATAATTCCCATCGTCTTCAGTTATTTATTGTTTATTTTCATTAGTCAACCGATTATATGTTCGTCTCTCATGTTACAAAACAATAAATAATCAATTGTAATAATTACTTGGAAATATCTACTATAAACTGAATATCGTATGAACTATTCACTTGAAATTTTATATGAAATATAATAAATAAATAGGCAATTATACTTGTAGCGAATTACATATTTTAAATTTCATAATTATCATTTTTAATATTTTTTAGTTTTCACATACATCAATAAATGTTCACATTTGTTTTCATGCACTTCTCTGCGACATTCTAGTTGCTATAGGGTTCAAAGTTTACGCGCACGCACGCATTTTTAGTTCGCCGTACGAAGTACCGAAGAAGCTAAGCATTCGGTCGTGTGTCGCCCTGAATCCAAAAATATATATAACTTATATACTCGCTCGCTCGTAAGACCAAATTCGTGCCCTCTACTCCTCTGAAGGTACCGGAGCGATTTACACCAAATTTACTACATATATTATTTAGCATCCCATTTGAATCCGCTCGCAGTTAAAATCTAATCGCCCGTATACTTCCCGAGTTATAGGGCCCCAAAATTTGAAGCCCCCCTTAATACTGCCCTTATAAAAATAATTAAAACACCCAAAAATTCTACTAATAATTTCTTCTTAGATATTTTATGTCTACAAATTGTTAACCAAAAGGCCATAATAATTTAAAACCACTGCTCGCAAAGCATATTTTACCTAAAGGTGAGCTTTACGCATTGGTGCGTTTTACGTGTACCAAATCTTGTTTTTATTCGATTGTAAATAATATCCTTTTAATATTTTATGTTGTATGTTTATATTTGTAATATAATTATTAATTGTTTTAAAAATAATTAATGTGAATGTTTGAAACTTTAATAAACTTAATGAATAATATGTGAAATTCCTGTTTATAATTTGCAGAGGCTCGCAATGAACGCGCCGCCGAAGCTCGTAATGGAATGAAACCACCACCGTTCGTAAGAATAAAAGTAAACCGACCTGTCGGTGATGTACGTTCAACGGATGCCGACACTAGCAATACGACACCCTGTGATTGTGATCCGACTTGGAAACAGCCGTGCGGACCAGATAGTGATTGTTTGAATAGGTATTCTTTTAATTTTTTTACATTTTTACTTTCTTTTACGAAGTAATAAGTAAGTATTGTAATCATGAAAAATTTCGAACTCGAGATTTCAACGGATACACAACCTGAATCAAATGTGACTATTTTCGGAATAACGTCTGTGTGTGTGTGTGTGTCTGAACGCTCTAGGGCCAAAACCTTCGGACGTAAAACTATGAAACTTCAAATTTAAGACTTGTATATGCCCTAGATGTGCACCTCCTATCTTTGAAAAGAATATTCAAACCGGAAGTGCGCATGTTTACTCTATGCATTTTTCTCTCAATATCACTAGAACGGCTACACTTACGGCAAATATAGTTATGTTTATAACGAAAGAGATTAATATTTCGCACAATTTTTGTTTGAAACATTTATTCAAAAATTGTACCAGTTGCGAGAAAAATGCTACACGAAACATTATAAATATGTTGTTTACGTTGCCATGGATTCGCATGTACAAAATCGGATCATCTGCTATTTTGACAGGAAAACAAAATAGACTCAATTAGATAAATGACATTTCAGGATATTTCTGTAGAGTATTGGTTAGGTTAGGTTCGCGATTCGCATGTAGCTTATAAAATCGCATCATCTGCTATTTTGACAGGGAAACAAAATAGACTTAATTAGATAAATGACATTTCAGGATATTTCTGTAGAGTATTGGTTAGGTTAGGTTCGCGATTCGCATGTAGCTTATAAAATCGGATCATCTGCTATTTTGGCAAGAAAACAAAATAGACTCAATTAGATAAATGACATTTCAGGATATTTCTGTAGAGTATTGGTTAGGTTAGGTTCGCGATTCGCATGTAGCTTATAAAATCGGATCATCTGCTATTTTGACAGGAAAACAAAATAGACTTAATTAGATAAATGACATTTCAGGATATTTCTGTAGAGTATTGGTTAGGTTAGGTTCGCGATTCGCATGTAGCTTATAAAATCGGATCTTCTGCTATTTTGACAGGAAAACAAAATATACTCAATTAGATAAATGACATTTCAGGATATTTCTGTAGAGTATTGGTTAGGTTAGGTTCGCGATTCGCATGTAGCTTATAAAATCGGATCTTCTGCTATTTTGACAGGAAAACAAAATAGACTCAATTGGATAAATGATATTTCAGGATATTTCTGTAGAGTATTGGTTAGGTTAGGTTCGCGATTCGCATGTAGCTTATAAAATCGGATCATCTGCTATTTTGACAGGAAAACAAAATAGACTTAATTAGATAAATGACATTTCAGGATATTTCTGTAGAGTATTGGTTAGGTTAGGTTCGCGATTCGCATGTAGCTTATAAAATCGGATCTTCTGCTATTTTGGCAAGAAAACAAAATATACTCAATTAGATAAATGACATTTCAGGATATTTCTGTAAAGTATTGGTTAGTTTGACAGCTGATTTTGGTTATTTATATATATATATATATATATATATATATATATATATATATATATAATGTGAACTGCATAAAAGAAAGTTGAGTGCAGGCCACTCCTGATATTTTATTCCTGCTAAATTATTATAAATTCTGAATTAACTAAAAGTACTTCCGCTAATTACAAACAAACGTGACGCAAACTATGAAGAAAAATAATTTATAAATTTTAAATTTGTTTTAAATTATAAAAATGTCCCTATTACTCAGTTTGTGCACAGGCATATGACGTAGCATGCCTATGGTACCGCGAAACTCAAAAATATAGATGAAAAAACACGTTTAGCTTAAATTAATTTATGCTATATATATATATATATATATTATAATTTTTTTTTTTTTTTTTTTTCTCAATTTAGGATTCTTATGACCGAATGTAACCCGCTAGTGTGCGCAGCCGCTAACCGGTGTCGTAATCAACAGTTCGAAAAGCGTCAGTATACGCCAGTAGCGCCGTTTAAGACACCCGCTCGCGGTTGGGGCCTTAAAACGTTGGTTGATATCAGCAAAGGCACATTCGTAATTGAGTACGTCGGTGAAGTTATCAACGAGGCGGAGTACAGGAGGCGAATTAAACGAAAACATGAGCAAAAAGATGAAAATTATTACTTCTTAACCATCGACAAGGATCGCATGATTGATGCCGGACCAAAAGGTATTACTAATATTTTTTTTGTTTTTTGGTTGTTTTGCTTAATTAAGTAATGGATTTTTATATATTTTTACTTGAACAAAGTCCTATAGGAAGTATTACAAATTCAAAATTTTGTGTTTGTTTAAAGCATTATTTTATTAACTAGGTTAACCGGAGGGCACCAAGTGCCCATATCGTATACACCAATCCATCTGTTTAATTGAATAATTTTATGGATGACGATTTTTCACCTAATTGATATACACTATATACATAATGCATTTCCCTTACACGGTTTTTCTTCGTGGACACGTTTTGTATTTTCTTTGTTTTCTCCGTAAATCTATAAAAAGATACTATGTCATCTTTATTTTAATCAACTTTATTATTTATACAACTCGATATGCAACAAACTGTTGGCATTTGGTCGTTTATTCAAAAATCAAATAATAGATACGTGAAATTATCTGTGGACCCTGACAGTGATTATAAATAAACTTACTGCTTCTCACACAATATATATATATATTAAATTTAGATACTGCTTCTATTTTTATATTAACTATTCACCAGAAATCAAATAATAAATTCGTGAAGTTATTTGTGGTGTGAACGCAGACAGTGAATAAACTTACTGTTTCCCACAATTTACACACAATATATAATAAACTTAGGTACTGCTTCTATTTACGCATGTATTCACACACAATATATTAATTTTGATATTTAGGAACGTAGTTTTTTTTTTTTTTTAATCAACTAGTGCAACCACTGGTAATAACCATAGCATACGTATAAGCAAAGCGTTCTACTCACACATTCATACATTCACATATAGATTTCAAGCTATCTGTGATGGTCAACACTGACAATGATTATAAATAAACTTTGTGCTTCTCACAATTCACACACAATACATAATTGTTCTATTTTTGTATTCGCTATTCACAACTAATATATTTTATTTTGATATTTAATAGTTATTTTGATGTTTAAGAATGTAGTTTTTGTTTTTTCACATTTAGGAACTTAGCTATTGTTTTTTAAAACAACTAGTGGCACCACTGGTAATAACCATAGCATACATATAAGCAAAGCGTTCTACTCACACATTCATACATTACATACATCTGGGTGTGTATATATATAACGTTAGCGTTATGGTGTGCCGCTATTGGTAGTAATCATAAAAACATATAAACAAAGCGTTCTACGCACACATTCATACATTACATATATCTGGGTGTTTATATATATATATATATATATATATATATATATATATATAAACATTAGCGTTATGGGGTGCCGCTATTGGTAGAAATCATAGAAACATATAAACAAAGCGTTCTACACACACATTCATACATTACATGCATCTGGGTGTTTATATATATAAACGTTAGCGTTATGAAAATTGTTTTATTTCCGTAATTATCCACTTATCCAAGCACCATCGATAATCGATTAACTTTGGATACAACTTTTTCAACTTATATATATAATGTACAAGAAAGTCCAGTGTAGGACACCACAGATTATTATTTTACAAATCAACAACTTATCAATACTTATTTATGTAATTCCATAGGCAACGTAGCTCGTTTCATGAACCACTCTTGCAATCCAAACTGCGAAACGCAAAAGTGGAACGTTAACGGTGGCACCCGCGTCGGTCTGTTCGCCATCATGGACATACCCCAGGATGCAGAATTAACATTCAACTACAACTTAGAATGCGTCGGCGAAGAGAAGAAAGAATGTAGATGCGAAGCGCCTAATTGCAGCGGGTTCATCGGCGTGAAAGCCAAACAGGAGGAGACATCGAAAAAGAAACGGAAATCAATCGTGAAACTAAAGAAAAGAACAAGGAAACGGAAAACTAAGAAGAAGAAGCAGCGGGTGGAAGCGGTCACATGTTTCGTGTGCGGTGAACCGGCGCCGACGCAGATATGCGACCGAGACGCCTGCAATAAGGTGTACCACCTGCAGTGCGTTCAACTGGAATATCCCCAAGACGGTAATTTTATTCTAATCATAAAAAATTTAATTAAAACTATCAGGTTCATCTAGTTCGATGTAATGCCGCTCCGTTTTCGGCTATTTTAGATGGTGGCGCTACCATCGACTTTGAATGTTCAAGCAATCATGCACGCACAGTATTAGAAATTAGCTATTTTTACGCTATAATCATTGATATTCCATCGAATAATGACTGTGTATTGATTATAAAGCCATTATGGACACATTGTAACACTTTTGGTCAAAGTTATATTGCTTAATTACATAAAACTACTCAAAACCTATCATGATTAAACAAACCTCTATTACGCAAAAATCAACCGACTAACCTTTATAAAAAAAAATATCAGTGAATTCGTAATTGCATAAATAATGCCTGGTAAAAATATTTTTTATTTTGAACGTACAGTTTCGAAGATAAAAAATAAAAATCCCCAAAATAGGTCATGATTAAACAAACCCCGATTACGCAAAAACCAACCGACTAACCTTTATAAAAAAAAATATCAGTGCATTCGTAATTGCATAAATAATGTCTGGTAAAAATCTTTTTTATTTTGAACGTACAGTTTCGAAGATAAAAAATAAAAATCCCCATTTTTTATAGTTTTTATTTTTTAACTTCGAAACTGTACGTTCAAAATTAAAATCATTTTTGACCAGGCATTATTTATGCAATTACGAATGCACTAATATTTTTTTATAAAGGTTAGTCGGTTAATTTTTTTTTTTTTTTAGCTTGATTGTATATATTTTGAATTTCTGTGTAGGCAAATGGTTCTGCCCATGGCACAGCTGTAATACGTGTACCAAACGAACAGCGCGATCCTGTTACAAGTGTATTAACTCTTATTGCCCGTTACATTCGAAGGGAAATATTCGATATGATCGAGTCAAAGGGTTCATTTGCAGTCAACACGATGTAAGTACTTATTATAGTCATACAATTATATGTAAAACACAATAGGTCAGTTTTCTCGTAATGGCGCATAGTACATAGTTTATGTATTTTACAGATAGCGTTCTACACATTCATTCATATAAATATATACATTATATATTAATTGAAATATGTATATATAACTCTTTCATTTATTTAATCGCCTGAAATTTGATAACACAAGGTTTTTGGGCTCGCAAATTACGAATCTGGCCTCAAATCGGTCTAAAAACAAAATGGCGTCTATAAAATGAATATCTTATTCACTTTTTTATCTTTTTTCAGTCACTTATTTCACTTTTATCCTTTAAAAACTACAGTATTGCACTTTTTTGTATACAAAATTGCTGTGGAAGCCCTAAACACAAATATTATATATATTCCATTATCGATTACTTAAAACACTATATTTTACACTTTAAACGCGAAACTTCGCCTGGCATGGACCCGATACACCAACTCCTTGTCTGATCCTCAACTCTGCTCTTTTAGTACTTGTTTAATTTTGATTTAAAGAATTATGGTCGCCCTTTGTTTTTAGCTCGCGCCGTATAGAATGTACAAAAAAGCTATAGTAATCGGTCGTGTATCTGTAACATGCTCGGATCCAAAAATAATCTTAACAAAAATAAGTTCTTGTTTTTTCGCCCTGAATCCAAAAATATAACTCATATACTTGGATGTATGTAACTCGTCTGAAGGTACCGGGCCGATTTTTATGAAATTTGATATACATATAATTTCCACACCCGTGATGTTCCCGTCGCATTTTAAATCCAATCATCTGTACAGGGCCAGAGTTATAGGGCCCCAAAAATTGAAATACTCCTAAATACTGCCCTTAGTCAACTTTTAAAAAATTTAGAATTTTCTACTAAATATTCTAAGATATTTTATATCTAAAGTTTTTTCAAATTGTGAGCCTATAGGATTAAAAAAAAATATATAAATATATTTTAAAGTAAATCAGACATTGAACGCCATCTGTAAGTGAAACGAGGAAGTCATGTGACAGTAGTTTCTTTGGTTATATTTCCCATTATATAAACTGCTTTTGTGATTTAAATAATAAAATTAGGAAATGTTCATCAAATAATTTTCATAATCCTTGGCTAATCCGAACGATATTAACGCATGTGTGCAATTTTAAATGTGGGGTTATGGAAATTAATACTGGTACAGGAATAAACAGATCTCGGGATCATAATTGGTTAGATTGGTTCAGTGGGCACTGTGAGTATAATGTCGATGATTTAGAATTATATACCTAAACTCAGAAATGCATTTATTTTATATTAAATGCAGAAGAAATGTCTTCAAACATTCAAGACTACATAAACCAAATTTTAAAGACTCGTATATTATTACATTGTATAAAACAATAATTTGAATATGTTCCAATAATGAATTGCTATCGCTTTTAGTATTGTATTTATTGCGATTGGGCTCGCTGGTAGCACTGGCGCTAGCGCCATTTCTTGTTTTTTTTGTAGCAATCTAATTAGTTTTATTTAAATTTCCAGACCAAAGATACTGATATGACTGATTCTACTGACTCAAAACAGAAATCAATAAAACCACCGAAACCACGCACACTTTCTGAAACCGATCGAACATCAACTGAAAAAGAAGACTCTCGAGTATCGACACCCGCGTATTTAACAAGAACTAATAAACGTAAATCTTCGCTTAAATCTTCAAGACGCTCTTCAGAAATATCTGTAAATTCCGAAATAAACACAATAGAAACTGAATTAATATCAGATATTGAACATTTTGATGATAATTCGAAGAAAACTGCTGCCGAACTAAAGAAGATTGAAGAAAATAAATCAATTATGGATGATTTGCGGCAAATCACAGGAAACGCAAAAGAATTAAAAACGCCTGTTTCTTCCGAAAGTAAATCAGTACATAAAGTTAGCAAATTGAAGAAAAGTGTTGTTTCTTCGCGAATGTCTACAAGAAATTCAACTCCAGTACCAGATATAATAGTTATTGATTCAGATGAAGATCTCACTGTTAAATCAACAACACATACTTCAGTTAAACCAAGTTTAATAAAAACGAAATATGTTTTGCCTTTAGAAGAATTGTCGATTATAAAACAATTAGTTAATTCTAGTAAATTTGATACTAAGTTGAAAGATAAAACTGAAAATGAAGAAAGTTCAGATGAAGAATTATCCTTAGCTAAACAATTTCACAAAAGTACGCCAAGTCTAAAGAAGAAGAAAATTCAAGAAAATATTACAAAAACTGGAAAATCTACTCCAA
The DNA here is from genome assembly GCA_933228885.1 of Leistus spinibarbis. Classification (NCBI taxonomy): domain Eukaryota; kingdom Metazoa; phylum Arthropoda; class Insecta; order Coleoptera; family Carabidae; genus Leistus; species Leistus spinibarbis. The sequence continues at coordinate 7,403,843 of OW121803.1, read as the reverse complement.
GTTCAGATGTAATTAAAAGATCGATGAATAATTCTATAAAAACACGAAAAATTTCTTCTTCTATTGAAAAAACAAAGGAAGATTTAACAGAAAGTGCGACACATAATGAAAAGGAAAATAAGTTTTTAAAAGAAGTTGAAGAATTTGAAAATGTAGATTTGAAGAAACGAAAAGCATTGAGCTTACGAGAATCACTGGATGAAGAAGACACCAATGATGATAAATCATCTAGTGAAGACAACATACCGTTGGTCATATACAAAAAGAAGAAAATGAATCCTGACCACAATGCAGAAATAGAAGATTCATTTGTTGAATACGCCCATTTAGTCGATTTAAAAACTACTACTAAAATAGAAAAAATACAAAATAATTCTTCAAAGGAGCATATTTCTTCGACAGAGTTAGCTGCTTCGGACGAAAGTTCACTTATTACTGATTCAGATTCTACTTGGGAAGAAAATCTAGATGTGAAACGACAATTAAAAAAACCGAAGAAAACTAAAGATACACCTAAATCAACTGCCTCTGGCGTAACAACCAAAACTGAAGAAGACGAACCTACAATCATCTCTTCAAATGAAGAAGACACAGATTTTAAACCTAAAGTGTCTAGATTTAAAAAGAAGAAAGTAATCAGTCAACAACAATCAGGAAATAAACTAAAAATGAAATCACCAAAAATGCTTCATTCACCTGAAACTGAAGCACAAACAGTAAAGCAACCAAAATTGATATATTTGAAGATAGTTGATAGTCCTGAAAAGGAAAAAGGCAAACGTAAATTGATGAAATACGGTCAGGAAATTCAAAAATTAAAAGCAGCTAATCAACGCACTGAGTTAGAGTCTTCATGGATTAAGAAAACTAAATCAACTACATCTAAAGTAGAAGAAATTGAAACGTTCTTAGACAGATTGAAGAAACTTCGAACTGAACCTGAATCTATAATGAAGAAACCTATAGAAATAAAACTACCTTCGCCCGTTGAAATATTGAAGAAACGTCAATCTGATACTGAAGCTCATACAGTAGAATTGAAGAAAGAAGACGAAACACCTAAATCGAAGAAAGTTCCGCGGGAATTATTAAATTTAGTGCATTCTAATCATGTAAAACTAAATAATGTTCAGGCATTAATGGAAGATGTAAATAAATTACATGACGATAGTTTCACTCCAGGTTATAAATCGCAAGATGAAAGTCGCCCGAAAACTAGAAAATTCAATTTGAGTTTACGAAAACGCGAAACTGTCTCCGATTCTGAACAACCATTGCAATTACGTATAAAATCGAAGAATTTGAAACGGAACGTGCGCAGATCTTTACGCAATAAAAGCGATCAAACTATTGTTTTAGAAGACAAGAATGAAAAACTTCGGAAAACGCCAAATGTGCGAAAATCGCTGCGACAACATCAAGAAAACCCAATCGTAAAAGCGATAATTGCTGAAAGTTTGATTGGCTCTGGTTCCGAATATGAAAGCGCTATCGATGAACCGATTCAACCGACTGAATCGGTTAAACGAAAACGGGGTAGACCACGAAAATATCCTCGATTACCCGATAAACCAAAAGAAGAAGAAAGTGTTAAATCAATTGACGAAATTATTAGCATAAAGACGGAGGATGTTTTAATTGACAAAGAAACGGATAATCCAGTTACAACACCAAAAATTCCGGAAGAAGAGCAAGAAGAACCGACTAAGAGACAACGTGGCAGGCCGAAAAAAATTAAACTAATTGCAGAGGAACCACCAAAAAATGTTGAAACCGTAACTGATTTGTATAAAATGAAGTTAAACACAGATCAATTACCAAAAAATCCGTTTGAAAATCATATAAACGAAGTGAAACTAACTGCGAATGTTCCTGAACGACATTTGCGAGTTGTGCTACGAAAACATACGGAAATCGACAGTAAAATTGATAGTAAATTCCTGAAAATGCAAAACGATATTGAGCGTGATCTTCCAATTCGAAAACGAAGTAAATTGCGGTATGAGGCACAATTATAGAAGTCAATCACACAAAAGGTAAGAGAATCATTGTCTCATTCACATAAGAACAATGTAGACCATAGGTGTCAATGACGTCACATAGGAAATACACATAACAACAATATAGATCGTAAATGGTACGAGAATCATTGTCTCATTCACATAAGAACAATGTAGACCATAGGTGTCAATGACGTCACAAATGTTCATAAAATAAAATGGACATGCGACGTTATTACACAATTCCTTAACAATATTGTCTCATTCTCATAAGAGCAATGTAGATCGCAGAGCTATTTAATGACGTCACACAAGGTGTTTATCATATGAATAAACGTGTGACGTTATTAAATAAGAGTAAAAATCGCGTATGACGTCACAATCGGGACTAACACATAAGATCAATTTACACCTAAAGTACATGAGATAAAATGGCGACTTTAATTGTGTCAAACAATGGTATTTCAGTGACGTCACACAATTTTTAAATGGTTCGCGTGACAAAATGGCGTTTCAGTGACGTCATTCAATGTTAATATACCTTTTTGTGTGCACATTGCATTGGGTTACCAATAAATAATACGATTATTTTTAATTTGGGGTTCAGCACGACAACAATATATTATATATTTTATTTTATTATTGTTTTATTTTAAAATATATTTATATATGAGTATTTTGTTATGTTCATTGGATTTTATAATAATAATCATAATTGAATTGAATATATTTTGAGTTTTTTGACTCTTAGTACAAACTTTTTGAATCAAATATTAATAATTATTTAAGAATAAAAATATATGGTTGTCGTTTTAAGCACAATTTTGGATAATTGCGATTAAAATTATATTATCTAAAATGATGCTTTTTAATTTTGAAAAAACGAAATATTTTTAAGATGTGTACAAATTATAAAAGGTTATATTTTTAAAATTAGCGTAACACTGAAACTTGACAAACTACCGAATTATGACAAAATAGTTTTCGAAAACTTCTTTTTTTTTTTTTTTTATAATTGACAAATTTACGGGCACTGGATGTCGTGTACATATTTAAAACCTAGAGTTATTTTGTTTTTTTTTCTTTCTTTTTCTAGTGTAATTCGTATTAAGATTATTATTCTATTGTGAAATTGTTTATATGTTTTATAATTTATTTAAAAATGTATTATATTTGAATTTTTTACATATATAAAACGGTAATTTTTCATTCATTCGTTATTATTAATTATTAATTGAAATTTACAATTATACAACTGCCATATTTGTAAATAAGGGTCGTTATAAATTATCGAATAATTTTGATTGTTGTACATATTTTTGAACAATGGAATTTATTTTGATGACATTTGAACAGAAATATAAAACATTTCAATGAAATAGTAATACTGTTCCAAAATATTTGTATTAGTAATAAAAATAATACTTTTTAATACTGATTTGTGTAATTTATGCTCATTACTCTACACATTAGTAGATACAATTTTGTATTTTTCCTTTACAAATAATAAATCACGTATCTGTTACCATTTTAGAAATATCGCATTTAAGTACAAATTTAAATTTTTAAAATCAATCATTCGTGTCATATCCTTTATTTATTAAATTTCAGTTATAAACTACGTTTTTTAAATCTCAGAAATACGATTTTATATTTATAATTTAATTTGTATGTCAATACTAGTTACTTTTACTTTCTCATACGTAATGTATGAAATTATTGTGGTCACAGATTAAAGAAATCCTCGAAATTTTAATAGAAATATCCGTTTTGTGGGTCCCTGAATTTATTTTGACTATTTTCTCCTATTTATTGCAAAGAATATTTCAATCAAAAGTGCTTATTCGTGTTATTTTTTGTTTATCTCGACAACGGTACAAGTTACAGAAAAAAGATTCTTATAAAAGTTGAATATATTCAAATTTCTAGCAACTTTTATTTGAAAAGTTTTTTCGAATAATGTACCATTTACTAAACTGCTTACTTATGTTATTTTTTTTGTCTATATCTCGAAAACGGCACTAGTTACAGAAAATAGATTCGTATAAAAGTTGAATATATTAAAATTTCTAGCAACTTTTGTTTGAAAAGTTTTTTCGAAAAATGTACCATTTACTGAACTGTGCTTACTTATGTTATTTTTTGTCTATCTCGAAAACGGCACAAGTTATAGAAAAAAGATTCGTATAAAAGTTGAATATATTAAAATTTCTAGCAGCTTTCGTTTGAAAAGTTTTTTCGAAAAATGTATCATTTACTGAACTGTGCTTACTTATGTTATTTTTTGTCTATATTTCGAAAACGGCACAAGTTACTGAAAATAGATTCGTATAAAAGTTGAGTATATTAAAATTTCTAGCAACTTTTGTTTGAAAAGTTTTTTCGAAAAATGTACCATTCACTGAACTGTTCTTACTTATGTTATTTTTTGTCTATATCTCGAAAACGGCACTAGTTACAGAAAATAGATTCGTATAAAAGTTGAGTATATTAAAATTTCTAGCAACTTTTGTTTGAAAAGTTTTTTCGAAAAATGTACCATTCACTGAACTGTTCTTACTTATGTTATTTTTTGTCTATATCTCGAAAACGGCACTAGTTACAGAAAATAGATTCGTATAAAAGTTGAATATATTAAAATTTCTAGCAACTTTTGTTTGAAAAGTTTTTTCGAAAAATATACCATTTACTGAACTGTGCTTACTTATGTTATTTTTTGTCTATCTCGAAAACGGCACTAGTTACAGAAAATAGATTCGTATAAAAGTTGAATATATTAAAATTTCTAGCAACTTTTGTTTGAAAAGTTTTTTCGAAAAATATACCATTTACTGAACTGTGCTTACTTATGATATTTTTTGTCTATATCTCGAAAACGGTACTAGTTACAGAAAATAGATTCGTATAAAAGTTGAATATATTAAAATTTCTAGCAACTTTTGTTTGAAAAGTTTTTTCGAAAAATGTAGCATTTACTGACAAAACGTATTTGAAAATAGTCAAGTTACATTTACGTTTCCCTAGTTACCACACGTATTGAAATGGTTTATATATATATATATTCAAAACTAAGTATAAGTAGAGTGAAGGCCACGTCCGATTAAAAAAAATCAATTTAAAACCACCATAGCTGTTGAGAGTAGTATGGCGGCCTCCTATGTGGCACGGTAAATAGTTACTGTTAAATATGTATAGTTCAGTGATTCAAACCGACCAATCAAATAACTGGGCGGGGTCATGATGTGGGAGGAGTTACAACGTGTAATAAATGCAGAATAGGGAACCGCTGCGCATTATAATTACGAAAAATAATGATATTTGCGCTAAAATATGTATTGTTTGACAATTTACTTTGAAATAATTTTTACATTCGTAAAAAAATGCTTAAATGATTAAATGTAAAATTTGTTCCCAGTTGGTAACATTGTAGAAAATAAGTACAGGTAGCGACATCTATGCGGGAAATCGTAAACTGGGTGTTATCTGAGCGAGTTACTGTTATATATATATAGTTCAGTGATTCGAAGCGACCAATCAAATAACTGGGCGGGTTCATGATAGGGGAGGAGTTACAACGTGTAATAAATGCATTATAATTACGAAAAATATAGATATTTATGTAATTTGCGCTAATTTACTTTGAAATAATCTTTACATTCGTAAAAATTGCTATAAGTTGTCGGATTAAATGTAAAATTTGTTCCCAGTTGGTAACATTGTAGAAAATAAGTGCAGGTAGTGACATCTATGCGGGAAATCGTGAACTGTGTGTGAAGAAGTACAAGAAATTTGATGGATCGAAGATAATTCGACGTCGGTGTACAGTTGTTAATTCAGAATTTCACTTTACCGCTAAAGTGAATTGCATAGTTACTGACGTAATGTTTTTGCTAGTGTTTGACAAGAAAATTCTGTCAAAATGCAATAATTATAATTATAATCCACATGAATCATAGCCAAATTCAACATCTGAATAACTAGTTCAATGTTATTCAAATTATTTGTTTATTATTTTCAATCAATTCCACCAATACGTTGAATAGAAATTCTTTTCTGACCCTGTTGAAGGTGAGCTGCTTCGCATATTTTGTGTACATGTTGTGTTTGTGTATATTTGCTCGGGAATATTGTCATGCATTGATTTTATTGATTTGCCAGTGAACTTAACCTATTTTTACATATTGATCGAACTATGGGCTATCACATTTGTGTAAATCGTTTTTAAGTGTGTGTGTGTGTATTAAATTGAGGTTACATTTAAAATTGCTGTGTTGTGTTCTAAATATAGTTGACAGTTGTGTCAGTGCAAAATATACAGTTACAGTTCTTTTGCCATTGTGCCAGCATATATTCTGATTGTTCTCTGCGAATATTACTTCAGAATATGTGCTTAGTGCAAAGTCTACTATGCCACAACTTCAATAATATTTACGATATGTCCGAACAACGTTTTTCAATAAAATGTTGACAATATTTATTATGCGCGTCAATTGCACAGGTATGTGGGTGTATGAACAAAAAACTATTATTCAAATGAATCCTTTATTAAATTTGTTGTCATTGAAAAAAAAATATCACGCACATTTATGCTTTCACACAATTACCAGCAATTTATATCTTTGTTATTCAACTAAACATAACACAATATATTCGCATTGTTTATAAAACAAACTATCCCATTTATTATTAAAACTAGAAGAAGAAAAAAAAAAACTGGAGTGGTCTTTTCTCGCCTTTCTTATCTGTTTACAATAATATTGCTTTATTTGTTTTAAAATCTACGAAAATAGTTATATTACAAACTGGAGTGGTCTTCCCTCGCCTTTCTTATCTCTTTACAATAATATTGCTTTATTTACAAAAATGAAGAAAACTGGAGTGGTCTTCTCTCGACTTTCTTATCTATTTACAATAATATTGCTTTATTTGTTTTAAAAACTACGAAAATAGTTAAATTAAGAAAACTGGAGTGGTCTTCCCTCGCCTTTCTTATCTGTTTATAATAATATTGCTTTATTTTGTTTTAAAAACTATGAAAATAGTTAAATTACAAACTTTCTTATCTCTTTACAATAATATTGCTTTATTTACAAAAAAATAAGAAAACTGGATTGGTCTTCTCTCGACTTTCTTATCTGTTTACATTAATATTGCTTTAATTTGTTCTAAAAAGTACAAAAATAGTTAAATTACAAACTGGAGTGGTCTTCCCTCGACTTTCTTATCTGTTTTCAAATAATATTGCTTTAAAAACGCCTAAAATAGTTAAATTTCAAATAGAAAAACTGGAGTGGTCTTCTCTCGACTTTCTTATCTGTTTACAATAATATTGCTTTATTTTGTTTTAAAAACTATGAAAATAGTTAAATTACAAACTTTCTTATCTCTTTACAATAATATTGCTTTATTTACAAAAAAATAAGAAAACTGGAGTGGTCTTCTCTCGACTTTCTTATCTGTTTACATTAATATTGCTTTAATTTGTTCTAAAAAGTACGAAAATAGTTAAATTACAAACTGGAGTGGTCTTCCCTCGACTTTCTTATCTGTTTTCAAATAATATTGCTTTAAAAACGCCTAAAATAGTTAAATTTCAAATAGAAAAACTGGAGTGGTCTTCTCTCGACTTTCATATCTGTTTACAATAATATTGCTTTATTTTGTTTTGAAAACTACGAAAATAGTTAAATTACAAATAGAAAAACTGGGGTGGTCTTCCCTCGACTTTCTTATCTGTTTTCAAGTAATATTGCTTTAAAAACGCCTAAAATAGTTAAATTTCAAATAGATAAACTGGAGTGGTCTTCCCTCGACTTTCTTATCTGTTTAAAGTAATATTGCTTTAAAATCGCCTAAAATAGTTAAATTTCAAATAGAAAAACTGGAGTGGTCTTCTCTCGACTTTCTTATCTGTTTACAATAATATTGCTTTATTTTGTTTTAAAAACTATGAAAATAGTTAAATTACAATATTGCTTTATTTTGTTTTAAAAACCCCTAAATAGTTAAATTACAAATAGAAAAACTGGGGTGGTCTTCCCTCGACTTTCTTATCTGTTTTCAAGTAATATTGCTTTAAAAACGCCTAAAATAGTTAAATTTCAAATAGAAAAACTGGAGTGGTCCTCCCACGACTTTCTTATCTGTTTAAAGAAATATTGCTTTAAAAACGCCTAAAATAGTTAAATTTCAAATAGAAAAACTGGAGTGGTCTTCTCTCGACTTTCTTATCTGTCTACAATAATATTGTTTTAAAAAGAACGAAAATAGTTAAATTACAAACTGGAGTGGTCTTCCCTCGACTTTCTTATCTCTTTACAATAATATTGCTTTATTTACAAAAAATAAGAAAACTGGAGTGGTCTTCTCTCGACTATCTTATCTGTTTATAATAATATTGCTATATTTAGTTTTAAAAACTATTTAAAATAGTTAAATTACAAACTGGAGTGGTTTTCCCTCGACTTTCTTATCTGTTTACAATAATATTGCTTTATTTTGTTTTAAAAACTACGAAAATAGTTAAATAACAAACTGGAGTGGTCTTCCCTCGACTTTCTTATCTGTTTACAATAATATAGCTTTATTTTGTTTTAAACACTCCGAAAATTTGAACAAATGTGATTATTACTAAAAATATGTATAAATTGACAGTGTTGCTATGGAAAAATGTGTAATTGCGTAGCAACAGTGTCAACGAAAATTGAGTACGACTATTTTTACCAACAAAACATCATCTTGGCATTGTTCGCGCGCTTTTTCAACCTGACCTCTTTATCCTTTTATTCACTCTATTATTCGTATATTGTTAACTCAAAGACCATAAAAAATTATTAAATATTATAATTGTGAATTTTTAAATATATACTAAAAAAATTTAATCAAAATAATCTACTAAAAATTGTAAGACTTTTTAAATCTATAACATTTTTTCAAATTATTAACCCAAAGGCCATAATTATTAAAATCCGATGCTCGCTTCGCATTTATTACTTATAAGGCGAGCTGGACGCATAAGTGGATACATTTTACTTATTTAAAAAAAAATTATGTAAGCTTTTAAATATTTAAATGTTCTCAAATTCATAACTTAATTTAAATTTCCCTAATCAATATCTACTAGAAACACCACAATTAATTTAGAAAATATGGTATACATTTGTTTCAGTTGTATAAGAAAACGTAAATAACGATTAATAGAATAATAAGACAATCAATTTATGCACTAGAAAATCCCTAATAATTACTATAATCTATTTTTACTAGAAACACCACAAACATCTTAGAAATTGTATCATGTGGGAAAGAGAACGTGAATAATGTATATATATATTAATAGAACAACACAACATAATCAATTTATGCACTCAATAATCTATTTTTCTCTAGAAACACCATAAATATATTTTAGAAATTGTTTACGTACAAGAAAAACGCGTATAGATTAACTAGAAACACAACAAATGTATTAGAAATTGTATCATGTGTGAAAGGGAACGTGAATAATATATATATATATATATATATATATATATATATATATATATATATATATATATATATATATTAATAGAATAACACAACATAATCCATACACTCAATCTATAATCTATTTTTTCTAGAAACACCATAAATATATTTTAGAAATTATTTCAGGTGTGAAGGAAAACCGTGAATAACGTTAATAGATTAATTTAACATTCTATAATCTATTTTTACTAGAAACACCACAACTATCTTAGTAATTGTATCATTTGTAAAAGAGAACGTGAATAATATATATATATATATATATATATATATATATATATATATATATATATATATATATATATATATATATATATATATTAATAGAATAACACAACATAATCCATTTATACACTCAATATTCTATAATCTATGTTTACTAGAAACACCATAAATATATTTTAGATTAATTCAACATTCTATAATCTATTTTTTCTAGAAACACCATAAATGTATTTTAGAAATTATTTCAGGTGTGAAGGAAAACCGTAATAGCGTATAGATTAATTTAACATGCTATAATCTATTTTTACTAGAAACACCACAAATATCTTAGAAATTGTATCATGTGTGAAAGTGAACGTGAATAATGACATTATAATGCATAAATATGCACTCAATAATCTATGTTTACTAGAAACACCATAAATATATTTTAGATTAATGAAACATTCTATAATTTAGTTTTACTAGAAACGGCATAGAAATTGTGATTTAATTGTAATTAAATTTGTTTCAGGTGTAAAAAACGCGAATAACGTATAGATTAACAGAATACAAGTGATTTATTTGTTTCGGAAATCGAACAAATAAAAAAAAACAAAAGCAAAACAAAACAAAATAAAAATGAAAATTCAACTGTAAAAAGAATAAAATTTTCGTGAGGCGACGTGACGTGTAAAAGAAATGTGGAACTCATGACAAAGCAAGCTGCATATCTACAAAAACCTCACAAGCGAAAGAAAAACTCGTATATTCATCGAATGTTTATTGTGTTTGTGTGTGTGTGAGTGATCGAAAGTAATTCATTCATTCATTCATAATCCACACATTATATTATTCAGTGAATATACCCGTAGATCTGCGAAATTGTGTTGTGTTTTCGGTTTTGTTTTTGTTTTTGTTTTTTTTTGCTAAAATTATTTAGTGAAAAACGCAATACATACATACATAAATATACAGCGATAAAATGAGTGAACCACCGCCCGCCGATGCGAAATGGTCCTGTGAATATTGCACGTATAAAAATTTTCCTTCCTCGTTAAAATGTACTATGTGTCGCGGACCCAAGCCACTTTTGAACGAAGATATTTATCGATTGCACGGGAATGATCTGAGCTTAGAACGAGACATAGAAATCAACACTAATTTATCAGGTATTTACTTATTCTTCCAATTCCTTGAATCACGAAAGAAATCTGATGTATAATAATCATAAGAAATTCCTAGAAATCTTCATGAATCATTAGAAATATGTATAAAACCCTTGAAAAACCTCTATTTTTTTTAATATCATTGGAAATCTCTAAAAATATTTAGAAACTACTAATCATATTTAGAAACCTCTATAGAAATTTAAAACCCCTCTAAAACTCATAAGAAACCTCTATAAATGCTGTAAAAAGAAAAGTGGATGGCCATGAAAGAAATCTGGTGTACAATAGCCTAGAAATGTTAAGAAATCCCTAGAAATCTTTGTGAATTATTAGAAATATGTGAAAATTTCTCGAAAACTAAGAAAACCTTTAGAAACCCCCTAAAAACATTTAATAACCCTCTAAAACCCAAAAGAAACCTCTATAAATATTTATAAAACAGAAAAATGGGTGCCCATGAAAGACGATATCATAGAAATGTTAAGAAATCACTAGAAATCTTCGTGAATTATTAGAAATATGTAAAAACCTCTCGATAACTTAAAAAAATCTCTAAAAATACATTTAAAAAAACTATAAATCTTTAAAAATATTTGTAAACCTCTAAAAATATTTAATAACTCTCTTAAACTCTCAAGAAACCTCTTTAAATATTTATAAAACAGAGAAATGGATGGCCATGAAAGAAATCTGGTGTGAAATAGTCTAGAAATGTTAAGAAACTCCTAGAAATTTTCGTGAATTATTATATATTATTATTATAAGTATCTAAAAATATATCGAAAACAAAAAGAACCTCTAAAAAAAAAAACACTTTAGGAATCTCTAAAAATATTTAAAAACCATTAAAAATATTTAATAATCCTCTAAATCTCTTTATAAACCTCTATAAATATTTATAAATCAAAAAAATGGTTGGCCATGAAAGAAATCTGGTGTACAATTACCTATAAATGTTAAGAAACCTCTAGAAATCTTCGTGAATTATTAGAAATATGTAAAAATCTCTCAAAAACAAAAAAAGAAACTCTAAAAGTACTTTAGAAACCACTAAAAAAAAATTAGGTACTTCTAAAAATATTTAAAAATCTCTAAAAATATTAAATGACCCTGTCAAACTCTTTAGAAATCTCTATAAATATTTAGATAAGAGAAAAATAGATGGTCATGAAAGAAATCTGGTATACAATAGCCTAGAAATGTTAAGAAATCCCTAGAAATCTTCGTAAATCTCTGAAAAACTTTAGAAATATTTAAAAACCTTTAGAAACCTCTATAAATATGCATTAACCAGAAAAATTATTCGTCACGAAAGAAATCCGATGTAAAATAGCCAGCAAATCTTAATAAACACCTAGAAATCTTTGTAAATCTTTGGAAAACTTTATAAAAACGTTTAGGAACCTCTATAAATATTTAGAAATCTGAAAATTGTATAATCACATAATAAATCTAGTCTACAATAGACTAGAAATCTTCGTAAATCTTTAGAAATTTGTAGGAAACTTTAGAAACCTCTATAAATATTTAGAAACCAGAAAAATGGTTTATTACGAAATAAATTTGGTTTAGAATAGTGTTTCTCAGCATTATTTTCGTTTTTCTCGCTATATTGCGAGACTATATAGCGACTATAATTTATTTTGGGCAGAAGATTTATTACATAAACGTAATACGATTTTCAAAAGGGTATTTTAAATATCACATTTCAGAATTGCTATTGTGTTCATTTTAGTTTTGAAAAGTTTTCAATATAAAGGTCATTTTAAATTGCATATATGATAATTGTATACACTTATATATATATATATCCGCTAATTACAAATATTTAGCACTGTTAATAACATTGTATCGGTGTTATTATTTATCCATAGAATAAATGAAAAATGTTTTCTATGTTATTGTTATCAACATTTTTAAATAATTATTTTCATTTATATGTTTCTACATATACATATATAGAAATAATCTATGCTATAGAAAATATGTAGGTTTTTTACACGCTATTTTATTCCAAGGATTGTCTGTAAACAATATATATATATATAATGAAAAGAAAAATGTACGCATTCATTGTGTTCACAATTCTTTTTTTTTTAATATATATATATAATACGTATAAGAAAATAAAAACAAATCTCGCTATTTTTCGTAATATTTATATATCTGATATTCAATCGTACTGTTTAAAACTTCCATCGATATAAGACTATCGAAAATTTGTGTGCAATTTAGGGCTTGCGTCTGGTCCGTGTGAGATCCCGCGAACGAACGGCAAATGGACTTGCGATGCATGCACATATTTGAACACGGCCAGAGATTTAACATGCAGTCAATGTGGTTCACCAGCTCCATCAGAAACCAAGCAAATCATAAGTAATTAACAAAATCGATTTTCGATTTTCTGTGCAAAACTGTATCTGAAATGTTATTTTAAAATGGCAGCAGCAACAATCACAGATGCCACTCTCCACGAACACATACAACCGTTACGGATATCCAATAATATACATCAACAGCAAACGCAGCAGCAGCAGCAGCATCAACAGCAAGTTCCACCACCGAGTGATTTGGCACAGAGTTTAATAGTAACGAGATCGCAGTCACGGAATAGTACCGCCAGTCCACCGCACACGAGTTCCACGAATATCGAGAACAGTCGCAGGAGCCTACAGAAATGGATGTGTCCTGTACGTTATTTCACATATTAACCGCTTTTTGCGCCACTCATAGTTAACATATATAAGCAAAGCGTTCTACATATACATTCACATAAACACATACATTCACAGAAACACATATATTCACATAAACACATATATTTTAGTGTTTATATATATATATATATATATACTAGACTAACCCGTGGGTACCATGTGCCCATATCATATACATAATACAGTTTATTTCCCACTGATTCATCTCTCTAATTGAATAATTTGACGGATGGCGATTATTCATGTTCCACGAATATCGAGAACAGTCGAAGGAGTCTTCAAAAATGGATGTATTCTGTACGTTATTTTACATATAAGCCGTATTTAGGGCCACCTTAGAAACATATATAAACAAAGCGTTCTACACATACATTCACATAAACACATACAGAAACACACATATTCACAAAAACACATATATTTGACTGTTTATATATATATATATATTTACTAGGTTAACCCGTGGGTACAAGGTGCCCATATCATATACATAATACAGTTTACTTACCGATCCATCTGTCTAATTGAATAATTTGACGGATGGCGATTATTCATGTAAATTACACTATTACACAAGTTCCACGAGCGTTTTTGGCGCCGCCTTAGAAATACAAGTAAAGCGTTCTACACATACATTTACATAAACACAAACATTCACAGAAACACATACATTCACATAAACACATATTTTGAGTGTTTATATATATATATATATATATATATATATATATATATACTAGGTTAACCCGTGGGTACCATGTGCCCATATCATATATATAATACAGTTTACTCCTCACCGATCCATCTGTCTAATTGAATAATTTGACGGATGGCGATTATTCTTGTAAATTACACTATATAAATAAGGTATACAATATCTATATATCAGTAGCCACTATCTACAAACTACACAACACACAAAATACACTTCAAATCTTCAAATTAATATTTTAATAGATGTTTACATTAATGTAATATACTTTAACGTATCATTTGGACATTTGATTCGTTTTTGTTTATTTATCCATTATCTACAAATTAAACAACACACAAAATACACATCAAATCTTCAAATTAATATATTAATAGATTTTTTACATTCACGTTATATACTTTGACGTAGCATTTGGACGTTTGATTAGTTTTTGTTTATTTATCCACTATATAAAAACTACACAACACATCAAATCAAATCTTTAAATTAATATTTTAATAGATTTTTTACATTAACGTATCATTTAGACGTTTGACTCGTTTTTGTTTATTTATCAATGTAGATTTTTAATTTTGTAGGCGCTGCATTTAAAAAAAATATTTAGTTAATAAAATATTTTAGTCGACCATTAAAATGTTTATAAACGTCTGGAATATCTCAAGATTGTAAAACAATTATATTGATTAAACACAGAAAATCAATTAAAATTCGACTTTCACAGTTGGGTTCGATTACTACCTATGCCAGTTTGAATTATTACAAAATTAGCGTTCTACACATACAAACACATACATCTGAGTGTTTATATATATATAATTACAAAACTGTATACAATTAAAAGTCGTTAAAAGTTACAGAATCGACTGAATTATTTTTGTGCAGATGTGTACTTACGAAAACTGGCCCAAAAATACGAAATGTGCAATGTGCGGAACAATACAGAACAATGCAACACGATCACAAGCCGGCGGCGGAGTAATACTGTCGTCTCCCGACCGAGAATCAGAGCGCTCGAATATAGATGATTGGCAAAGAAACACACACAGATATAGTACGTTATTATTATTTCTCTTGTATTTAAATATATTTATATGTATATATATATGTATATTTATCAGGAACGTACGTTGTTATTTATCTTGTATTTAAATATATTTATGTATATATATGTATGTATATTTATCAGGAACGTACGTTGTTATTTATCTTGTATTTAAATATATATATATTTATGTATATATATATATGTATATTTATCAGGAACGTGTTTAGCTATAGAATCGCAACAAAGTCCTGGTAACAACTGTGAATATGAACGGCGAATGCGGCATTTGCGAAGGCAGGCGGATTGGGCTTGGTTGAACGCGTGTCTTGGGGTGCTCGATGGAGATGCTAATCCCGTGGAGGCGTATCTGTCGTCAGGAGGCGATCCAGCTAGACAATTAACCGCTTCTGAGGTCACACTCTTAAATAGGTAAATTACCAAATAATTAAATGGCTATTGAATAAAATTACATACATACTACTACTATTACTACTACTACTACTATATTAAATTATAACATCGCGCACTCGTTTTATACGAGAAGAAAGAGAAAAAGAGACAAATATTTCGAGTTCAATTTTGTTTTTTTTTTTTTAGATCGTCTGCTTTCGATGTTGGTCACACACTAGTTCATTTAGCGATTCGATTCCATCGCGAAGATATGCTGGCGACGCTCCTGTCACAAATCGAGGGTTCCGGTTCCGGTGTGAAACGGGTACCGAGCTACGTGGCACCGGATATTGCCACAGATATCCGGCGACATATGTCATCGACAATACGTCAACGAAAAGGCAGCTTTCCATGCAACTTTGTCACCGAGCTTCCCACATTTGCATTACCAGCAGGTTCGTCAAACGAAACGAATTTGATTTCTATAAATTAATATATCTAGTTTTATACTGTTTATTGGGCATTTCAGTTGTCACTATTGTGCACTAATGTGATATTAAACAAAATATTGTACAATTCGACAAAGAATTGCGTAAAAGATAGTCGAGTACAGGCCACTCCCGATATTTATTAGTTCTCTCTTTTAATTTGCAGAGGTTGAAGAATTGCCAGGGCCAGTACAAGAGCAGCTATTTAATGAACTCCTGGACAAGGATGCTCAGCAACAGTTGGAGAGTGATCCGCCGGTGGTGAATTGGTCGCTGGAAGTGACGGTTAGGCTAGGGAGTCGATTGTACGCTTTATGGAACAGGTCGGCGGGCGATTGCCTGCTGGACAGCGCAATGCAAGCCACCTGGGGTGTCTTCGATCGAGATAACACACTGCGAAGAGCGTTAGCGGAAAGTCTACACCAGGGCGGACATGTGTAAGTACTTATGTAAATATTTTTTACATATTCTTTTAGAAAAACTATTTAAGTATTCGATTTTCGAAGCCGTTTATCAAAATTCGAATTATTACCACTTTAAATGCGTTTTTCACAAAACTATGTTTTTATTTACGGTTTCTAGGATATTTTTTGAACGGTTTATCCAATCGTTTTCATATTTTTACCCCCTTGTAGCTTATAAAATTTGTCATCGTTTGACGGATTTTTTTTCCAGAAATTTCATTTTTTCTATGTTATTAACACAAATGAATACGAAAAGTCGACTTTTTCTTTTAACAGGCCGCCATTTTATTACAAATTCAAATTTTGAAAAAAAAATCCGTCAAACGACGCGAAATTAACTTGACATCAAAAATCCGTTTCGTTTTTACTTTCTTTTACAAAGTAATAAGTAAGTCTTGTAATCATGAAGAACTTGCAACTTTGACCTTCCCTGAATCGAATGTGACTATTTTCGGAATGACGTCTGTCTGTCTGTGAGTGTGTGTGTGTGTGTGTGTGTGAACGCTCTAGGGCCAAAACTGTCGAACAAAAAATGATGAAACTTCAAACTTAAGACATGTATATGGTCTAGTTGAGCACCACCTATTTTTGAAAAGAATATTCAAACCGGAAGTGCGCATGTTTACTCTATGCATTTTTTGTTCTATCTCCAATATCACTAGAACGGCTACACTTACGGCAAAAATAGTTATGTTCATAATGAAAGTTATTAATATTTCGCACAACTTTTGTTTGAAAAGTTTCTTCAATAAATGTACCAGTTACGAGAAAGTTGCTACTAAAAAATAGAACAAAAAATGTATGTTTGAATATTCTTTTCAAAAATAAGAGGTGCAAGTTTTAAGTTTGAAGTTTCATAATTCTCGTTCGACAGTTTTGGCTCTAGAGCGTTCACAGACACACACACACACGCACAGACAGACAGACGTCATTCCAAAAATAGTCACATTCGATTCAGAGAAGGTCAAAACGTGTATATCCGTTGAAATCTCGAGTTCGAAATTTTTCATGATTACAATACTTACTTATTACTCTGTAAAAGAAAGTAAAAACATGAAAATATGCTACTTTTATTCGTTAGAAAGGCCCCTCTTAAGGCTAGTTGCACCGCTAGCACTTTAAGCCGAATTAAAATGAGTATCTAAATTAAGCGGAAATTAACTTAAACATGTCAAATATATCCGGACGGATTATAATACTTCGTATAAGAAAGTAAAATGAAGTAGACTGTCATGTTTATTCAGTTTCTACCCGAGATGGAAGGAATACGAGACGAGTCAGGCGTCGCTGTTGCATTTCTCGCTGGAAGAAGGTCAATGGGAGGAAGACTGGACGTCGCTATTGTCACTAGCTAGTCAACCAGGCGCTTCGCTCGAACAATTACATGTGTTCGCGCTTGCGCACGTCCTGCGCAGACCCATCATCGTCTACGGTGTTAAATACGTCAAGAGTTTTCGGGGCGAAGCGCTTGGATATGCGCGATTTGAAGGTCATTTTGTTAAAATACAAATATATATATATATAAATTAAAAATAAAATATTAATTTATTATTTGTAGGTGTTTATTTGCCATTGTTATGGGAGCAGAGCTTCTGTATCCGAACCCCACTAGCGCTCGGCTATACTCGGGGCCATTTCTCCGCCTTGGTTCCCATGGAACCGGAAACGCACGAGCACCACCAACATGCCACTCTCGATCCCGCCGACAATCTACAGATCACATTCCTGCCTCTTATGGACCGAGAGAGGAAATTGCTGCCCGTGCATTTCTTGACACAAGTTGAGGTAAGTTTAATGATTTTTTTTCACGATTATATAAGACTAGATTAACCCGTGGGCACCATGTGCCCATATCATAGAAAGAATACAAGTTTTAAACGTAAAAACAATTATTAAATGTCAAGATAAGTATATTCTATGAATACAAAAATAGTAGCAGTACAGTTTAATATACATTGTGCATCATGTGCCCATATGATATACAAAATACAGACCACTATTCACCGATCCATTTGTCTAATTGAATCAATTAACAGGTGGCAAATTTTCTTGTAAATGTAGACCAACCATGGATACATCATATAAATAAAGCACAGAAGCTAAAACATTCGGTTGTGTATCTGTAGCACTCTCCGCTCAAAAAATGTCCTTAACAAAAAGTGTTTGTCTCGTCGCCCTGAATCCAAAAATATAAATAATCAAAGATTACGCGCACGCACGCATTTTTAACTCGCCGTACGAAGTACCGAAGAAGCTAAAGCATTCGGTCGTGTGTCTGTAGCATTCTCGGACCACAAAAAGTGTTTGTCTCGTCGCCCTGAATCCAAAAATATACATAATCAAAGTTTACGCGCACGCACACATTTTTAACTAGCCGTACGAAGTACCAAAGAAGCTAAAGCATTCGGTCGTGTGTCTGTAGCATTCTCGGACCACAAAAAGTGTTTGTCTCGTCGCCCTAAATCCAAAAATATACATAATCAAAGTTTACGCGCACGCACGCATTTTTAACTAGCCGTACGAAGTACCAAAGAAGCTAAAGCATTCGGTCGTGTGTCTGTAGCATTCTCGGATCACAAAAAGTGTTTGTCTCGTCGCCCTGAATCCAAAAATATATATAACTGGATATTAGTCGTCGCTCGTACGACAAAATTTGTGCCCTCTACTCCTCTGAAGGTACCTGACCGATTCACACCAAATTTACTACACATATTATTTAGTATCCCATTTGAATCTGTTCGCAGTTTAAATCTAATCGCCCGTATACTTCCCGAGTTATAGGGCCCCAAAATTTGGAGCCCCCCTTAATACTGCCATTATAAAAATAATTAAAACACTCAAAAATTCTACTAATAAATCTAAGATATTTTATGTCTACAAGATTTTTTCATATTGTTACCTCAAAGCCCGAAAAAAATTATTGAATATTATAATTTTGAATTGTAAAATATCCACTAAAATTGTATTTTTAATTAAATAATCTACAAAAAATTGTAAGACTTTTTATATTTATAACATTTTTTCAAATTGTTAACCCAAAGGCCATAATAATTAAAAACCACCGCAAAGCATATCTTACCTAAAGGCGAGCTGGACGCATTGGTGCGTTTTACGCATACCAAATCTTATTTTTGTATTAACGTGTTTTATCTGTAAGTCTATAGAAAGATACGTTTCCATCTATATTATAATCTACTTTATTATTAAGACAACTATATATGCAACAAACTGTCGACATTTTGACGCTTATTGAAAAATTATATATAGATACGTTATCTGTGCTGTGAACGCTTCTCGCAGTTCACACGCAATATATATTAAGTTTAGGTGTACTGCTTCTATTTTTGTGTGAATTATTCACACGCAATATATTTATGTTGACATTTAAGAACGTAGCATTTGTTTTTTAAAAACAACCAGTGCCCCCCATTGATTTAAATCCCTGGTCTCGCTACTGGTAGTAACCATATAAACATATTTTAACAAAGCATTCTACACATACATTTACACAAACACATACACCTGGGTGTACAAAATTAAATGAATTGTATGTGTTTTTGTCCGTGTTTCTGTTAGATGGGACGAGAAGAGTCGATTCTAAGACAATGGTTGGACGTGTGCGAGACGGAAGGTGGCATTTTGGTCGCACAACAACGGTTACATAAACGGCCGTTATTAGTTGCGCAAATGGTTGAAGAATGGTTGAACCATTATCGAAGGCTAGCGTGAGTTTTACCGCAAATTTTTAAGCATGCATTCTCATTTTTAATATTATTAAAAATTATATTCAAAACGTTTCATTCGGATGTTTAAATTTATTCAATTATGTATTTACAGTTAATTTAAAAAAAATGTTTTTAAGTTTTATTTTTGTTAGAATAAAGTTCTATGTGGATTATATTATTATTATTCATTTTATTTTGCATATACTTATTAATAATAGAATTGGTAGTTTTACACATATTTATTAATAATCGACGATCGTTTCGACCCTTTTGTCATCATCAGGAACTATTACAAGCAGAGATGGACAAAAGCATTTATTTCTTTGTAACTAATTAATAATGTAATTGTAATAGTTATATAATACATTTAAAATTACAATTACATATTTTAATTAATTACTGTAATGGATTGTTCACAGCGAAACAATTAGTAATTAAGCTTAGAAATTATAAGTAATAATTCCATTTTGTTGTATGACATACAAAGTTAACGTTCACAGCAACAACATTTATTATATATTGTGTTAATTTTGTTGCTTGGAATGCTACCATTGCTTGCCATAATACAAACTAGGTTATTATTTGCAATTTTCTAATCTTAATTACTATTTGATTCGCTCTGTACACGCCTTAAAGGTCCATTCACAGCGAGCCAATTAGAAATTATACTTAATAATCCAGTTTGTTTTATAAAACTGGAACTGGTGTTCACAGCAACAAAAAATACAATTAAAGCGTTAATTTTGTTACTGGATTATGATTGGTTAATTAGTAATTCAGATTAAAAATTATAATTAATAATACAGTTTTTTTTATGAAATCAATGCTGAGAATCACAGCAACAAATTTACAATTAATGTGTTACTTTTGCTACTGGAATATGATTGGTTAATTAGTAATTCAGATTAAAAATTATAATTAATCCAGTTTGTTTTATGAAAACAATGCTGGCATTCACAGTAACAAAATTACAATTAATGCGTTAATTTTGTTACTGGATTATGATTTGTTAGTTAGTAATTAAGTTTAAAAATTATAATTAGTAATCCAGTTTGTTTTATATAAAATTATGCTGGCAGTCATAGCAACAAAATTGCAATTAATGCGTTAATTTTGTTACTGGCTTATGATTGGTTAATTAGTAATTAAGATTAGAAATTATAGTTAATAATCTAGTTTGTTTTATGAAACCAATGCTGGGATTTACAGCAACAAAATTACAATTAATGCGTTAATTACTTGCTAGCATTAAGGATTGTTCACAGCTACAGAAATAGTAATTAAGCTTAGAAATTATATGTAATAATTCCAGTTTGTATTATGACATACAAGGATAACGTTCACAGCAACAAAATTTATCATAAATTGCTTGGAATGTTAACATTACTTGTCATAATACAAACTAGTTTATTATTTGTAACGTTCACAGCAACAAAATTTACATTGTCTTAATTTTGTAGCTTGGAATGCTAGCATTGCTTGTCATAATACAAACTAAATTATTATTTGTAGTTTTATAATCTTAATTACTATTTGGTTGGCTGTGAACACACCTTAAGGATTGTTCACAGCGAAACAATTAGTAATTAAGCTTAGAAAATTACAAATAATAATCTAGTTTGTATTATGTCAAACAATGTTAACATTCCAAGCAACACAATTTATGATAAATTTTGTTGCTGTGAACGTTAACCTTGTATGTCATAAGACAAACTGGAATTATTACTTATAATTTCTAAGCTTAATTACTAATTCTTTAGCTGTGAACAATCCTTTAAAGGTGTAAACACAGTGAATCAATTAGTAATTAAGCTTAGAAATAGTTTGTTGTATAATATACAATGCTATCGTTCATAGCAACAAAATTTAGAATTAATTGTGTTAATATTGTTACTGTGAATGCTAGCATTGCTTGTTATAATACAAACTGGATGCCTTTTCTTGTCAACAAACTGGATTTTAATTTGTAATTATTAACCCTAATTACTAATTGGCTCGCTGTGAATGCAGCTTAAGATTAATTAATATATACGAAAAATACAAATTATGTTTAATAATTATTTTTCGTTAATATTTTATTAATATTTATTCTCTTTATTTATTAATTGGACATTTAATTTCTTTGAATCTAAAATATAATATGCAAGTGAACTTTCTTTGGAGATTTTATTTTAATTTCATAGAAAGCTTTTGATTTTGATTGAATTTTTATCTGCAATTTTTTTTAATACTTATTATTAATCAAGAGTAATGTCCATCTCTAATTACAAGTTACAAATTGTATGACTTCAGACAAGTATATAAATCCATAGTTTCCCAAACGACACGTCAGTGGGCATATAGGACATATTTTGTTACGTATTCATAGGCAAATGACGTCCGCTCCGTTCGTGCGTCCGTTGCCCATCCAGGATTACTCCAGTGACGGTGACACAGACGACGAATAACACCAGGCGAGCAGCGTGCAACACGAACAGAATGCACGGTAGTCATTTTCAAATTTAATTATTCATAATAATAATAATAATAAATTATCATTGAATCAATCTAATAGCATCAAGGAATAAACAAAATAATTAAATCCATCATTGAAAACACGCTGATTTTATAAAATAGTCGCCATATTGGTTTGTAAACCAACATGGCGGCTATCTTGGCACAGTGTTTAAAATGGTGGATAGAATATACGCAAATATACAAATAAAAATCACATTATTTACCTGGCATATAAATATATATATATAGAATATATTTTTTATTTAATCTCGCATTAGAATTATATCTTCACTACAACTGCAAAGCAGAGTAGGATAAATGTTTTTGGTTTACATGATAGAGCAGTGTTTAGTGCACCGTGTTTTTTTTTTTTTGTTATTGTTTCTGATAAAAATAATAACAATAGATAGGATTTTTTTTTTAATTACCCATTCTAAAAATACATAATTCGTTACCCATTAAATGTTAAAGCACAGGCAAATGACGTACTATGCCTATGGTGGTGTAAAACTTAAAAAAATATATATATATATATAATTTCGTAATTTTTTAATTTTTATTTCTCGTTGCCCGAAATACTGCACTAAAATAAATATTTTTCCATATTCGTACTATGACTATATTAACATTGTAAATAGATATTTCTTGCCTAAGCAAAACACACTTGTCACAAAACACTAAAAAATGAATTAATCATTGGTAAATGGTATTATTTATTATTATTTTAGTTAGAATATGGTAGAGTTGTTAAAAAAAGTACAAAAAACTTCAAAAAATATACAAAGTATATATATATAAAAGTATATATATATTTAATAATATTTATATATATATATATATTGAAATATAAAATTTATTAAAATTATTGAGAATCTTTTAAACACCTTTTTGTAGCTTATTGCCAAAACTTTTTCAAGATATATATATTATAATAATACATAGATTTGTGTGGTATTTTTTGTATGAAAGACAAAGGTGTTATTTTTTACTGAAAATTAAGTGAATTTTTAATAATAACGACTTGTCACAGATATCGCAGCTGATTTACATCTGTCTAGCAACAAAATTAATTAATCTCTAACATATTAAGCTTTATATACATAATTTCGTAAAACATGCCGTCTACCACCATACAATATCTACAATTTAGCATATTTTTTTATAACGAAATTAAATTATTGTAGCTGTAAAACGGTAAATGCCAAAAATAAATATCTTTTACCATTTTACAACTACAATAATTAAATATGCCATATTGTAGATATTGTATGGTACTAAACGGCAAGTTTTACGAAATCATTTATATGTTAGAAAATTAATAATCACTTAATCTCTAATATAATAATTAAATATGCCATATTGTAGATATTGTATGGTACTAAACGGCAAGTTTTACGAAATTATTTATATGTTAGAAAATTAATAAACTTTATATACATAATTTCGTAAAATATGCCGCCTACAACCATACAATATCTACAATTTAGCATATTTTTGTATAACGAAATTAAATTATTGTAGCTGTAAAACGGTAAATGCCAAAAATTAATATCTTTTACCATTTTACAACTACAATAATTAAATATACCATATTGTAGATATTGTATGGTACTAAACGGCAAGTTTTACGAAATCATTTATATGTTAGAAAATTAATAATCAATTAATCTCTAATATAATAATTAAATATGCCATATTGTAGATATTGTATGGTACTAAACGGCAAGTTTTACGAAAGTATTTATATGTTAGAAAATTAATAATCAATAAATAAGCTTTATATACATAATTTCGTAAAATATGCCGCCTACAACCATACAATATCTACAATTTAGCATATTTTTTTGTAACGAAATTAAATTAATGTAGCTGTAAAACGGTAAATGCCAAAAATAAATATCTTTTACCATTTTACAACTACAATAATTAAATATGCCATATTGTAGATATTGTATGGTACTAAACGGCACGTTTTACGAAATTATGTATACGAGTTAATAGATATTTACCATTGCTAGACAGAGAACGAGATATAAATGGGTGTAGCCTGTTAAGTCTAAACTATAAGCCCCATATATTGAATAATTATAAGAAATGTGGGCTTTATGTAAAATATGGTTCACATTTTCGAATTGAATTCAATTTGTATTCAAAAAAGTGACAACTGTTATTGTGCACCAATGGAGGTTTATATATATATATATTTTACTGTCTCATAATTAATACTTCTATATGTTATGTTATATGTACTATTTTGATTAAAAAGTGGGGTGTTTATTTATTAATTAATTAATTAATAATTATAATAAAACTAATCTTTGAATTTATCAGAATTTTATTGAAGTATTTTGGAATATATTTATTATGTGAAATATTTAAACGCGATCTAACGCTATCTAGCGGAGAAAAATACAAACACAATCCGTTGCTAATAGACGCCATGTTTGTGTAATAACAGTTCATTTTATTTTATTATTACTACTATTGTTACTATATTTACTAAATTTTATAGTAAAATAAGTATTACCGTCAATATAATTAAAACAATAAAATGCCACAAATCATTTCGTGATTATTTATACGTAAAAGTCAAGTATAGGCCACTTCAGATTTTTTTCGTGTACATCTTAAAGAATATATAAATTTTATTTCTATTTATTTTAATAAAATACTATTAAATATTTATTCACATTTGAAATTTTACACTAGATTTTTTAACTTAAAAAAATAGTAATAGAATTACCCCATTATTTACTTGCAATGTCCTAAACTACATATACCAGGGAAGTATGACGTCATAAATCCGGGAATAGTTTTAAAAATGCATATCTCCCAAACTAGAGGCATTAAAAAATTGTAAATTTAGATTTTTTTGAAATTTCATGGTTACAGTACTTCCTTATATAGATTCGTATAAGAAATGCGTATAATAAATATATTCCAAACAAAAATATGAAATGATTGTGTCAAATATTGTATATTGTCCTTCATCCTTAATTTGTTTTATACAAAAATCAGTGATTTATAACAAATTTATTCAATTTATACTACATTTAATTTTCTTTTTATTTATTAATTAGAAGTTTAATTTCCTTGAATCAAAAATATAATATGCAAGTGAATTTTATTTCGTTTGTTTTTAATTTATTGAATTTTTTTCTCCAATTTTTTTTTTAATAATTTAAATTTTAACATTTTAATTTGAATCTTGCTGAGTTAGTAACAATTTATTCAATTAAACTACATTTAATTTTTTTTTATTTATTGGAAGTTTAATTTCTTTGAATCAAAAATTTAATATGCAAGTGAACTTTATTTCGTTTTTTTTTTTTAATAATTTATTTAAAATTTATCATATTTTAATTTGAATCTCGCTGGATTAGTAATAATTTTAAAGTTACTATTTTCTAAGACTGGTTTTAGTAATAAAAATAATAAAATATTATTTTTATATTTATTTATTGCTATAATCATATAAATATTTATATGTAATATAATTAAAAAACAGACAGACGCACAGACGTCAATCCGAAAATAGTCACATTCGATTCAGGAAAGGTCAAAACGTGTAAATCCGTTGAAATCATAATTACAAGACTTACTTATTACATATATGAGCGTAAAAGTAATTAATTCGTTTTTTTTAAATATTTTAATTGTTTATAGTAATAAATATGTAGTTAAATAATTATATATAGAAATTATTGCAAAAACTCTTCATAATAAAATAATTCAAGGTTTAAAATACAATTTAAATGGAAAACAAGTTTTAGAAAATAGTAAACTTAATGTTATTACTTAAATATTTCTGAAATTCCTTAATTTAATTTTTATTTCAACTATTATTTTAATCTGCGTACTAATAAAATTAAAAACTGTTTTTATAGTTACTAAAATATAAATTAAAGTTGATAAACTTAAATAATATATATTTCTAATATGCCCTAAATATATGGATTTAAAATGTTGAAAATTGCAATTAAATTAAAATAAGTATAAGAATTCTAAAATTCATTCATTTTTCGATTCACCGCATAAATAAAAACGACTACAATCATGCATAACATGCAATGTCACAAACGAAACTCGAAATTATGGTGCCACTTCTTATCTAAATTTATATTTTAATTAGCGAAATTCACACAAAGGTCTAAAAATCGAATTTTCATAAAAAAAAAAAAAAACATTTAAATATATTTAGACCTTTTTAAATATATTTTGAATTATTTGTACAATTTAAATAATATTTTTAGTGCCTTGCAATATTTTCAATTAAAAATCACTGCGTAAAATATATAGTGTTGTGTTAAAATTGTATATATATACAGGGTGTTTCAATTATATAGAATTTATTATAAATATATAAAATATTCTAAAGTAAATTAAAATTGAAATAAATAACAAATATAGTTACTTTATATAAGTAGCAATAGTTTTTGCGAAACACTCTGTATTTTAGATATATGATTACCTACTACAAGGGAATGCCATGCAATATCACTAACAACTGAGTAAAATTACTAAAAACATGCAAAATACCTGTAAATAACAGGCAATTGACTAGACGTTCGGTTTTTCCGTTTGTTTGCTAAGAGAAACCGAACAGAATGTGGGTTGTTCATCACTGTTTTAAAATATAACTCAAACTAAGCAAATTAAATATTGTATGTAATTCCCATGCAGTTTTCATGTATACACATTAATAATTTTTGATAAATTACGAATTATTAGAATATTAATTAGACAATTTGGCGTTTTTAATATTAATGGAATTCAGTTGAAATTTTAAATGTTTGATAAATATTAGCGAATTTAATAAAATATTAGTGTAGTACACTTATGTTGTCATTTATATGTGAATTATTGTATTTAATCTAGATTTTTAGATTTATTCACCACTATCAGTATTTATAAAAATTGATTTGATGTTATTTCAAATGTTTGTAAATTCTGTTTAATTTTTTCTCGATTTTACTTTTAAATAATACATAACATATTGTTTAATATTTTAGTAATCTAGCCTTACTTTTACGAAATTAATTACCAAAATATTATTTAATTTGTGTCAAAAATTAAAATATTTACGACTAAACGTTTTTAATGCAAAAATGAACGATAAATTTTTAACTATAATAAATTTAACTAATGATTTAAAAGTAAGGATAGAAAACGCAAATAAACTATTTTAAATTTACAAACTGGCGATGTGATGATTATGTTCTAATTTATAAGGAAATAATTTATAAAATACATATATTTAAATAAATATTAATATTACAGATAGACAAAATATAGAGAAGAATTAATACGTACTAATTGTGCTTTTTATTCATGATAAAATTATATAAAAATATATATTTAAAATAACAGCAGTTAAATCTATTGTACATAGCTAATTTTTCATAGAAATCATAAATACCACAAGACAGTTTTATGATTATTATAATTTTATTTATTGTGGATAACATGTAAAAATTGATTAATATATATATATATTTAAAATGAAATATATTGTTAACATCCGTTCGAAGAAAAGGTGTTATAAAAATGCTGTAGAAATAAAGATGTTTAAATATGATTTTCAGGGATTTTCATTTGCATGTTAATTTGCAGATCAACAAAGTGAAAAGTTAGAATTATAGAAAAAATAATGGGCCCGAATTAATTTTTTTTTTTAAATCAGTCGATAAGAAAGTAAAAAGTTGTTAATAAAATATAAAAATTACATATTACATAATTTGTTTTAATAAAATGAACCATTGTTTAAAACAACGTTTTTTAAATTTCATTTAACTAGTAAAGGGTTAAATTTAGAAGATAAATCAATTAGGAAAAGTTGTAGACAATTTAAATATCTACAACTTTTATTCTTGTAGTTTTTTCGATTTATAAACTCGTTTTTAAAATATACACGATTAAAACAAATATTAAAAATACATTTCTTAAATTTCACATAACTAGTGAAGGGTTAAGTTTAGAAGATAAATCAATTAGCAAAAGTTGTAGACAATTTAAATATCTACAACTTTTATTTTTATAGTTTTTTCGATTTATCCACTCGTTTTTAAAATATTCACGATTAAAACGAATATTGAAAAAACATTAAGTTCCAAAACAAGTTCAAGTTTTCCCCACTAGATACCGCCACATAGCACGTTTGCGATTTAATACAAATCAATTTTATTGATTATTTCCTATATGGGACTACCTACAAATATTTCGCGAAGAATAAAAATTATTAAAATAAAACTAGCTATAACTTTTATAGGAGACTTTTTTCTTAATAATGAACCCTTAACAAGTTACTGTTTCTAAAACTGAACTCGTTAATTGTACAGATATTTTTAATTAAGGAAAATTACTCAATACAACTTATAGTACAACTTTTAGTCAAATAATTTTTAGGAAAAATGAACCCTTAAAGAGTAAATAAACTTGGGATAAAATTTTATTATAAATTGAATTACACGTGACCCAGTTGACAATCAAGCATATATGGTTGCGTGCATTCAGGCGCTAAGAGGAACTTCAGGAATTTTCTTGAAGCGGTCTGAAGTACCCCAAATGTTATTACATTTACTTTTAAAGACATTGGAATAAATATTACTTATTATTGGAAATGCAATATGTTTAGTTTGTTTACTGCAAGTAAGCAATTATTTAGAATATGTACGAAGAGTATAATTGGATTGAAAATGCTTTTAAATTACCGGGAATAGTGCGAACATAAAATTGCAATATATGTGAACTAGGTCAACTTCAATCTAGTTAAAATTGCAATAAAAATAAATCGCATTAGTTCCGATTAGATTAGAAGATAAGAATTAAATGTAATAAGAAGACTTCAAGGAAACAATGCCACCGTATAGTGTACATTCGATTTTGATATATCGATTTGGGTTATTAACACTAAAGCTAGATTCACAGTAAACCCATAAGTAATTACAAATAAAAATTACAAATAATAATCCAATTTGTTTTAAGACAAGCAATGGTAGTATTCACAGCAACAAAATTAATGTATTAACTATACATATTTTGATACTGTGAACGCCAGCATTGTTTCTCATACAACAAACTGAATTATTAATTGTAATTTCTAATTTAAATCACTAATTATTACCAATTATTTTATGACAAAGCTGGCGCTCGAAGCAACAAAATTAACGCATTTATATATTTTGTTGCTGTGAATGCTAGCATTATTGTGTCATAAAACAAACCGGATTATTAATTTAATTTCTAATCTTAATAACTAATTGGATTAGTATGAATGGACCTAAAAGCTATATTATATACATATATATATGAAAATCGATTGAAAACCGAAAAAACGATTATGTATTATCGTTTTTTTTTTCGGTTCTCAATCGATTATTTTAGTTTTTAATTTTTTTTTCTCGATTTTCAATAGATTTTTTTTAAGTTTGTATTGATTCTTAATCGATTAGAACGATGAATCGATTAAATTTGTATTTCTGTTAAAATCTTGAGTTCGAAATTTGATTACAATAATTATTGATTATAATTTCTAATCTAAATTACTAATTGGCTCCCTATGAATGAACTTAAAACCTATAATATTTATAAATCAAATTTTGATCATATATTAACAGAATTAAATCGATTTAATCAATTAAAAATCAATACAAACTGCAAAAATCTGTTAATAATCATTAAAAATCATTAAAAAAAAAATGAAAACGATAAAATCGACTGAAAACCGAAAAAGACGATATATAATGGTGTTTTTTCGGTTTTCAATCGATTTTATTGGTTTTTAATTTATTTTAATGATTATTAACAGATTTTTTCACTTTGTATTAATTTTTAATCAATTTAAACGATTAATCGATTAAATTTGTATTTCTGTTAAAATTGAATTATTGATTATAATTTCTAATCTAAATTACTAATTGGCTTCCTGTGAATGGATCTAAAACTTATATTATATATAAATCAAATTTCGATCAAATATTAACAGAATTAAATCGATTTCATCGATTAATCGTTTTAATCGATTAAATTATCAATACAAACTTCAAAAATCTGTTAATAATCATATACTTAAGGATGTATTGTAATCAAATTTCGATCAAATATTAATAGAATTAAATCGATTTGATCGATTAATCGTTTTAATCGATTAAAAATCAATACAAACTGCAAAAATCTGTTAATAATCCATATACTTAAGGATGTATTGTAATCAAATTTCGATCAAATATTAATAGAATTAAATCGATTTAATCGATCAATCGTATTAGTCGGTTAAAAATCAATACAAACTGCAAGAATCTGTTAATAATCATTTAAAAAAAAATGAAAACCAATAAAATCGATTGAAAACCGAAAAAAAAAAACGATATATAATGTTTTTTTTTCGGTTTTCAATTGATTTTATTGGTTTTTAATTTATTTTAATGATTATTAATTGATTTTTAATTGATTAAAACGATTAAATCGATTTAATTCTGTTAATATTTGATCGAAATTTGATTACAATACATCCTTAAGTATATTTGTAGAAGAAAGTAATAATAAAAAATTTATATTACATATAAGTCAAAGAAAGTGAAGTATAGACCACTCCAGTTAATTTTTTACAGCCAAATAATAAAATATAATAGATTAGCTATTAAAATAGCAAATCTATAAAAAATTAAACAAAAAACTAGTTTAGTAGCATATATACATTAATTATCTTAATTCACTTTTAATAATAATACAAAAAAAAAAGCAACAATAGCTGAGTCATAGACATCAAATAATTATCTTTGTCAAATTCGATAAATACACGAGCAAATGACATTCCACAATGAATCACAATAGCATCTGGCATAATATATATATATATATTCTAACATGTATAAATGACAATACAACAGTTATTGTCTCCAAGAAATCAGGTTAATTTAATTATTATTTTGACCCAACATTACCTATTGACCTATTCGCACGCCTATGGTACTAGATTTTAAGTTTTACGGGCGATGCAAGCGCCGCCGGGTGTACAATATGCGAACTAAAATTGGGCTCGCCCATTTTACTTTTACCGTGTTCGTGTGTGTGTGCTGTGTGTGAGAGACTCGGGTACAGTGACAAAAACGCTCTCGCTTTTCAATCAATTTCGTCTTAATTAAGTGTAATTCAATCGAGTTGTTATCGTTAGTGACTTTAGAATGTTTAATTTGTGTACTTGTGTATAGTGCTGTGGTACCAAAAGGAAAAAGTTACGTGCGAAAATCGTTGCTGAGAAAATTATAATGGGTAAGTTTTATTGCCGGTGTATTATCATATTTATATAATTTACGATATATCTTCGACTTATTCACTTTTGCCTTCAATATAAACTATCAATAATTGATTTTGGACTATAAATAACCGTGTTTTACATATATATTGTAATGTTGAGATTTAGGTTATATTGTTAATTTAGTAATAAACTTTTTATTTGCTACTATGTTTGATTTATGTTATGAAATGTAGGTGTGTATTTGTATGGGAAAACAAGTAATTTTTATTTAATTATTTTGTAATTGACGATTCAATTACTGAAATATGTAGTGTATGGCGTTTTAAGTAATATGTTTAATTTAATGGAATTTGTTTGCTTGAAATTTTGCCAAAAAATGTTTATCTTATGTTGGCTTAGGTCAGAGTTTATCAAACGAAAAACACTTGTTATTTTAAGATCGATTTATCCTGTAACCTTAGAAATTGTGCAGAGACTCAGACATTTGTTTATTTAGCCATCATTTTGTTTTGAATTCAAATTTTCAGGTGTGTTTTTAAACGGTTTTACACGTTAAATATGTTAAATTATACATATTTTTTTGCATTTATCGGTACTTTATGTTATTTTTTAAAAATATTTAGTTCTAGGTTACAAGTTATCATTTTCGTTTTGTAGATTATTTGGCATATTTAAAATAAATTTAGCAAAATAAAACAATTATTTTTAGAAATTACACTAATAACTATAAGTTATTTCTAATATAATTATGCCATTAATTTATATTTTATGACACATATTATTTATCCTGACAGAATTGTGATACATACAATTATAATTTGTAATTAAAAATTAATTATTAAATGCAAAGAAAAAGCTATCTTAAGAGCAATAAAAATAAATATGTTATCACATTTTATTAATAAATTGATAAGAATATTGATGTAGTGATAATTTAATTGATAAGCGAATTTAATTTTCATTAGTGCTAATAATTTTAACAAAATTCTAGCATTATTTTTGTTAAAAAATGTCCTAAAATGGACGTTTAAAAAAACTGGAGTGGCCTACACTCGACTTTCTAGTCTTCACTATATTTCATTACGGGTTAAAATATTCGATTATTTTTTTCTAATTTGGTTTTTTCGTGAATGTTTATTTAACTACACTGTAAAAAAAATGTAAAGTTACATTAGTTTTACACTAAAGAATTGTTCACAGCGAAACAATCGGTAATTAAGGATGGTTCACAGCGAAACAATCAGTAATTAAGCTTAGAAAATTGCAAATAACAATCTAGTTTGTATTATGGCAAGCAATGCTAACATTCCAAGCAACAAAATTAACACACAATGTATGATAAATTTTGTTGCTGTGAACGTTAACGTTGTATGTCATACAACAAACTGGAATTATTATTTATAATTTCTAAGCTTAATTACTGATTGTTTCGCTGTGAACAATCCTTTAAAGATTGTTCACAGCTAAAGAATTAGTAATTAAGCTTAGAAATTATAAGTAATAATCCCAGTTTGTTGTATGGCATACCAGGTTAACGTTCACAGCAACAAAATTTATTATAAATTGTGTTGCTTGGAATGTTAACATTGCTTGTCATAATACAAACTAGATTATTATTTGTAATTTTCTAAGTTTAACTATTAATTGTTTCGCTGTTAACAATCCTTTAAGCTTAGAAAATTACAAATAACAATCTAGTTTGTATTATGACAAACAATGCTAGCATTCCAAGCAACAAAATTAACACAATATTTGATATATTTTGTTGCTGTGAACGTTAACATTGTATGTCTTACAACAAACTGGAATTATTACTTATAATTTCTAAGCTTAATTACTAATTCTTTTGCTGTGAACAATCCTTTATACTAAAAGTAATGTAAATTTAAATTAATTTTTTCTAATTTGTTTTTTCCGTGAATGTTTACGTCTCTACATTGTACAAAAAATATGTAAAATTACATTAGTTTAATTTGTAGTTTTACACAAAAAGTAATGTAATTTTTACAATATACGTTCAGGGTTTGTAAGACATATATAAAGAATATTGATGTAGTGATAATTATTGATAAGCGATTTTGTCAAATAATAATGTCTTAAAATGGACGCCTAAAAAACTGGAGTGGCCTACACCCGACTTTCTAGTCTTCCCTTAATTTTGTTACGGGTTAAAATATTCCATTATTTATTTCTAATTTGTTTTCTCCGTGAATGTTTACGTAACTACACTGTAAAAAAAAATGTAAAATTACATTAGTTTTACACTAAAGGATTGTTCACAGCGAAGCATATAGTAATTAAGCTTAGAAAATTACAAATAATAATCTAGTTTGTATTATGACAAGCAATGCTAACATTCCAAGCAACAAAATTTATCATAAATTGTGTTAATTTTGTTGCTTGGAATGCTAGCATTGCTTGCCATAATACTAGATTGTTGTTTGTAATTTTCTAAGTTTAATTACTGATTGTGTCGCTGTGAACAATCCGTAAAAGTAATGTAAATTTACATTTTGTTTTTCTTGTGAATGTTTACGTCTCTACATTGTACAAAAAAAGTAAAATTACATTGTTTTATTTGTAGTTTTACACAAAAAGTAATGTAATTTTACAATGTACGATTAGGGTTTGTAAGACAATGTGATTCGACACGAATATTATGTGTATTGACATGCATTACATGTGGTCGACCCCGATACACAAACATAGATAAGGTACATCAGGAATTTGCATAAAACTGTAGCAGACCAGTTTATACAAGTGTACAAGAAACTTGTAAAAATGGCCGATTGCCAATACAACATATGCAAATGATTGGCAGAAACATGTGCTATGCTCTGTGAATGAATGCTATAATGATGTAACCGCATGGAATTGACCGAAAAATCTGGAAAAGAATGCCAAAATGTTACGTGGGCGACCGCTGACTGATGCCGTCACCGTATTTATGATACGGGAAGACGTATTATTTAAATATATGTTTTATGCGATTTTGTGGGTTTTCATTTGCATTTTTGGGGATATTTTAAGACATTCTTTGAGTATGTAAAACTGAACATTATTTTGCGTAGGAATTTTTTTATAATCAACATTTTTTATTACCATTTCATAAAAAAATCTTGGGTGGCCTATACTCAACTTTAGTATACATACGTAATTTCTGGGTACAATTCAAGACATTTTTAGAGTATGTAAAACGGAACGTACATTTTCGTAGGGTTTTCTATAATTATATGTAATTACCATATCATTAAAAAATCGGGAGTGGCCTGTACTCAACTTATTTATACATAATTAATTTTTGGGTACATTTCAACACATTCTTAGAGTATGTAAAACGGAACGTAACTTTTCGTAGGGTTTTCTATAATTATATGTAATTACCATATCATAAAAAAATTGGGAGTGGCCTGTACTCACCTTATTTATACATAATTAATATTTGGGTACATTTCAAGACATTCTTAGAGTATGTAAAACGAAACGTGCATTTTCGTAACGTAATTTTGCGTAGGAATTTTTAATTATTTAATAATTATCTGCCATTTTTATTTCATAATGAAATTTGGAGTGGCCTGTACTCAACTTCCTTATAAATAATTAATTTTTGGGGCATTTCAAGACATTTCTTAGAGTATGTAAAACGAAACGTGCATTTTCGTAAGATTTTCTTATAACAATTTGCTATATTTCCATTTCTTAAAGATATCTAGAGTGGCCTTTACCCAACTTATACATTATTAATTTTTGGGTACATTTCAAGATGTAACGGAACGTAATTCTGCGTAGGTGTTTTTAATTATTTAATAATTATCTGCCATTTTTATTTCATAATGAAATTTGGAGTGGCCTGTACTCAACTTCCTTATACATAATTAATTTTTGGGTACATTTCAACACATTCTTAGAGTATGTAAAACGAAACGTGCATTTTCGTAAGATTTTCTTATAACAATTTGCTATATTTCCATTTCATACAGATATCTAGAGTGGCCTGTACTCAATTTATACATTATTAATTTTTGGGTATATTTCAAGACGTAACGGAACGTAATTCTGCGTAGGTGTTTTTAATTATTTAATAATTATCTGCCATTTTTATTTCATAATGAAATTTGGAGTGGCCTGTACTCAACTTCCTTATTCTTAATTAATTTTTGGGTATATTCCAAGACATTCTTAGAGTATGTAAAAGAAACGTGCATTTTCGTAAGATTTTCTTATAACAATTTGCTATTTCCATTTCATAAAGATATCTGGAGTGGCCTTTACTCAACTTATACATAATTAATTTTTGGGTACGTTTCAAGATGTAACGGAACGTAATTCTGCGTAGGTGTTTTTAATTATTGAATAATTATCTGCCATTTTTATTTCATAATGAAATTTGGAGTGGCCTGTACTCAACTTCCTTATACATAATTAATTTTTGGGGCATTTCAAGACATTCCTTAGAGTATGTAAAACGCAACGTGAATTTTCGTAAGATTTTCTATAATAATTTGACATTTCCATTTCTTAAATCAATCCGGAGTGGCTTGTACTCAACCTGCTTATGCATTATTAATTTCTGGGTACATTTCAAGACATTTTTAGAGTATGTAAAACGGAACGTACATTTTCGTAGGATTTTCTATAATAATTTGCCATTTCCATTTCATAAAACAATCTAGAGTGGCCTGTACTCAACTTATTTATACATAATTAATATTTGAGGATATTTCAAGATATTCTTAGAATATGTAAAACTGAACGTATATTTACGCCATTTTTATTTCATAAAGAAAACACTGGGGTGGCCTGTACTCAACTTTCTTTTACATATTAAGTATATAAAACAGAACGTACATTTTCGTAGGATTTTCTATAATAATTTGCCATTGCCATTTAATAAATAAAATCTGGAGTGACCTGCACTCAACTTTCTTTTACATAATTAATTATTGGGTACATTTTAAGACATTCTTAGAGTATAGGATTTTCTATATTTTGCATTTGTCATTTCCATTTTATAAAAAGATCTGGAGTGGCCTGTACTCAACTTATTTATACATAATTAATTGTTGGGTACATTTTAAGACATTCTTAGAGTATAGGATTTTCTATATTCTTCATTTGTCATTTCCATTTTATAAAAAGATCTGGGGTGGCCTGTACTCAACGTTCTTATACAGTAATCCTTTTCTCATTGTAATATTAGGATTTTTCATTATTTTAAGCAATTGAACCGATGTATAATTTGGCATTTAAATGTCTGTTGATGTAATTTGGGTTCACTATTGTTTTAGTCGGTTTTAGTTCAAGGGAAACATGAATCCGTTTACTGAATACTTTCTGTTGTTACATCGGTATAATAAATGTAATTTGACTTCGCTTCGTCGGCCAACAAGAAAGATCTGATTACCAACATGATATAAATGAAAACTACTTAACGTGATGATGTTTCTATGTAGATTTTCTGACTAAAAATATTTTATAGGGCAGTCAACTCTTTCTACTTTCATATACTTTTTATTATTTCGCTAATATGATAAGATAAATATATTCATATGTATGTTTTCGCTTTCATTTGAACCTGTTTCACTGCGCACATGTGTTACTTTTATGTGTGTATGTGTGAACATAAAAAAAACCTGTTCTTTGGATTGAACAAATTTCGACCAACTTTATATAATAGACTGGATTTTATAATAGGTTTGGTATTTGATTGTTGGATCATTTTATTACATTGATTGTAAATGTTTTGAATGTGTGGCAACGTTTTTTATTGTAATTTACCATTCATGGTAAATTATGAGACTTTAGAAAACAATTAGAGTGGCCCTTACTCGGCTTTCTTGTCCTTTCACAATCTGTATTTATAATTATACTTTTGTTTGGGAAATTTTTGATCCGAGAATGCTACAGACAGACGACCGATTGTTTTAGCTTCTTCGGTACTTCGTATGCATATTTCAAAATTCAATATTATATTTAATAATTTTTTATGGCCATTGAGTTAACAATATGAAAAAATCTTGTAGATATAAAATATCTTAGAATTCTTAGTAGAATTTTTGGGTGTTTTAATTATTTTTATTAGGGCATTATTAAATGGGGTTCCAAATTTTGGGGCCCTATAACTCGGGAAATATACTTGCGAGTAGATTTAAACTGCGAACCGATTC
This sequence comes from Leistus spinibarbis, assembly GCA_933228885.1. Lineage (NCBI taxonomy): Eukaryota > Metazoa > Arthropoda > Insecta > Coleoptera > Carabidae > Leistus > Leistus spinibarbis. The sequence goes on along the minus strand of OW121803.1, from coordinate 7,365,474 downwards.
AAATAGCATGCTAAATAACATGTGTACCAAATTTGGTGTCAATCGGTCCGGTACCTTCAGAGGAGTAGAGGGCACAAATTTAATCTTACGAGCGAGCGACGACTAACATCCAAGTATATAAGTTATATATATATATTTGGATTCAGGGCGACGAGACAAACAATTTTTGTTAAGGACATTTTTTGATTCGAAAATGCTACAGACACACAACCGATTGCTTTAGCTTCTTCAGTACTTTGTACGGCGAGCTAATTACTATTTTACCAGGCATTCTTTATTCAAATTCGCATTGAATGATGGTTATATTGATTTTTCATGAACACCGTTATCATTAATATTATAACCCAGAAATGTTTGTATGTGAGTGAGTGTGTATGTGTAGAACGCTTTTTTTTATAAAAATGCAGATTGGCATAGACGGGGATCGAACTCACGACCTCCAGGGTGAAAGGCATGACACTTAGCCACTGCACCATGGCGACTGTTAATAATCTTATAAAAAATAATCAAATAGTTTATACTGAAATAAAACAATCACTACGATTCTGAAGTTCAGTCTGCTTTGAAATAGACAAAAACGAATCAAACGTCAGAATGAAATCAGTCAAAATTGGTTTTTGTGTGATAAATCTTCAATTCAAGTTTAATCTTAAGTTTAAGGGGAGTAGCATGTTATAATTTCAATTTTTAAGTATATAATATGAAATAAGTGCATATTATTGCCTAATTATCATATATTTTTAGCAAATACGTGTTTCTGTACATTTATTTTAATTCATAGTTAATATTTTTCACTTCAAAATGGCCAAGAAGCAGTGATTTTTGAAAATATGAGTTGCGGTAAGATTTTATAGTTCGTCAAATTATAATAACTGCAAGTAAGTAAATTTATAATTCTGATTATTAGAGAAATAAAATCTTGAAGAGATAATTCAAACATATTTAGAAACATGTTTGGTTGGCAATTTTATTCTTTTATTTTTGATGGCACAATCCATTGTATTTTAGCATATAACTAATTATTATCATTTTTAAAACTGCAGTTTAATACTGCAAAATTCAGAATCTAGCCTGATTATTTAATTCAAAAACAATAATGAATCAAATGTCAAATCATTAAAAATGTTGTGTAAAAAGGATTTGTAATACTTATTATTTGAATAATCGATTCAAATAATAAACAGCAATCGTAAGTAAATTTATAATCCTGTTTTTAATATACAATCATGGAAACTGTCTAAATGATACAACACATATGCAAAATACAAGGTTAAAGTCAAAGTAAAACAAAATTTAGTTTAAATTTATCGGATGTTACACAGTGCATGATAAGCGATCGATTAGTTAATCTCAGCATAGTGATCTAAGAACAAAATAGCGTTCAAAGAAAGAACTCGATTTTTTCTTTATTATTATTTGCGATGTGGAAATTTGTATTACTATTATAGTCAAACGATACAAAATGAAGAAAAACCGTGTTATTATTATTAAATTACATGAAAATTCGCCATCACAGTCAAAACTGATCTATGTTCTGTATACCATATGGGCACATGGTGCCCACGGGTGACCCTAGTAATTTCATAATATTCCTACGTTTTCAATTAATTTATGCAATTTTTGTTGACCAACCCCCAGAGTTTAGATATTAAACTATCGCTTTTTTATTAAGTTTTCTATATTTAAACAATTTATTTATGTGTAAATCGATTTTTACGTAGCATAATTTTGCATAGTACTTATACAGTACACGTATATTACATATAAATAAAGCCAAAGGATAATTTATGATATAGATTGAAGGATGTCAAGGCCAACGTAGATAAAACTGTTAATATACACAGTGTTGAACTGTAGTGTAGTGTACAGTGTATATACATGCTATATAGTATATTATGAACCATTGTACCAAACTATGAATTGTTAAACGACTTTAATAGTAATTAGTAGCATCCGTTGTTTGTCTATAACTGGTATGTGTATGTGTTAGTGTACCCGCACTGGTCACCCACAATAAATTGTATTACACTAATAGATATAACAGTGGCACTAAATAGGTCACATTTAGAGATATAACGAACTAGCCAACAGCCACCGTTGGGACAGCTGTTATTAACTAGCCGCCGCGCCGTTGGGGTTGAGACCGTTGGGTAAGGATTTTGCAACCACTAAGCACTAGAAAATATAAGTAACTTGGTTACCCAGTGGGTATCATGTACCCATATCATATACAGATATACAATATATACAGTACAGTCCCCATCTGTCTAATTGCATAATTTGATTTTTCTTGTAATTCTTATAAAGCATTTATAATGACATATCGTCAAATATTTCTATTAACAAGCTTAGGTACAATGCACCTATGCCCCAATGCGTCCAGCTCGCCTTTAGGTAAGATATGCAATGCGACGTTCTGCTCTCCTAATAAGTAATATATGCGATGCGAGCGGTTTTTAATTATTATGCCCTTTTGGTTAACAATTTGAAAACATGTTATAGATATAAAAAGTCTTACAATTTTTTGTAGATTATTTTGATTAAAAGAAAAAGAATTTAGTGCATATTTTAAAATTTAAAATAATAATATTTAATATTTTTTTATGGCCTCTGAGTTAACAATATGTAAAAATCTTGTAGATATAAAATATCTTAGAATTATTAGTAGAATTTTAGGGTGTTTTAATTATTTTTATAAGGGCATTATTAAGGGGGGTTCCAAATTTTGGGGCCCTATAACTCGAGAAGTATACGTTCGATATACCTGCTACGGAAAATCTTAAATAACTTTTGCCATAGTTATGCATTTGTGAGATATATTTTTTATGAAACTAAATAGAAATAATTTAAATGTATTTTTTTGACAATTTGTTTATATATATATATATTACTAATGAAAACTACGTAACAGTCGAGTGCTGGCCACTCCTCATTTTTTAATGTTTTTAGTGTTTATTCTTGTGCCTGGAAGATAATCGAATCAAACAATATACAAGGCACCTGTGCCTTCAGCTCGCCTTAAAGTATTAATAAAATTTAAGAATAATTGTTTTTAATTATTATAGCTTATGGGTTCACAATTTAAAAAATGTTATATATATATATAAAAAGTCTTACGATTTTTTGTAGATTTTTTTGATATACTCAAAAAAGAAATTGGTACAAAATGCATCAACATTATAATTTTTAATAATTTTTTATGGCCTTTGGGTTAACAATATGAAAAAATCTTGTAGACATAAAATATCTTAGAGTTTTTAGTAGACTTTTTGGTGTTTAAATTATTTTTATAAGGGCAGTATTACGGGGGGCTCCAAATTTTGGGGCCCTATAACTCGGGAAGTATACGGACGATTGGATTTAAACTACGAGCGGATTCAAATAGGGTGTTAAATAATATGTGTAGCAAATTTGGAGTGAATCGGTCCGGTACCTTCAGAGGAGTAGAAAGCACCAATTTGGTCGAGCGGATGACTAACATCCAGTTATATATATTTTTGGATTCAGGGCGACTATTTGTTAATTAAATTTTTTGATCCGAGAATGCTACAGACACACAACCGATTGCTTTAGCTTTTTCGGTACTTCGGCGAGCTAAAAATTCCTTATCTCCACATACACCATTTGATCAATCAGCTCACCATATGCAGCGTACCAATAATAGCAAAACATAAATATTTACTTAAATCAAAATTCCCCTAGGGAAACTGACAAACATAAATAAAATAACAGTGTACAATTTCACAAATACATTATAGCATTTATTTACATATGCATCTAAAGATAATTGAATTTTTGAACCCGGAATTTTAATATGAACGTCGGACGTTCACACCGTCTGAAGTAAAAATAATAAAAATCTTTTACTTATTTTTCACTTGGTGATTAAAAATAAAAACCTCGAAAATATACGCTATATTTATAGTGTAAGGAATTTAAAATAATAAATATTTTTATTGGCGGAAGTGATTGGGCTTAAAGTACGTGAATTTTATTTGAGTGTTGAGGATGTGTCCGTAACTTACCTAAATAGGATAAGTGTACGATAAATTGCCCATGTACTAGGATATAGCTGTTTTACATGCAAATCAACGCGGCTGCGCCATTGTTTACATAATAAATAAGGCGCTAAGGAGCAAAGCAGTACAACTGCTGATTTATTTATTACTAACTTTGACGAAGTCTAAAATGAAATATTGTAACATTTAGAAATTATTAAACTCTACATATTAAAAGAAATATACGATTTAAGCTTCCCTTAATTTATATTTAGTGCTTTCAAATGACGTGAGAGTGTGTATGAACGCTCTACAGCAATATCCATCGAAGCTTTACATTTTAAGGTTATATTTAAGCCGGAAAAAAACATTCATTTTTGTATTAATTCAAAATCTAAACTGGTAGTATATTAATTAATTTTCGAATAATCAATTCACCCTATAATCTATTTATTATATTTTTATTAATTTAGGTACATAAAAACATTTATTTATTATTTATAACCCCTGAATTTTGAAGAGAATGATTGCAACAATACTGTAAATTTTAATCATTTGATTTCTGACCTTGAGTTCACAATCTGAAAATATGTTATTGATGTAAAATGCCTTATATTTTGTTGTAGATTTTATTGATATATTCGAAGAAAATTTTTAAATTCATATTTATTATTTTTTTTTATGGCATTTAAGTTTACAATATGAAGAAATGTCGTATATATAAAATAACTTAGAATGTCCTGTAGAATTTTTGGGTATTTTTAATTTTTACCTAAGAGCTGTATTAAGAAGGGCTCTAAATTTATTATTTTTAATAATTTTTTATGGCATTTAGATTCACAATATGAAGAAATTTTGTAGATATAAATTACACTTAGAATGTCCTGTAGAATTTTTGGGTATTTTTAATTTTTACCTAAGAGCAGTATTAAGAAGGGCCCTAAATTTATTATTTTTAATCATTTTTTTATGCCATTTAGGTTTACAATTTGAAGAAATTACGTTGATATAAAATTACTTAGAATGTGCTGTAGAATTTTTGGGTATTTTTAATTTTTACCTAAGAGCAGTATTAGGAAGGACTCTAAATATATTATTTTTAATAATTTTTTTATGGCATTTAGGTTCACAATATGAAGAAATTTTATAGATAACATAGAATTTCCTGTAGAATTTTTGGGTATTTTTAATTTTTACCTAAGAGTAGTATTAAGATGGGCTCCAAATTTTAGGGCCCTATAACTCTGGAAGTAAACGGGCGAGTGGATTCAAATGAGATAGATATAAAAAGTCTTACATTTTTTTGTAGATTATTTTGATTTATTTATTTATTGTGTATATTTTAAAATTCAAAATTATAATATATTTAATATTTTTTTATGGCCTTTGAGTTAACAATATCGAAAAATCTTGTAGGTATAAAATACCTTAGAATTAGTAATAGGATTTTTGGGTGTTTTAATTATTTTTATAAGAGCAGTATTAAGGGAGGTTTTAAATTTTGAGGCCCTATAACTCTGGAAGTACACGGGCGATTAAATTAAAACTGCGTAGATTAAAATGGGGGTATTAAAGAATATATGTAGCAAATTTGGTTTAAATCGCTCCGGTACCTTCAGAGGAATATAGGGCACAAATTAGGTCTTACGACCGAGCGACTAACATCCAAGTATATAAGTTATATATATATTTTAAGTCTTAATAAATCTGAAATCAATAGTTGCTAGACAGAGAACAAGATATTACCAAGATTAAAAAGCTAAAAACTTATGAGACGCTACTGTATTTTGCATTGTTTATCAGTTGACATAATAAATGCACGTTTTTTGTTCCAAAATAAACAGTTAAAAATTTGAATAGCCCATTAGTAACATAGTTAAAAATATATATATATATAACTTCAGACGTTACTAATACATTGATAGGTATTTATCAGTCACTAATATATATATATATATATATATATATATATATATATATATATATATATATATATATATATATATATATATGTATATATATAATACGATAGGTTTTCATGTGTGTGTGAGTGATGTATATTACCTATATGTTTTCACTTTCATCGTGGCGGCCTTAAGTTATTCAAACTTGTTCTTATAAGGTTACAAATGTTGTCTTCTACTCTTCGATTAAACCTGTATTACACCAGACAAATTCTCTGATGCCGAGATTACTATAAAACACGAATATAATCTCATAGATTCTAGTATAGTAGACCTAGCGAGAAGTCAAGGGATCGTCATAAAACAGTTATACTTTTATATATATATATATATATATATATATATATATATATATATATATATATATATATATACATATACGCAGGGACTTTAGAACCTGTAGGTTGGTACTAAAATCAAGATAAAGCCCCATTATTCTCAATGGCGTTGTATAAATATTGCTTTTACAATAATAATAACACAAATCTTCCAGTTCGCTAGTTTTATTTGCCCATAGTTGGCAATATCTAAAAAACGATGCTGTTAGATAGATCGTGTACTAGTAATTTTATTCATTATAAGTTGGTATTATTGGGTTAGATAAGGTAACGCTGTAGGGGCATTACAATTGCTAGTGTTTTTCTTTAGCGTAGGTTGGTACCGACAAAATATTAAATATGGTATTGCTTCAGGTAAATAATGATTATAACATACACTTTTAAAGATATCGTATAATAAATACATAACTGTATTTGCTGTTATTTTAAGTTTTATAAATATTATTATTTTATTGCAATGTTTTAATTATATTATTTGTTTGAAAAATATCGTGCAAGATCAATGTACAAACGTGGCAGAAAGATTAAATATTATTACAGGATTTCAAACGCCGAGAAAAATATTTATAAACACATAACATTGATGTCTTTTTACGTATTTTTAAAACGTGAGATTATATTGTTGATTGTAATAATGAAAAATTTCATAATCGGATGACCTTTTGACCTTCCCTGTGCTCTATCGGCAATATCTCTAAAACGGTGGCACTTATAGCAAAAATAGTTATGTTCATAATGAAAGATATTAATATTTCGCACAACTTTTGTTTGAAAGGTTTCTTTAAAATATGTACCAGTTACGAGAAAACTGGAGGTGCATGTTTATTCTATGTATTTTTTGTTCTATCTGCTATATCTCTAAAACGGCTGCACTTATAGCAAAAATAGTTATGTTCATTATAAAAGATATGAATATTTCGCACAACTTTTGTTTGAAAAGTTTCTTTGAAATATGTACCAGTTACGAGATAACTGGAAGTGCATGTTTATTATATGCATTTTTTGTTCTATCTGCAATATCACTAAAATGGCTGCACTTTTAGCAAAAATAGTTTTGTTCATTATGAAAGATATTAATATTTCGCACAACTTTTGTTTGAAAAGTTTCTTTAATATGTACCAGTTACAGGAAAACTGCTACGGAAAATCTTAACTTTGTAATTTATGTTTCCATAGTTATACATTTGTGAAATATTTTTTCAAGAAACTAAATTTATATGTATTTTTTTGACAATTTGTTTAGGATATATATCAATAATAAAAACTACGTAAAAGTCGAATATAGACCACTCCTCATGTTTTAATGTTTATAGTGTTTATTCTTGTGTCTGTAAGATTCTCGGATCAATTTTTTTACGGCGTTTTGGTGAACAATTTGAAATAATCTTATAGATAAAAAATATCTTAGAATTATTAGTAGAATGTTTGGGTGTTTTAATTATTATTATAAGGGCAGTATTAAGGGGGGCTCTAAATTTTGGGGCCCTATAACTCGGGAAGTATACAGGCGATTGGATTTAAACTGCGAATGGATTCAAATGGGATACCAAATAATATGTGTACGAAATTTGGTGTGAATCGCTCCGGTACCTTCAGAGGAGTAGAGGGCACAAATTTGCTCTTACGAGCGAGCGACGACTAACATCCAAGTAGCTTCTACGGTACTTCGTACAGCTAGATATAAAAATAAGAAATACCAAAAGCGGTCCTAGGAAAAAGGAAGTAACTAACATCCAGTAAATGGACAAGAGAGTCGGGCGAAGTTCACTCCAGCTTTTTTAATTGTGTGTATAGGACTTCGCATATTTGGACGAGGCATTTAATTCCGTTCTAATCCCATTGTCCGATTAAGCGGAATGAGAAAAATATAAAATTTATTTCTGCAAACTAATTGTCGATTCTCGAACGAATATTATAGCATAGGTACAGGTACCTATGCTTTCAGCTCGCCTTATATGAAAGATATGCGAGCAGGGGACAAGAAAACAGAACAGGATAAAAACTATAGTTAAAACCTGCTTTAAAGCTTAGTGCGTTTAACACAACACAACTTAACATCCATGTAAATTATAACACCATTTATGAAATGAGGAGAAAATGAATGCACTGAACAAATAAGAAAAATTTAGCCAGTACCTATAGAAAAAGTACAGTTATTACACGCTAACGGCTGCTTTTGCTAAAAAGTGAGAAAATTAACAACAGATTGGCGAGAAAAACTAGCCAACAATGAAGAAATAAAGCGAGAAAAACGTAAGATGTGTCTGTCGGTCGTAGACCCAGGAAGAATGGTCGAGTCGACAGTCGACAGCGATCTCAGAGACTTTACACTTTAGAAAGTTGGCAATACGAGATGCATTTACTAGTGGTGAGTTGAGTCGAGTCGCAGATGACTCATGCCGTCATACTATACTTACGTGTCTCACCACGAACCTGTAAAGGTGTAATTGCTCTTGATTTGTATTTGCGGCAAGCGGCGAGAATTTTAAGAGTTATGTTACCTCTTGAATGGACATAGATATTACAACACTATAGCTACTTCATTTGTTATTTTATTGGCCGTTACGTATACTTCGTAAAGGATTTTATTTAGCTCAGCGTACGAAGTACCGAATAAGCTAAAGCAATCAGTCGTGTATCTGTAGCATTCTCGGATCAAAATATTAACAAGAAGTGTTTGTCTCGTCGCCCTGAATCCAAAGATATATGTAACTGGATGTTAGTCATCCGCTCGTAATACCAAATTTGTCCCCCCTTCTCCTCTGAAGGTGCCGAAGCGATTCACTTCAAATTTGGTACACATATTATTTAGCATCCCATTTGAATCCCTTCGCAGTTTAAATCCAATCGCCCGTATACTTCCCAAGTTATAAGCCCCCAAAATTTAGAACCCCCCTTAATACGACCCATATAAAAATAATTGAAACACCCAAAAATTCTACACAATATTCTAAGATGTTTTATATCTACAAGATTTTTTCATATTGTTAACTAAAGGCCATAAAGAAATATTAAATCAATATAATCTACAAAAAAAAAATTGTAAATTTTAAATTATAAACCAAAAGGGCATAATAATTAAAAACTGTTGCTCGCATCGCTTATATTACTTATTAGGCGAGCTGGACGCATAGGTGCGATGTACCTAAGCTTGTTTAATTACATTACACCTGCACATTAAGATAATAGAAAACATTAAACGGTGTGAACTGTAACCAAAACTACTTAAACATTATCTAAAGTACCAATTCCATTACGATAACAAACAGTTATTGTATGTTTAAACATGCATAAGTACAGGCACCAATGCCTTCAGCTCGCCCTATAATCAATTTATAGGATTTTAACTGTCTTGGACAAAATCCAAAAGGACGTATTGTAGTCATAATTTGTTTTAACGTAAATACACGTTTTGACCCTAGCTGAATCGTTTTTGACTATTTTCGAAATGACGTGTGTGTCTGTATGTCTGTTATTGCTCTACAGAAAAGACTGTTAATGATGAAATAATAAATCTGTAAACTTAAGACCTAATTTTAAAAATAATAAATTGAACTGAAGTAGTGGTTTACCATTTCTAATTTTTCTCGAAAACGGCATGAGTTACAGAAAAAGTGAATATTATATTAGTTAATGATATTAAAATTTCTAACAACTTTGGTCTGAAAAGTTTTTTCGTTAAACCTGCCATTTACTGGATAATCGGTTTTTAAAATAGACGTTTCCCTAGTTACAATTCATATTGGCATTGTTTCAAAACACAATAAAGCAATTTTATATAAAGACAGTTGCAGTATAATAATGTTTAGTGAAGGCCACTCCAGTTATTTTGAATGTACTGAGAACGTAATATTTGCATATTTAAAAATATCACGCACTAAAGGGATAATAATATGATGTTGCTGTAGTGTATAATAATATCCGTGTTGGGATGATTTTTGTAAAATTATCGATTCAGTTTTTCGCTGTAGGCATTTACATCTATGATTACTTGCATTGATAAAACCACTCACATTGCATTAACTATGCCTACAATTTTTACAAAATATGTAAACACCTAGGTTTCTTCTATATGATGAATATCGTGATCCCGGAAATTAAACAACCACATTTACTAGAAAAATTCTAAGATATTTTATATCTACAAGATTTTTCATATTGTTAACCCAAAAGCCGTAAATAAATATTATAATTTTAAAATATGCACTAACATAATCTACAAGCTTTTTTAGCTCGCCTTACAAAGTACCGAAGAAGCTAAAGCATTCGGTCGTGTGTCTGTAGCATTCTCGGATCTAAAAATTTCCCAAAAAGTGTTTGTCTCGTCGCCCTGAATCCAAAAATATATATAACTGGATGTTAGTCATCCGCTCGTAAGACCAAATTTGTGCCCTCTACTTCTCTGAAGGTACCTGAACGATTCACACCAAATTTGGTACATATATTATTTGGTATCCTATTTGCATCCTTTCGCAGTTTAAATCCAATCGCCCGTACACTTCCCGAGTTATAGGGCCCCAAAATGTAGAGCCCCCTCTAATACTGCCCTTATATAAATAATTAAAACACACAAAAATTCTACGAATAATTCTAAGATAATTTATGTCTACAAGATTTTTTCATATTGTTAACCCAAAAGCCATAAAATATTATTAAACTTTAAAATATGCACTTTAATTTCTTTTTTTATCAAAATAATCTACAAAAAATTATAAGACTTTTTATATTTATAACATTTTTTCAAATTGTTAACCAAAAAACCATAATAATTAACACGATTTGGTATGCGTAATACGCACCAACGCGCGGAGCTCGCCTTTTGGTAAAATATACTTTGCGAGCAATGGTTTTTAATTATTATGGCCTTTTGGTTAACAATTTGAAAAAAATGTTATAGATATAAAAAGTATTACAATTTTTTGTAAATTATATTAATAAAAGAAATTGTTCAAATTTTGAAATTCAAAATTATAATATTTAATAATTTTTTTCGTGCTTTGGGTTAACAAAATGAAAAAATCTTGTAGACATAAAATATCTTAGAATTTATAGTAGAATTTTTAAGTACTTCAATTATTTTTATAAGGGCAGTATTAAGGGGGGCTCCAAATTTTGGGGCCCTATAACTCGGGGAGTATACAGGCGATTGGATTTAAACTGCGAGCGGATTCAAATAGGATGTCAAATAATATGTGTACCAAATTTGGAGTGAATCGCTCCGGTACCTTCAAAGGAGTAGAGGGCACAAATTTGGTCTTACGAACGAGCGACGACTAACATCCAAGTATATAAGTTATATACATTTTTGGATTCAGGGCGACGAAACGAACACTTTTTCTTAATGACATTTTTTGATCCGAGAATGCTACAGACACACGACCGAATGCTTAAGCTTCTTCGGTTGGTCGCATCGTATATATTACGAGCTTGTTCAAATATAAAGATGACGTTGTTCGACGATAATTTAAGGTAAATATTTGTGTTTCGTACAAACACCGTTGGGTGGTGAGAAGAACCAGGGACACGGGATGACGTCGTCCAAGGTTATTCTGACACAAAAAGGAAGTCAAGGGAACTTTTGACATTAGAGGTGACATCTTCTTATGTACCCAGTGCTCTAGTCGCGTCTATTGCTGACGTCCTCGTTAAAAGTTCTTTATGGGGAAATAAAGCGGGCACACGACATCTATAAGATGGGTACATAAAGAATTCTGATGCTTTCTTTGTCAACTGGTGACAAGCTGAACTATAAATTTGTCACAAAGAGAACTGTTTTGAACTGAGAAATAGGGAAACATTTTTCCTATTCGCAATGAACAGTTTTAAAGCAAAAGTCACACCTATCTTACAATGTAAAATCTAAAATTATAATTTTCAAAACGCCCTATTGACACGCATTTTAACGCTGGGAGGTATGTCCACCAACAAAACAGGTATCCATAGGGGTTTTTATGGCTCGCTAGCACGCCAACTTCACGCATCACCGCGTTCCCTCAATGCAAATGAAGGTCATTTTTGTTGTTCGTCTTTTTCTTCTTTTTCTCGTGTAACTAACAAACAGCTATCTTCATTTAACACTTCAGCGATATTTAGTTTCGAAAATTGTACGTTTGCGAGTTTACAGTTTGATATGTGGCTGCATGGCACAATCGTACAGATCGATACCTATTTATTAACTACTTCTATACAGACAAGTATAAATAGCGTAAATTATCGTAAGTGATGTTGAAAAATAGGTGGAATGAATAACGTATTTGCAAAGTGACTTAGCGATACACCGCCTATTTAGAACTTAAGTATACTTTGCACTGTCCAATATTTTTAAACTTTTTTATACGAATATATGTATGTATGATTACGAAATTGTTTTAACGGAAATTCACGTTTTGACCATGCAATTGAATATAACTATTTTCGAAATTATGTCTCTGTGTGTGTGTGTCTGACAAAAACTATTATTGTTAAAATTATGAAACTTTAAAAATACTTTACAGCATAATATAAATTACATCAAAATTCAAGTAAATTTATTGTATTTAGTAATATTTCATTATTTTTAGTAAAAGTAATAACAGGCTTATGTAGCTCGCCTTATAAGTAATATATGCGATGCGAGCCGGGGACTTCCCCGTCCTACTCCACGCTTGGCATAATATTCAATTTTGAAAATAATTGTTTTTAATTATTGTGGCCCTATGGGTTCAAAATTTGAAAAAATGTTATACGTATAAAAAGTCTTAATTAAGTAATTAAAAAAAACAGATTTAGTACGTACAACGCAGCAATGCGTCCAGCTCGCCTTTAGGTAATATATGCGATGTGATATTTAATAATTTTTTATGGCCTTTGGGTTAACAATATGAAAAAATCTTGTAGATATAAAATATCTTAGAATTACTAGTAGAATTTTTTGGTGTTTTGATTATTTATATAAGGACAGTATTAAGGGGGGCTTCACATTTTGGGGCCCTATAACTCGGGAAATATACAGGCGATTCGATTTAAACTACGTACGGTTTCAAATGAGTTGTTAGATAATATGTGTAGCAAATTTGGTGTAAATCGCTCCGGTACCTTCAGAGGAATAGAGGGCACAAATTTGGTCGAGCGAGCGACGACTAACATCCAAGTATATATATTTTTGGATTCAATTTAAGGAAATATTTTGATCAGAGAATGCTACAGACACACGACCGAAAGCTTTAACTTCTTCGGTACTTCGTACAGCAAAATTAAATATTATAATTTTTAACAATTTTTTATGACAATTGGGTTACCAATATGTAAAAATCTTGTAGATATAAAATATCTTAGAATTTTTAGTAGCATTTTTGGAGGTTTTGATTATTTTTATAAGGGCAGTATTAAGGGGGGGGGTCCTATAACTCTGTAAGTATACGGGCGATTGGATTTAAACTGGGTAAGAATTCAAATTATTATATATACATATAATTAAAAAGGACACTCCAGCATTTTAATTCTCAATATGCCCAAAACAAAGGTCTTGTTTTGAAAACGGCCGTGTTAAAATTACACAACATAAATTATACAAGTTTACAAACATGATTTTATTTGAAAGTCTGTAAAATATAAAATATGGTTTCAAATTCTGTATACAACAGAAAAGCAACCTAGTTAAAAATACGTTAATTTTTAATGGCTGCCAGTCAGGGCGACAGTTTTATTTTTTTATGGTAAATGTTTGTGTTATTTTTACCATAAGAATTAACTGTTTTTCGTCGAAACTAAAATTCGCAATATTACATTTGGCTTATGTCAAAATACAGTCGCTACACGACCAGTGGTTCCAAAAATATTCGCTTGTTTTGAATACGCGTGCAAATTTATTGTTCCTGAAAATACATGAACCGTATTAACACATTGGTGGAGGCACCAATGCATCCAAAACCGGAATTTTACGATTTTAATATAAAAAATATTAAAATAAATATTTTTGAAATTTATTATATTCAATAAAACAATTATTTTCATATTGTGTTTTGTATTTTTTATGCTTTACCAAACAAGTTTATACACAAGTTTATTACTTATGGGTAGTTGCACCGACCTTACTTAACGCTAAGCGTAGCTTAAATAAATTCTATTTATTGTATTATGGGGAATCTAGACAAAGAATGGTTATAAAATATTTTAAAAAATGCTGTGCAAGCTGAAGGCATTGGTGCATGTCCGTATATATTTTTTATTTTTCCAAATGAACAGTAGTGTTCATTGATTATTTTTTGTTGTTTTTGTTCAGTAGCCAATGTGGCCTAGTTTCAACTTTAGTACATCTACATTATGTCGAATTGATTTTCGACGCGTTCTAACTTAATTTCATAAAGCTTCGTTTACACTATACGTTAAAATAAAGCAACGATGCATGCAACATGCACCTACTAATAAATAATTATATTACATGTAACTAATGGAACACTTCTAATCTAGCGCAAAGTTCACCTATTTTTAGAAATTCACGTGGGTTTACGAAATGCATTGAATTATTGTTTTTTTTTTTCTTACTATAATAGGTTTAACTCTCCGTTATATATATATATATATATATATATATAAAAAAATTATATACCAGTATGTATTTTAATCGATTAACTCAATAGCAATTTTAAATGTTTATCTCGTCGCCCTGAATTCAAAAATATATATAACTTATATACTTGGATGTTAGTTGCAGTAATTTGTGCCATCTACTCCTCTGAAGGTACCGGAGCAATTTGAACCAAATTTGCTACACATTTTATTTGGCATAACATTTGAATCCGTTCGCAATTTAAATCCAATCGCTCGTATACTTCCCGAGTTATAGGGCCCCAAAATTCAGAGCCCCCCTTAATACTGCCCTTATAAAAATAATTTAAACACCCAAAAATTCTACTAATAATTCTAAGATATTTTATATCTATAAGATTTTTTCATATTGTTAACCCAAAGGCCATAGAAAAATATTAAATATTATAATTTTGAATTTTAAAATATGTACTACATAATTTTTTTTTATCAAAATAATCTACAAAAACATGTAAGACTTTTTATATCTATAACAATTTTTCAAATTGTTAACCAAAAGGCCATAATAATTAAAAACCGTTGCTCGCATCGCATTACTTACCAAATTTGTGCCCTCTATTCCTCTGAAGGTACCGGAGCGATTTACACCAAATTTGCTACATATATTATTTAACACCCCATTTGAATCCGCTCGCAGTTTTAATCCAATCGCTTGTATACTTTCCGAGTTATAGGGCCCCAAAATTTGGAGCCCCCCTTAATACTGCCCTTATAAAAATAATTAAAACACCCAAAAATTCTACTAATAATCCTAAGATATTTTATATCCAAAGATTTTTTCATATTGTTAACCCAAAGGCTATAAAAAATTACTAAATATTATAATTTTGAATTTTC
The DNA here is from genome assembly GCA_933228885.1 of Leistus spinibarbis. Taxonomy (NCBI): domain Eukaryota; kingdom Metazoa; phylum Arthropoda; class Insecta; order Coleoptera; family Carabidae; genus Leistus; species Leistus spinibarbis. Next base: position 7,349,751 of record OW121803.1, on the reverse strand, counting down.
AAAAAAGCACTCAAATTATTTTTATTTCAATAGTCTAGGGGCCTTTTATATCTATAACATGTTTCCGGATTGTTAACCAAAAGGCCATAATAATTAAAAGCCGCTACTCGCATCGCATATATTACTTATCAGGCGAGCAGAATGCATAGGTGCGTTGTACCTTAGCCTTTTTCGATAGCGATTTTGCACTAAAATAATCTACAAATTATTGCAAGACTTTTTATATCTATAACATTTTTTCAAATTGTTAACCAATCAGGCATTATTATTAAAAACAGGTGCTCGCTTCGCATATATTATTTATAAGGCGAGCTGGACGCATAGGTGCGTTGTTTTTTTACCGGTTCTGCACTAAAATAATCTACAAATGTTTGCAAGACTTTTTATACCTATAACATTTATTCAAATTGTTAACCAATCAGGCATTATTATTAAAAACAGGTGTTCGCTTCGCATATATTATTTATAAGGCGAGCTGGACGCATAGGTGCGTTTTTTATTTACAGGTTCTGCACTAAAATAATCTACAAATTATTGCAAGACTTTTTATATCTATAACATTTATTCAAATTGTTAACCAATCAGGCATTATTATTAAAAACAGGTGCTCGCTTCGCATATATTATTTATAAGGCGAGCTGGACGCATAGGTGCGTTGTTTTTTTACAAGTTCTGCACTAAAATAATCTACAAATGATTGCAAGACTTTTTATATCTATAACATTTATTTAAATTGTTAACCATAAGGGCATTATTATTAAAAACAGGTGCTCGCTTCGCATATATTATTTATAAGGCGAGCTGGACGCATAGGTGCGTTGTTTTTTTACAAGTTCTGCACTAAAATAATCTACAAATGATTGCAAGACTTTTTATATCTATAACATTTATTTAAATTGTTAACCATAAGGGCATTATTATTAAAAACAGGTGGTCGCTTCGCATATATTATTTATAAGGCGAGCTGGACGCATAGGTGCGTTTTTTATTTACAGGTTCTGCACTAAAATAATCTACAAATGATTGCAAGACTTTTTATATCTATAACATTTATTCAAATTGTTAACCAAAAGGGCATTATTATTAAATACAGGTGTTCGCTTCGCATATATTATTTATAAGGCGAGCTGGACGCATAGGTGCGTTGTTTTTTTACAGGTTCTGCACTAAAATAATCTACAAATTATTGCAAGACTTTTTATATCTATAACATTTATTCAAATTGTTAACCAAAAGGGCATTATTATTAAAAGCAGGTGCTCGCTTCGCATATATTATTTATAAGGCGAGCTGTACGCATAGGTGCGTTGTTTTTTTTACAGGTTCTGCACTAAAATAATCTACAAATGTTTGCAAGACTTTTTATATCTATAACATTTATTTAAATTGTTAACCATAAGGGCATTATTATTAAAAACAGGTGGTCGCTTCGCATATATTATTTATAAGGCGAGCTGGACGCATAGGTGCGTTGTCTTTTTACAGGTTCTGCACTAAAATAATCTACAAATTATTGCAAGACTTTTTATATCTATAACATTTATTCAAATTGTTAACCAAAAGGGCATTATTATTAAAAGCAGGTGCTCGCTTCGCATATATTATTTATAAGGCGAGCTGGACGCATAGGTGCGTTGTATTTTTACAGGTTCTGCACTAAAATAATCTACAAATTATTGCAAGACTTTTTATATCTATAACATTTATTCAAATTGTTAACCAAACGGGCATTATTATTAAAAACAGGTGTTCGCTTCGCATATATTATTTATAAGGCGAGCTGGACGCATCGGTGCGTTATTTTTTTGTACAAATTCGAAAGTAATTATACCTTTGAACGAAAATAAAATAAATTTAATAATACCCTATCGAATTTCACCTACTTTTAAAACACGCAATCAACATTTCAATAATCATCAATCAGGCAATCAATTGAAAATCATTATCTATGGAATAAATAATAGATAATGATCGTTATAAAAGAATCGAACATCAACGCCTCCCACGACATTGTTTATTATTTGTACGTGTGCCCTCATATTAAATACAAAACAGAACCGAGCGAGTCAAAAGGTGAATCCGTGAGTTGCGAATAACGGACAAATACTCCATTCTCCTTATAAAATTGCATTGAAATGGGCGTGCCATAGACAATAAGGCGTGTTTGATATGGGCGTGGCCAGATTCACCCACCCACTTAGATGTCACTGTCATAGAACAAACAAATAATTGTGTAAATGTGTTAAGTGTGATCTTGCAGTTTCCTTGATTTGATTGAGTTAACCCTGTCAATCAATTTGCAACAATGACTATTGAAATTCGATTCATAATCATTTAGCATTTATGACACATGATGCTACATACTTAAATGCTTGCAGTGTTTACAATTGTTACCGCTAGAAACAGTTTGCTTGAAAATGCGAGCACAATTTTTCAAAATATGGCTATTAAATGTATTTTTAGTAAATATTTCTGTTAATAATTGCAAGTTTAAGGCTCAATCTAGGCTTGTACAGGCGTAAATTGTGAATATCGTTATTCAATTCATAATAAACCTGTTATAAAAATCATCAATTTTTATTGGAAAATATTTTATTTATTTTTATCTATACAATGGATAGATTTTGTAAAATTGCGTCTGTACCCTTGTGCAATAGATACTTAACCGACGTATATATTTTTTTGGAACGAATATATTTAAATTTGAGTTCAGAAAACGTAAAATGCGAATCGATGATTTTTCTTTTCACGATACTGGTTTGGAATTTCTTTTAATAACATTTTTATTCATGCATTTAAATTAATTACGTATATATATATAAACAACACTCAACTTAAAAACAGGTATTTTTAATGAAGCCGTTAAAATGTGTCAATGATGATGACATGATAATTCAATTGATCCCAAGTCATTTCAGCCAATGATCGGACATATTTAGATTGAGACAAATGTGCCTTGTAATTCGTTCGGCAAAAGAACAACAATTCTTAATTCGTTTTTAAGTGCATATAATTTGTTATTGCATATCCATGCACTATACGCATTACATTAGGTATACTATTTAGTGCATTTGCACTATTAAAGCTAGCTTTATACTATCTCCCATCTATCCTACAATTACGCTAAAATACATATACAACTATGAGCATTAGCGAATTAAACGTGGATCGAATACTAATTCAGAAAACGATTTTCTCGTAAACTCACATTTTTTACGAATTTATTAAAAAATAACTAATAATAAATACACGTTTTGAATATTCTTGAATTGTTTATAACTATTTTCGAAATGATGTCTGTGTGTGTGTGTGTGTCTGTAATCGCTCTACAACAAAAACTGTTGAAGATAAAATTATAATACTTGTATAGAGTCCGAAAATCTCCTATTTTAAAAAATAATATTTTAACTCGTAAACGGCATAAGTTAGAGAAAAAAATATACTTACAAAAGATAAAGTTATTAAAATTTCTAGCAACTTTTGTTGACAAAGTTTGTTCAAAAAATGTATGATTAATACTAAAAAATCGCTTTAATAACATAAAACATTTATATTTACGTTTCTGTAGTTACGATTTTTTATAGCCATCGTAGAATCAATTTAAAACAAAAATAGATACTGAATTTATAAGAAAGTCGACAAACATGCATAGGCTCAGGCACCTATGTTTTCCGCTCGCCTTATAAGAAGTATAAAGGAGCATTTATAATCAAATCACCTATTTTTAAAAACAATATTTTAACTCGAAAACAGCATAAGTTAGAGAAAAAATTATACTTGTAAAAGTTAAAGATATTAAAATTTCTAGCAACTTTTGTTAACAAAGTTTGTTCAAAAAATGTACGATTAATACTAAAAAATCGCTTTTAAAAATAAAACATGTTATATTTTCGTTTCTGTAGTTTGCTATTGTAGAATCAATTTAAAACAAAAATAGATACTGAAATTATAAGAAAGTCGACAAACAAGCATAGGTTAAGGCACCTATGCCTTCCGCTCGCCTTATAAGAAGTATAAAGGAGCATTTATAAGCAAAACCACGGCACTACACGGCAAGTAGAATAGCTATCTTTATCTAGCGCACACGAATGACAACCATCCTGCTTGCACACTTGGTGGGAGTAGGACAGGTTATCCATTGTGGTGCGTTAGATAGAGATAGCCAATATTTACACGGAAAACGTGACGTGAAGCAAGGCGATTATAAGTGCACCTTAAGGGATCAACGCGTTACTCTGCGCCTACATACAATTTAAAAACTTTTTGCTAAGGAAGTTTTTTGATTCGAGAATGCTACAGACACACGATCGAAAGCTTAAGTTCTTCTGTACTTGCATTACAGGCTAAACGTCGCTTAAATAAATCCTAATTATTTTTTATAGTAAATCTAACTGCTAAACTTAACTTAAATCATATGAAATAGTGTCAATTTAATATTAATTTTATTTTGTTGCCAAAATATAAATTCTACTTAAAGTTAATTGTTACTAGCGTAACTAGACTTAAGTAACTTTGGTATTCGTCCAAGGAATAAAAACTATATAGTGTAAACCTGGCTTTAGTATGAGTCACAGCCAAAACCTAGCGTAACAAATATAAAGAAAAAATAAAACTATTCATAAAATAATTTAAGTTAAAACTACTCAGGTTTAACAAGAAAGGAAGCCACGTTTACACAACTCCACGACTGCAATAAGCAGTTAATAATAACTCAATTATTTCAATTTTAAAATATGATCGTTTGATTTGTGCTTTTATTGCGATAGAACGAATCATATACAGTTTCCGTAAATATGAATGATTATTATTGAAATATACAGGTTGTTTCGCTTGCAGCATCAAAAATGAAATATACGATTTTAAACTCTAGATCCAATTATACAGTATGTTTGCAACGATACGGTATCTTTGTTGTATAGGGCCTTAGGTTAGTACTTACACTAAGTTACATCTACTATTATTTTCAAATTACGATATACTGTATGTTGTGGCAAATATTACATATCATTTTAATTCACCGTACGAAGTACAAAAGAGCTAAAGGAATCGGTCGTGTGCCCTTTACTCCTCTGAAGGTACAGGACCGATTCACACCAAATTTGCTACACATATTATTTAGCACCCCATTTGAATCCCCTTGCAGTTTAAATCAAATCGCTTGTATACTTCCCGAGTTATAGGGCCCCAAAATTTAGAACCCCCCTTAATACTGCCCTTATAAAAATAATTAAAACACCCAAAAATTCTACACAATATTCTAAGATATTTTATATCTACAAGATTTTTGCATATTGTTAGTCTAAAGGCCATAAAAAAAAGATTCGTTATAAAATAGCAAATTAAAATGATATAAGGACCCACTTAGCATGTCGCTTAATATTTGTACAGCAATTTCGGTTATTAGATAATAAACTCGCTACAGTCTAGATTCTAGAATAAGTGCAATATCTATTTTTAGGATGATTTTTATAGCATGATGCAGTTGATTCAGTCTTAATCTTAATTAATTAAGTTCAATTACTGTTCATTGAATAATGAACGGGAATTGTTCGAGAATTTTTAGTTTTTCTTCCAGTTATAGAAATAATTATTAATTGAATTTAACACATTGTGCATTCTCTACTTAATAATGTTACAATGAGAAAATAAAAATAAGTATCATCAAACTTAATCCTTGATTAAAAGTGTAACAACGTTCAGTAATTTAATATATAAAGTGCAATTCACCTATAATGGACTCGTTTATAATAGATTCACTTGTCATGAACTCATCTATAATAGACTCGTTTATAATAGACTCGCTATAATGGGAAATTGTCTTCCTTGAATCCCGAATAAAATCAAGAAAAGAAAAGAAAAATTTGATCGCTACCAAACAAAATAAAAGTTATGTAAACGCCAGCCTTAACAAATCGCGTAATTTATATTTTATTTTTTCATTTATGGTTCATTATGTTTAATTACGTAATTTAGTACCAAATCAAATGAAACTACATGTAATATGTAGGTTACAAAGAAACCTGTCATTTATAAACTATAACATACATTTCGGTATTTGAAAGACTTCACTCGAACACATTTTTGCTATATTACATAAGGAATTACATACTTATTTGTTATATCGGTACAAATATTTGATTTAATATTTATTCAAGTATAAAATTGCACAAGCAAAGCATGTATAATTTTTCTGTCAAGTATGACGGATGAATTAGGTTATACAAACAGGCAGAAGATGCTATTATGGTGAGATCACCCATTAAACCACATTAAACATTACATTCATATGCAATTATAATATCTGTTACAATTTCTAAGTGAGAAATATTGTTATTTGAAGGTTATGGGCATTGCTCGACCTCAGGGAAGGGCGTGACTTTGAACTATCCCATTTTATATATATATATATATATATAAATATATATATAAATATAAACATATTTTTTTTGCTTTTTTCGATTCTAAATATATATATATATATATATATATATATATATATAGATATATATATATATAACTTATATACTTGGATGTTAGTCGTCGCTCGCTCGTAAGACCAAATTTGTACCCTCTGTGTGTCTGTAGCATTCTTGGGTCAAAAAGTGTATAACTTATATACAAATTTGTGCTCTGTACTCTGAAGGTACCATAGCGATTTACATCAAATTAGCTACACATATTATTTAACATCCCATTTGAATCTGTACGCAGTTTAAATCCAATCGCTTGTATACTTCCCGAGTTATAGGGCCCCAAAATTGAAAACCCCCCTTAATACTGCCCTTATAAAAATAATTAAAACACCCAAAAATTTGACTAGTAATTCTAAGGTATTTGATATCTACATGATTTTTTCATATTGTTAACACAAAGCCCATAAAAAATTATTTAATAATCTAACTTTGTATTATAATGCACTAAATTGTTTTCATGATTACATGCCCTCTATTACTCTGAAGGTACCGGAGTGATTTACACCAAATTAGCTACACATATAATTTAGTATCCCATTTGAATCTGTACGCAGTTTAAATCCAGTCGCTTGTATACTTCCCGAGTTATAGGGCCCCAAAATTTAAAACCCCCCTTAATACTGCCCTTATAAAAATAATTAAAACACCCAAAAATTTGACTACTAATTCTAAGATATTTAATATCTACATGATTTTTTCATATTGGTAACACAAAGGCCATAAAAAATTATTTAATAATCTAACTTTGTATTATAATGCACTAAATTGTTTTCATGATTACATGCCCTCTACTCCTCTGAAGGTACCGGAGTGATTTACACCAAATTTGCCACACATATAATTTAGTACCCCATTTGAATCTGTACGCAGTTTAAATCCAATCGCTTGTATACTTCCCGAGTTATAGGGCCCCAAAATTTAAAAACCCCCTTAATACTGCCCTTATAAAAATAATTAAAACACCCAAAAATTTTACTAATAATTCTAAGATATTTGATATCTACATGATTTTTTCATATTGTTAACACAAAGGCCATAAAAAATTATTTAATAATCTAACTTTGTATTATAATGCACTAAATTGTTTTCATGATTACATGCCCTCTACTCCTCTGAAGGTACCGGAGCGATTTACACCAAATTTGCCGCACATATAATTTAGTACCCCATTTGAATCTGTACGCAGTTTAAATCTAATCGCTCGTGTACTTCCCGAGTTATAGGGACCCAAAATTTGGAGCCTCCCTTAATACTGCCCTTATAAAAATAATTAAAACACCCAAAAATTCTACTAATAATTCTAAGATATTTTATATCTACAAGATTTTTTCATATTGTTAACCCAAAGGCCATAAAAAATTAAATATTATAATTTAAAATTTGACAATATGGACTAAAAAAACTAATATACGAAAAATTGTAAGACTTTTTATTCTAAAACATTTTTTCAAATTGTTAACCAAAACGCTATAATAATTAAGAAACGGTGCTCGCATCGCATATATTACTTATCAGGCGAGCAGAAAGCATAGGTGCGTTATACCTAAACCTTTTTCGATAGTTTTTCAATAGCAGTTTGTGATAATCCGCTGTGATAGCTGAATAAATGGTTATATATATATTGTAAATCTTTAAACGTATTTTTCTCGAAACTATTTATTCAAACTGGACAAACTATTTTCTCAGAAACTACTCGACCGATTTGCTAGTTTTTTATTTTAAATGAAATTAAATACTATTTATTACAACTTATACCAACAATATGCATACATTTATATAAATAACTATTATTTATAGCGCCCTAAAGTAAAAAAAACAAACTTTATTTTTTACACGGCCGCCATTTTGTTAAATATAAACTTTTTACACCAAATGTTGGTTTAAGCTCTAGAGAATTCTGTACGCTTTTAGAATCTAACATTAAACTTAGATTTAGATGACCCGTTGATGAGATACGCGTACGCCCGTTTAGTGGTGACCTAGACATACTTTCCGCGTTAACTGCGAAAGTTTCATATATTTTTGTACGAAAAAATTGTTTTAATGTAGAGAAAAGACGAGTAATTAAGTGGCCTAAACTTTAAATTGATAGCTTTATTGTAGCCTGAGAAAAAAATTCATAAAAGCATGCTTTTTTTTTTCGAAGTTAAATTATAATCAAGATCAAAGAAAGGGCCTTAGCTTTGAACTTTACCAGTAATAGATTGGCAAAAATACAAATGACCTCACATACTCGAAAATACAAATGACTTAACCATTGCACTCAGGCAAAATAGCCGGTACAAACTACTACACCTTCAACTATTATGCTCTCACAGCTGTTAGGTTCCCAGCAGTATTTCTTCAGTGTAAACGGGGCTTCCATCGTGTGTATGCCGGTGTCTCCCACTCTATAATACTTTAATTCGCAGCACAACATCAATGTTGCTCAAGCAAAAGCACAACACTGACTCAACTCTCTGTTTCAGTATCTTTAGTTTACACTTGACTGTGTTCTGCTTCACATATCTTGTGTTTTAGCTCCTCTAGTTCGTGTAAATTTCTCGATAACGACCAATATTATAAATTCGAACGATTATTGTTAGTTTTACATTTAAATAATAGCATTATTGTTAACTCAGGTGATTTAAAGTGAAAATTACGTAATTTTTGTCCCTTTTAGGCCAAACTTGTGCTTCATAAGGTGATTTTTAAAACATGAAAATCTTATATACATAATATAGCAATTGTTACTTTAAAATTTATCAATAAAATATAGTGATTTTATAGTGCAAAGTTTTTAATTATAATTAAAAGTTTCGACTGTGGTAATTAAAATGGATGAATATTTTAGGGATTTTTGCCTTCAAATTACATTTGTTTTATTCCATTAAAAATCTCCTGTTGAAGGAATAATTATTTTAAAAGCTGTATACCATTTTAAATAGAATACTGGGGTGGCCTTCACTCGACTTTCTTTATTTTGTTTTAAATTCATTCTACGATAACTCGGGTAACCTACATATATATACTCATTTTCAATGGTGTTTTTTCAGTAACTGGTACATTTTATAAAAAAATATTTCAAACAATAGTTGCTAGAAATTTTAATATCTTTAATTTTTATAAGAATCACTTTTCTGTAACTCATGCCGTTTTCGAGATATTTAATAAATAGCATATCTACATATATATAATCATTGTCAAATGTGTTTTTTCAGTAATTGGTACGTTTTATAAAAAAATATTTCAAATAAATATTGTTAGAAATTTAAATATCTTTAAGTTTTATAAGAATCACTTTTCTCTAACTTATGCCGTTTTTGAGATATTAAATAAATAGCAAGAGTACCTACATATATATATATAATCATTTTCAAATGTGATTTATCAGTAACTGGTACGTTTTATAAAGAAATATTTCAAACAAAAGTTGTTAGCAATTTTAATATCTTTAAATTTTATACGAATCACTTTTCTCTAACTCATGCTATTTTCGAGATATTAAATAAATAACAAGAGTACCTACATATATATATATATAATCATTTTCAAATGTGATTTATCAGTAACTGGTACACGTTTTATAAAAAAATATTTCAAACAAAAGTTGTTAGAAATTTAAATATCTTTAAGTTTTATAAGAATCACTTTTCTCTAACTTATGCCGTTTTTGAGATATTAAATAAATAGCAAGAGTACCTACATATATATATATATATATATAATCATTTTCAAATGTGATTTATCAGTAACTGGTACGTTTTATAAAAAAATATTTCAAACAAAAGTTGTTAGAAATTTAAATATCTTTATGTTTTATAAGAAACACTTTTCTCTAACTCATGCCGTATTCGAGATATTAAAAAAATAGTTAGATTCGGTTAAGATATTTTCAAAAATGAGAGGTGTTCACCCGGGCTTAATCATTAAGTTTTTTTAATTTGCCCATTTCAACAGTTTTGGTCCTAGAGGTCTATAGCGTTAACACACACACGCACACGTAAATAGTCGGATTCAATTCAGGGATGGTCAAAACGTGTATTTCCGTTAATTTATAATTAATGCGGTTATTTTGTTGCTGTAAATTGTTTGCCAAAATACAAACTAGATTATTTATAATTTTCTAATTTTAATTACTATTTGGTTCGGTGTGAATACAATTTAAGCGTTTTAAAATTAATATTGTATTTTGGAACACATTTGGTACAAAGTTTAACACAATTTATGGTATTAATGGATTTATTTCTAATACTAAAAGACGTGAAAACATGTATTTTATCTATTTTTTATCATTTTCCTTCTGCAAAGCAAATATTGTCCTTGGAATAAATGTTATAATGATGTCATGACTTATAATTATAGTAAATAAATATTTGACTAGCATAAAACACGATAATATATGTTAAATATGCCGCAGAATATATTTAAATATTAAATATGTGCACATATTTAAATGTTTGTGTTGATTAAAGTTTGACTGACATATTATTTTCGTCTAAATAATAGTTATAAGAAATAAATTTTCGAAACTTTTTCTATACAATTATTGACATGTAATTAAGTTTTATTTTATTAGGGAACGACTTAATTTTTATTATTTTACTATATTTTGAAGAGACAAGCTTAGGTACAACGCACCTATGCGTCCAGCTCGCCTTATAAATACTATATGCAGTGCGAGCAACTGTATTTAATTATTATGGCCTTTTGGTTATCAATTTGAAAAATTGTTATAAATATAAAAAGTCTTACAAGTTTTTGTAGATTATTTTGATTAAAAAAACAATTTTAGTGCATATTTTAACATTCAAAATTATATTTAATAATTTTCTATGGCCTTTAGGTTAACAATATGAAAGAATCTTGTAGATATAAAATATCTTAGAATTACTAGTAGCATTTTTGGGTGTTTAAATTATTTTTATAAGGGCAGTATTAAGGGAGGCTCCAAATTTTGGGGCCCTATAACTCGGGAAGTATACGAGCGATTAGTTTTAAACTGTTACGGGATTCAAATGGGTTGCTAAATAATATGTGTAGCAAATTTGGTGTGAATCGGTCTGGTACCTTCAGAGGAATAGAAAGCACAAATTTGATCTTACGAGCGGATGACTAACATCCAGTTATATATATTTTTGGATTCAAGGCGACGAGACAAACATTTTTTGTTTAGAAATTTTTTGTTTCGAGTATGCTACAGACACACAGCCAAATGTTTTAGTGTCTTCGGTACTTCGTACTTCGATTGGCAAAAATACAGTAAAATAATACTTATTTTGTATATGATACGGGTGCCCACGGGATTAATTTACGCTATACACCAAAGTTTAATTTTATGTTTCAACTCCCTGCACTAAAATAAAAATGGAACATATTTAAGTTGGCACAAAAGCCAACCAGATACTAATAATAATTGATGCAAAGTGCCTTAGTCAGGCTCCCCTTTATTGTATGTGGTTGCCGTCTGTTCCAGCGATAACAGCCCTTAAGGGGGGGTCGATTGTACACATTTGGTGTGGGGTAAAGAGCAACCCCACACACATTTTAGTCGAGTCGGCAGATGACGAGCGGTAAATAGCAATTTCCTGAAATTAGCCTCGTTCTCCGTGTCTGACATAAGCGCACACAGCGATTGACTCTCCAAGTTTCTACTAACTTGAAAACGTTATGTACTATACTTATATTTAGTAAAAAATCATTTTGCTTGTCGTACCATAGTGTTTGGTTGTGTGTACTAGATTATCCGTCACTATAAAAGAATAGGTTCTCATAGTTATCGTTAATAATGTCACTGAAGATTATATGAATGTATTATGATAATAAATTCATTAAGAGAATCGTATTGTTCCTGCTCTTGAACCATTCATGTAATATATACAGTAATACACTTGTTCAGATCTAAGTACATTCACCCTGTAAGTACAATGTTAAAATAATCTGGCATAAGATACTTAAAGTGCTGTTGAGACAAAGTACTTTGCTTCTGTATAGTGTACTTTAAATTAGAGAACTGATATGGTAATTACGTTATGTATTTAAAACAAATATATCTTATAAATACTAGTACACATTCTTGGGAAATATTTATCTTAGCATTCGGTAATTACTGATGTGAAATAATCAGTAATTAAGCTTAGAAATTATAAGTAATAATTCCAGTTTGTTGTATGATATACAAAGTTAACGTTCACAGCAACAAAATGTATCATACGTTGTGTTAATTTTGTTGCTTGGAATGTTAGCATTGCTTGTCATAATACAAACTAGATTATTACTTATAATTTCTAAACTTAATTACTATTTGGTTCGCTCTGAAAGGATTGTACACAGTGAAAAGGATTGTTCACAGCTAAAGAATTAGTAATTAGGCTTAGAAATTATAAGTAATCATTCCAGTTTGTTGTATGACATACAAGGTTAATGTTCACAGCAACAACATTTATCATTAATTGTGTTGCTTGGATTGCTAACATTGCTTGTCATAATACAAACTAGATTATTATTTGTAATTATCTAAGTTTAATTACTAATTGCTTCGCTGTGAACCATCCTAAAGAATCAGTAATTAAACTTAGAAATTATAAGTAATAATTGCAGTTTGTTGTATGACATACAAAGTTAACGTTCACAGCAACAAAATTTATCATACATTGTGCTAATTTTGTTACTTGGAATATAGTTTGTTGTATGATATACAAAGTTAACATTCCAAGCAACAAAATCAAGACAATGTCTGATACATTTTGTTGCTGTGAATGTTAACTTTGTTTCGTCATACAACAAACTGGAATTATTAGTTGTAATTTCTTAGTTTAATTACTAATTATTTCGTTGTAAACCCACCTTAAAGGTGTAAACACAGCGAAACAATTAGTAGTTTGGCTTAGAAATCACAAATAATAGTTTGTTGTATAATATACATTGGTATCGTTCATAGCAACAAAATTTAGAATTGTGTTGTGAATGCTAGCATTGCTTGTCATAATACAAACTGGATTATTTTTTATATTACTTTTAATAGTAGTTATTGATCTTACAAGTCAAAGTAGAGGAAACAATAGGAAATTGTTAAATGAACGTAGTCATATATTTCGACAACTGGATTATTGTTTGTAATTTCTAATCTTAATTACTATTTGGTTCGCTGTGAACACATCTTTAAGGTGAATTTAAAGTGAAACAATTGGTAATTAAGCTTTATGAATAACAATGCTAAAGTTGACAGCAACAAAATTTATAATTAATTGTTTTAATTTTGTTGCTGTGAATGCTAGCATTGCTTGCCATATTACAAACTGGATCATTATTGGCAATTTCTAACCTTAATGACTAATTAGTTCGCTTAATCCTGACAACTGGAAAGTGACTATGAATCCGTCTACGTATTTTAAATACGTTTTTCTTACAAATGGTACACTTTTTGCGAAAATTTTATAAACAGATTTTGTTAAATTTTTTAATATCGTTGGTTTTGAATCTCAACTATTTTTCTGTAAATGCAGTCATTTTTGAGATAATGAAAAAAGAAACTACAAGATATCGTAGGCTCATCATACGAAATTTTGCTACGCTTAGTAGTTTATAAGTAACCTGTAGGCACCATGTGCCCATATCATATACAGTTCATTCTTCATATAATAATAATATAAATTTTAATATGAGGATTAGATCTCTTATTATATTTTTACTATAATTCAACCCACAAACACAGACTTAATTCAGAAAATAGTCAAATTGTACTCAAGTACCTTGAAACGTCTTTATCCATTAATTTAACAAGCCATATTTTATCGGATGCCCATATTTTGTTTATATGAAAATAAATAGTTAATCATATATGTCCAGACAGCCTTGAAAAAATATATATAATGCTATGTTTACTTATATTTATAAGAAAGGAATAATCATAGAAAGTAATAAAAATAGTCATTATTTACGGAAATAAAAGTTAGGAAATTAAGTATTTTTTATTCATATTTTTTTTAAACATTTTTTAAACATCGGCACGTGTGTGGCTTCGTAAATAAGGGTAGTTATTTTTAGAACCAGTTTATGCATTTTTTATTTTTAATATATTCTCCGGAAGACCGCTGGATATGGCTATTAGCAGGATGTTTTGTGTAACTGTCCTTATCAGATTTACGTGTCTAAATTTAGAAATTAAAGGGTATTTAAATTAAAAACATATGATAGGAACTGCATTTCAATTCAATTTAGGTGCTATAAAAAATTAAACGCGCTCAAAACGTATATTTTCGTTAAAATGTAAAAAAATATCATCCCAATTTTTATTTAGATATAAAAAATAAATGACTAATCGCCCAAATATATTCTAAAATCAATCATAAAACAGTTATAGTTTTTCATGTATCCCTATTGACTTTAGTCTGAAACGCGTAAGCTTTTACAGGTGTAGTAATTTTATTGAAATTATTTTTTTTTGCTGGTATATCTATATATTTTGATTGGCAATTTATAAATTAACATTAATTAAACAGTTATTATTTAGTATATGATTTATGTTGATATGTATAGTAATATTGATTATTTTTCATCATTTGTTTTTTATTCGCATCTGATACAGATCTTTAATTTGTATTTAAATTCTTTTATCAATTATTAACTGCTAATTTAAACCATAAATCGCAATTTAATCACATACAATAATTACTTTTATGAACATATATGCAATATTAATTAATTTATAATTTTCTATATTAATTCCAATAACCAGAAAACATTAGAATTCATTGTGTAGTACAAAGTACAATATACAGTATTATTGAAATAACTGGAGTGGCCTTTACTCGACTTTCACAGCAACAAAATTAACCCATTAGTTTTTTTTTGTTGCTGTAATTGCATAAAACCAACTGGATTTATTAATTGTATATTTTAATCTTAATTACTAATTTGGTATTAACAGTCAGATTGTATTCTCAATTAAAGGTGGTCCATTTTCAAGATTTAAAATCGATTTAAGTAATTAAAAATTAACAAGAAAAAACATGATTTATTTTATCTTTATTTTGTAAATTTGAAACCGACCGATTATTTAAATTTAATAATCGTTTTTATTGTTTTCTCAGGTTTATTCTCAAAACAAAATTTTTATTTTATGCCATTTATTGACAATTTGCTCTGAATTGGCAATATAAATATGAAGGAAACGTTTCGAAGCACAAACATAAATTGCATATAGGAAACATAGATTGTTCGTTGTTCCCAATATAACGATGACAACGATTTACAGATGTTTCAGACTAACGACATTGTTTATTATTGCTGGCTAAAAGTAGACACATTTTACACACATATAGACAGACATACAAACTGTACTCCCTCAATCTTTGTACATTTAAATGCACAATATATACACACACAATTTTGTATTTCTTTGAACAATGACACAGCATAATTATTTCAGGGTTAAACTAATTTTGTCCACACCAAAAAACCCAACCACACAAAAAAAAACACATATTTATGAATTATAGGAAATTTTATAAATCAATAACAAATATTTATTGTACACAAGTAAAAAGTTATAAAAACTGTTACATATTTCGAAACTATGGAAATATATATATACATTGCTGTATATTTGTTTTGGCATTTAATGATTATGTTGACGTTTAAGAACGTAGCTTTTGCTAACCAGTGCTACAATGGTAAGATAGGGTTGGCTTCGCCACTAGTGGCAACCACTGTACCATGTAAACGAAGCGTTCTACACATTAATGTGTGTTTATATATGTAATAGAATAAACTAGGTTTTTTTTAATTTAGGAATATTTGTTGCATAATAATGAAATGGGACATTGCATATATATATATATACAAATATTCTTAACCGTAGCGAATTTGATTTAGTGCGTTACTTAAACGATTACATATTGAAATAGGCTCCCCCACATAGAATGCTATTTTAGAACACATAAATTACATTTGTCACAATCGTCATAATTCGTTGAATTGCTACTGCAAATTCGTTCCTCATATTAATTTTCTAAAGATTATTTTCAATATTCGCTTTGCAGCTTCGACATTGAACAAAAAGAATATGTATATTTTGGTAAAATAAATTGATAAATTAATAATTATACGGCAGAAGTATGTCAGAATAAATAATATGATAGTTTCTTAAATTTTCAATTATTATCTATATGATTGTAGGAGTCAATTAAGGCTAGCGTTATGTTCCTAATAACTACTTTGAACTTAATTATTACTAAGTGTGTTTCATTTAAATTTCATTATAAACTGACACTAATTGAATCGTTTATTAAACTATGCCAAAGGAATAATTAAAAATATATTTGTATTGGTATATTTCTTAATGCATTCGGTCGTGTGTCTGTAGCATTCTCGGCTCAAAAAATGTCATTAACAAATGTGTTTGTCTCGTTTGCCCTGAATCCAAAAATATATATAACTGGATGTTAGTCATCCGCTTGACCAAATTTGTGCCCTCTACTCTGAAGGTACTGGAGCAATTTAAACCAAATTTGCTACACATATTATTTAGCGCCCCATTAAAATCAGCTAGAAGTTTAAATCCAATCGCCCGTATACTTCCCGAGTTATAGGGCCCCAAAATTTAAAACCCCCCTTAATACTGCCATTATAAAAATAATTAAAACACTCAAAAATTCTACTAAATATTCTAAGTTATTTTATGTCTACAAGATTTTTTCATATTGTTAACCCAAAGGCCATAGAAAATTATTAAATATTATAATGGTGCCCTCTACTCCTCTGAAGGTACCGGAGCGATTTACACCAAATTAGCTACACATATTATTTAGCATCCCGTTTGAATCCACTCGCAGTTTAAATACAATCGCCCGTATATTTCCCGAGTTATAGGGCCCCAAAATTTCGAGCCCCCCTTAATACTGCCTTTATAAAAATAATTAAAACATTATAAAATTCTACTAATAATTCTAAGATATTTTATGTCTACAAGATTTTTTCATATTGTTAACCCAAAGGCCATAGAAAATTATTAAATATTATAATGGTGCCCTCTACTCCTCTGAAGGTACCGGAGCGATTTACACCAAATTAGCTACACATATTATTTGGCACCCCATTTGAATCCACTCGCAGTATAAATACAATCGCCCGTATACTTTCCGAGTTATAGGGCCCCAAAATTTGGAGCCCCCCTTAATACTGCCATTATAAAAATAATTAAAACACTCAAAAATTCTACTAATAATTCTAAGATATTTTATGTCTACAAGATTTTTTCATATTGTTAACCCAAAGGCCATAGAAAATTATTAAATATTATAATGGTGCCCTCTACTCCTCTGAAGGTACCGAAGCGATTTACACCAAATTAGCTACACATATTATTTAGCATCCCGTTTGAATCCACTCGCAGTTTAAATACAATCGCCCGTATATTTCCCGAGTTATAGGGCCCCAAAATTTCGAGCCCCCCTTAATACTGCCTTTATAAAAATAATTAAAACATTATAAAATTCTACTAATAATTCTAAGATATTTTATGTCTACAAGATTTTTTCATATTGTTAACTCAAAGTCCGAAAAAAATTGATTGAATATTATAATTTAGAATTTTACTATATGCACTAAATTTTTTTAATCAATTTAATCTACAAAAATGTGTAAGAGTTTTTATATCTATAACATTTTTGTAAATTGTTAACCAAAAGGCCATGATTATTAAAAACCTCTGCTCGCATCGCAAATTACTTATTAGGAGAACAGAACGTATAGGTGCGTCGTTAACTAAAGGCGAGCTCTACGCATTGGTGCGTTTTACGCGTACCAAATCTTTATTAGATCTTATTTTATCTTTATTATTATTTTTTATCTTATTTTATCTTTATTAGATAAAGTCTTCTATTCATAAAAAAGAATCTAGCTCGACTTTGTGGATTATACGAAATACAAGATTATGGAGTATTTTAAATTTAAATATATCCAAAATATATATATTTTTTTTTTGTTATTGATATAAGATGTCACTAAAATTTATTATGTGAATAAAATAAATATGGTTATAAGGTCATAAAATGACATCATGGATATTTTTATATTCCGTTTGTAGTTTGACCATAAAAACTTCAAGCTTAACCAATCACTTTTATTAGTTGCATTGAAGTACTGAATATATATATATATATATATAATTTTTTTTTTTGAACTTTTATTATTTACGGCATAACTATTGCCATTTAACCCTGAATACAACTCTGTAGCGCGTTAATAAAATTAGTATACAGCATATGATATCATAGTAGTGTGTTACTCGACCATTATAAAAGTGAAAATAACAAAACGCGACCTTAGTCACCAACTAAATTTGGGTCAAAGAGTTTTCTGTTTTTTATTCAAAATTCGCGTGTTGTTTTCATATTTTTCGCACTTGCATTCAGTCATTTATACTAACACTAGTTAGAGTAACTCATTTTTACGGGATCTTGCTTCGCTCGTCTCGTACACATCCCATTTGTTACTCACAAAATGTAAAGAATTATTTTTCGTCGAATTAATAATTACTATTTACAATACGTTTATTTTCCGTCGCTCCAAGGTGAGCTGGAAGCATTAGTGCTAGTTTATATTAATTTAAAATCACTATAAGGTAAAAATTGCTATAACTGAGTCATTATTATTTAATTGTATAATTGAAATATTTAATTTTACACTACAGTGAGTGAATCGAACAGTGTTTTATTTAAAAAATCGAAAAAGTGTTTAAAAATTCGCCAAAAATGAAAAATAAAAATAAAACAGTGAAAATAATTGACAACAAAATAGAGACTAAACAATTTTTGCTTACTGAATCTCAACAAAATACGAATGGTACTAAAAACGGCACCACAAACGGCACCGCGCTAAATGGCAACGGAAATGTTATTCAAAATGGCGCCGGTAAACAAAATGGTGGTGGTCTAAATGGTTTAACGTCTAAACCGCCGTTACCGAAAGATGATCGCACCGAGAAATTGTTAACAGCTGAGAAAAAGAAAGATAAAGAAAATAGCGATAAAAAAATTGTTAAAAAAGGTGAAGTATTTTTTTTAATTTATATTAATTATATGTTAAAGCCGTTATACTTTTTATATAATAAAAATAATATTGCATTTTGCAATATATGTTTTAATAATTTACGTTGGAAGTTTTTTTCAATTAATATTACATATTGAATCTAATTTGGAATTTTTGTTTTATTTGTATTTATACTATACGCCCATATCATATACAGAATACACTTTAATCCGTCTAATTGAATAATTTGACAAGTGGCGATTTTTCTTATTTATTTTATTTTATTTCTAAATGTAAATCTACTATTGGTACACTATATAAATAAAGCATTTTCCGTCCCATGTGGCATTAGCTTCACACATATTTTTTTTTTAATAAAAACTTGGGTGAAAAAATATATTAAAAAACTATTAGGAAAATAACAGATGTTAAATAATGTCGTAAGTACTTGACTAAACGGAGTCGATTACTTATTATTATTATAATTATTTATTCGTCATACATTTACATAGTGGGAAAATACTTGAATTGGGTGTTTTAAGTATTTATTTAATACATATAATTACTTCTTAGATACTTCTTATAATAATTGTAAGTGCTCTGGGTGTAATAAATATGTAGGCTTAGTGAGAGTGCATAAGTCTTAACTTACGTGAGTCATACACGTTTAAAATGTAGAAAAACTAAGTGGCTTCAAGTTGGTTTAATTGTAGAAAGATTTACTACTTATTAAAGCAAATGGATGATTCAGAAAAATGTTGTTAGCTTAAAAACATTTTTTTATTTGGGAAATGCAGTCGTTCTATTTGCAATATCTCTAAAACGGTTGCACTTATAGCAAAAGTAGTTATGTACATTATGAAAGATATTAATATTTCGCACAACTTTTGTTTGAAAAGTTTCTTCAAAAAATGTACTAGTTACGAGAAAACTGGAAGTGCATGTTTACTCTATGCATTTTTGTTCTATCTGCAATATCTCTATAACGGATGCACTTATAGCAAAAATAGTTTTGTTCATTATGAAAGATATTAATATTTCGCACAGTTTTTGTTTGAAAAGTTTCCTCAAAAAAATGCACCAGTTACGAGAAAACTGGATGTGCATGTTTACTTTACGCATTTTTTGTTCTATCTGCAATATCTTTAAAACGGCTGCACTTATAGCAAAAATAGTTGTGTTCATTATGAAAGATATTAATATTTCGCACAGTTTTTGTTTGAAAAGTTTCCTCAAAAAAATGCACCAGTTACGAGGAAACTGGAAGTGCATGTTTACTTTACGCATTTTTTGTTCTATCTGCAATATCTTTAAAACGGCTGCACTTATAGCAAAAATAGTTGTGTTCATAATGAAAGATATTAATATTTCGCACAGCTTTTGTTTGAAAAGTTTCTTTAAAAAATGTACCAGTTACGAGAAAACTGGAAGTGCATCTTTACTCTATGCATTTTTGTTCTATCTGCAATATTTCTAAAACGGTTGCACTTATAGCAAAAATTATTATGTTCATTATGAAAGATATTAATATTTCGCACAATTTTTGTTTGAATAGTTTCGGTAAAAAATGTACCAGTTACGGGAAAACTGGAAGTGCATGTTTACTCTATGCATTTTTTGGTCTATCTGCAATAACTCTAAAACGGTTGCACTTATAACAAAAGTAGTTATGTTAATTATGAAAGATATTAATATTTCGCACAACTTTTGTTTGAAAAGTTTCTTTAAAAAATGTACCAGTTACGAGAAAACTGCTACGGAATATCTTATTTATGTTGCCATAGTTGCATTTGTATGAACTATGCCTGTAAATATTTTAACAGAAACAAAATATAAATAATGTATTTCATTTTGCACCGGTTAACACAAATTGATCGAACAGTACATTTTTTGAATACATTTATAAGGTGAATTTTAAAGAATCAACATTTATGTTTCATATTGAAGACACAGTATTTGATAATTTAATAAATTACTACGTAAAGGAAGGTTGAGTGCAGGCCACTCCTCATTATATATTGATCTATGTACGTTACGATTTTTTAAAATAATTAACTATTCAAATTCCTGATGATGGCAATAAGTGCCGAAACGGCGAACAGAATAAATTAATTTAATAAAACTATTGTATTTTTCAAGATATTGTTTTTTCCCCATAATTTATATTAATTTTTAATCGATTATTCCAATAAATTAATATTTATTTCTTTTTTGTTACAGGTACGTTCAATCAATTCTTTTTTGTAACTTCTAAATCGTAAGTTTTTACAATATTATTATTTTTTATTATTTCAAGGTTGTTAACTTTTTAGTATATGATATGGGCACATGTTGTCCACAGATGCACCTAGTAATATTTTTAGAAACTATATCAACGAAATATGCAGAATAAACTATGATTGCACATTGTAAAATAATTTATGTAAATTTACTATTATCGATTTCAACTAAAATGTTCCTTTATCCGGCCTTGAAAACTTTAAATAATTCATTTTTTGTTCATTCTTTAATAAAACAAACTTACGTAAGTAACGCGAGATTTTTATCGGTAACATAAAACTTATCTGTCTATATATATATATACATTTGGTACCTGCCTTACATCAAAACAAGCCAATAAAAGTTTTTCTTTTTTTTTTTTCTGCTGTTGGTTAACCTGCTGTTGTTGTTACTGTTTGTTAATCTATTTATCACACACGCCGGATGCTCGGTTTTTGTTATCGGAGACCACAAATTGTGGATTGTGTTACCACCATTTGTTGTAACACAAATACGGGAATGTCAACTTATGTAACTACATTAACGAGATTATCTGTATCGATATATTTCGGGAGCGAGATGATAAATGTGGTTTATTTTGACACAATTTTATGTAGGTTAAGTTTATATTTATTTCCGGTTTATTTTGACGCCGGGTCTCACAGACCCCAGTGATAAATTAAATATAATTGAAACTCTTATTTCAAAATATGGAGAAATGCAATAATAGGATTAAAATTGATGCCGAAGTACAGAAGAGCTTAAGCAATCGGTCGTGTGTCTGTAATATTCTCGGATCAAAGAATGTTTATAACAAAAGTGTCGTCTTGAACCCAAAAATATATATGTTGCTCGTAAGACCAAATTTGTGCCCTCTTCTCTGAAGGTACTGGAGCGATTTACACCAAATTTGCTACACATGTTATTTAACATCCAATTTGAATCCCTGTGCAGTTTAAACCCAATCGTCCGTATACTTTCTGAGTTATAGGCCCCCAACATTTGGAGCCCCCCTTAATACTGCCCTTATAAAAATAATTAAAACACCCAAAAATTCTACAACAAAATCTAAGATATTTTATGTCTACAAGTTTTTTTATTTTGTTAACCCAAAGCCCGAAAAAAATTATTAAATATTATAATTTTTTGAATTTTAAAATATGCACTAAATTTTATGGCTAGATTTTTTCATATTGTTAACCTAAAGGCCATAATTAATTATTAAATATGAATCCAAAAATATATATCTTATATACTTGGATGTTAGTCGTCGCTCGCTCGACCAAATTTGTGCTTTTTACTACTCTGAAGGTACCGGAGCGATTTACACCAAATTTGCTACACATGTTATTTAGCCTCCCATTTGAATCCGTGTGCAGTTTAAATTCAATCGTCCGTATACTTTCCGAGTTATAGGGCCCCAAAATTTGGAGCCCCTCTTAATACTGCTCTTAGATAAATAATGAAAATACCCAAAAAAATTCTAAGATATTTCATGTCTGCAAGATTTTTTCATATTGTTAACTCAAAGGTCATACAAAATTATTAAAAACTATAATTGTGAATTTGTAGCGCCCCCCTTAATGCTGCCCTTAGAAAAATAATTAAAACACTCAAAAATTCCACCAATAATTCTAAGATATTTTATGTCTACAAGATTTTCTCATATTGTTAACCCAAAACCCGAAAAAAAATTATTAAACCTTACAATTTTGAATTTAAAAATATGTACTAAATTAATTATAAAAGTAATCTTCAAAACATTCTAAGATTTTTTATATATATATATACATAATTTTTTTCTAATTGTTAACCAATAGGCCGTTGCTCGCATCTCATAAAGCGAGCTGGACGCATAGGTGCGTTTTACCTAAGCTTGTTTTAATGGTTTTTAAGAAACGTAAAACCCATAAAAAATTCATAAATATTATAAATTTGAATTTTTGAGTACATCAAAAAAATCTACCAAAATATGTAAGACTTTTTATATGTATAACATTTTTTCAAATTGTGGACTCATAGGCTATAATAAATAAAAACAATTATTTTTAAAATTTAATATTATGCCAAGCGTGGAGTAGGACGGGGAAATACACTGCTTGCATCACATAAATTACGTATAAGCCGAGCATATACCTAAGCTATCCTAAAGGATTGTTCACAGCTAAAGAATTAGTAATTAAGCTTAGAAATTATAAGTAATAATTGCAGTTTGTTGGTTAACGTTCACAGCAATAAAATTTATCATTAATTGTGTTGCTTAGAATGTTAACATTGCTTGCCATAATATTAACTAGATTATTATTTGTAATTATCTAAGTTTAATTACTAATAATTTCGCTGTGAACAGGTCTTAAATTTAAACTTGAATTTATATCAACAGTATTTGCTGTAGAGCGTTACAGACACACAGGCTACATTTAAAAAATAGTCCGAAACATTACAGGAATGTTCTAAACGTGTATTTCTGTTAACAAATCTTAAATGCGTAATTTCAATTCGTATAAGAAAGTAAAAAGCAATTATATATTTTTTTATAAATTATCCAAATTTCTATATACGTTCTCGTTCAACCAGAACCAGAAAAAAATTAACAAGCTTCTCATTGGAATAGACAACATTTTTAGTCTTCTCTCATAGATGCCAATACTTTTTTTTGTGTGTGTGTCGTTAAGTCCCAAACAAAAATCCAATCATGTGGCTTTGATTGCAAGTTCCACACATCAAAGTAAACACACCGTTTATATATACATATAAATGCACGCTCTAGTTACCGGCGCAACCAGTGATGCGTAACACACACGTTATTAGTTTGAGTTTGGCGCATCGCGCAACTGTGCTATGCAATCCTATTTGAAGCCGGTGTTGAGTCTCCGCTGTGAGAGATTCACAGAATGATACTATTCGTACAGCTAAGATCCGTGTTGTGAACGAACAAAGGCCTAATTATTAAATCCATCACAGAATATAAGTGATTGTGAACTTGAGAAATGACTGAATCAGTTCACTCACACTGAGAGAATAATGTTTCTCTTTGTAGTAAATGTTGCAATGAAATTATACTTCTTCAAAGTAGGACTTTTGTATTTACTGCATATTATTTAAAATAAATCACCGTACGAAGTACTGAAGAAGCTTAAGCAATCGGTCGTGTGTCTGTAGTATTCTCGGATCAAAAAATTTCCTAAACAAAAAGTGTTTGTCTCGTCCCCCTGAACCCAAAAATATATATAACTCACATACTTGGATGTTAGTCGTCGCTTGCTCATAAGACCAAATTTGTGCCCTCTACTCCTCTGAAGGTACCGAAGCGATTTGAACCAAATTTGCTACACATATTATTTCACATCCTATTTGAATCCGCTCCCAATTTAAATTCAATCGCCCGTATACTTCCCGAGTTATAGGGCCCCAAAATTTTGAGCCCCCCTTAATACTGCCCTTACATAAATAAATAAAACACCCAAAAACTCTACTAATAATTCTAAGATATTTTATATCTACAATATTTTTTTAAATTGTTAACCCAAAGGCCATAAAAAATTAAATATTATAATTTTGAATTTTAAAATATGCATTAAAAAAATTGTGACTTTTTAATCAAAATAATTTACAATAAATTCTAAGAATTTTTATATCTATAACATATTTTCAAATTGTTAACCAAAAGGCCAAAATTATTAAAAATCGCTGGTCGCATCGCATATATTACTTATAAGGCGAGCTGGACGCATAGGTGCGTTGTACCTGAGCTTGTTTTAATCAAAATAATTACAAAAAATTGTAGGGCTTTTTATATTTATAACATATTTTCAAATTGTTAACCATAAGGCCATAATAATTAAAAATCGCTGGTCGCTTCGCATATATTACTTATAAGGCGAGCTGGACGCATAGGTGCGTTGTACCGAAGGTTGTTTATTATATCAAAATAATCTACAAAAAATTGTAAGACTTTTTATATTTATAACATATTTTCAAATTGTTAACCAAAAGGGCATAATAATTAAAAACCGTTGCTCGCATTGCATATATTACTTATAAGGCGAGCTGGACGCATAGGTGCGTTGTACCTAAGCTTGTTTATTATATCAAAATAATCTACAAAAAGTTGTAAGACTTTTTATATCTATAACATATTTTCAAATTGTTAACCAAAAGGCCATAATAATTAAAAACCGGTGCTCGCTTCGCATATATTACTTATAAGGCGAGCTGGACGCATAGGTGCGTTGTACCGAAGGTTGTTTATTATATCAAAATAATCTACAAAAAATTGTAAGACTTTTTATATTTATAACATATTTTCAAATTGTTAACCAAAAGGCTATAATAATTAAAAACCGTGGCTCGCATCGCATATATTACTTAAAAGGCGAGCTGGACGCATAGGTGCGTTGTACCGAAGGTTGTTTATTATATCAAAATAATCTACAAAAAATTGTAAGACTTTTTATATTTATAACATATTTTCAAATTGTTAACCAAAAGGCTATAATAATTAAAAACCGTGGCTCGCATCGCATATATTACTTATAAGGCGAGCTGGACGCATAGGTGCGTTGTACCTAAGCTTGTTTATTATATCAAAATAATCTACAAAAGATTGTAAGACTTTTTATATTTATAACATTTTTGAAATTGTTAACCAAAGGGGCATAATAATTAAAAACCGGTGTTAGCATCGCATATATTACTTATAAGGCGACCAGGGACGCATAAGTGCGTACCTAAGCTTGTTTGTGATATTTACGTTTCCCTAATTACAATACATATTCATTTTGTTTCGTATCAAACGTACAAAATAAAGCATAATTATGAATATAGATGTGAAAGTCTAGTGAAGGCCACTGCAGATTTATTGTCAGTTTATAAAAACAATGAAAAGTTTACGTTATTTTTGTTGTTTAATTTGGTTTACATCGTAAACTATATTAAATATAAATCTTGCTATTTTCATCACTAATAAAAAAGAAATCACTAGTCCATTTGGCAGACATAAAATCGCCGAAATTCCAAACAATAATTACTATTGTAAGCGTCACGTTTCAACGATAAATCTAATAAATAAGCAGCACAATAAAAACACGTGGACGACATCACATTAATATTGTAATGCGCCTTCAAATATAAACCTCTCAATAAGCGCTCAGCTTTGGCCTAGATAGAATATAGTTATAGGGTATTTTTTTGTATCTTTTCTGTTCTCGTTTTAGTTTATTTTGTTTTTATAAAAGTGCCGGTAAATCCGATATAATCTTGTTTAGTTATTGGCATGTCACGTTTTGTTGCCGTATGCAACGTAGTTCACTATACAAGAAAATAACTATTATGAGGATTCTATACCAGTGTCGTACACTGGGGAAAGGATTTACTATTAAATAAATGAGTTATATTAATTAAATGCTATATATTTTACAAACAAAAGATATTTGTTCGAAAAGTATTTGTTTTCATCGAATTTTAATAATCTTTCTGGATGCATTGGTGCTTGCACGTATGTTTATTATTGCGTAAATCAAGTTGACGCTGTTATGTAACACAAAACCGCAATATTCTCACTACTAAACATGTTAATTTAACCGCATTCGCATTTAAACCACAAAATCGCTTTTAATCTCAGCTGAAACCCAATACTGTAATTGCTCTGTTATGAACCAGAGGTGATTTTGAGAGTTATAATTCGCTTCAAAAATATATATATATATAAATATTCATATTACTGTTTTGAAATACCATTCCCGAAAATAAATTCTGAGTGCGCCTCTGTTCTGGACCACTTTTTATTGTTTTTACAAAAATACTGCCCAAAATTAGTTTTGGGCAAGGTCATTTTAATTATATGTAATTATTTACCTATATTAGCGATGCTTACCAAAACAACACTGTAAATAGATGTGAATATACAGTAAAAAATATAAACTGGAGTGACCTTCACTTTTTTTTACTTATTTTTCGCTATATATATATATATATATATATATATATATATATATGTGTGTGTAATTTAGCTTAATTGTGTTTTGAATTAATTCTAACATAATTACGGAAACGTTAAGTTATTTTGACTAATTTTAAAGAAGATTTTCCTGTAAATAATAAGTAATAATAATGATATTAAATTATGGATTTAGCAAGAAAAATTATACATAAGACATTATAAATATATATAAATATAAAATAGAATTTAAACTGACAACAAATGATACATTTATAACAACAACGAAAA
Source organism: Leistus spinibarbis (assembly GCA_933228885.1). Taxonomy (NCBI): domain Eukaryota; kingdom Metazoa; phylum Arthropoda; class Insecta; order Coleoptera; family Carabidae; genus Leistus; species Leistus spinibarbis. The sequence continues at coordinate 7,321,779 of OW121803.1, read as the reverse complement.
ATACATTGGATGCTAGAAATTTGAATATCTTTAACTTATATTAAGATTCACTTTTCACGAGTAAACAAACACATCCGGTTGAAATATCCGTTTCATTTATACGAGGTTTTCTTTTCCGGGATATACAAATCTTAAATTCAAAACATATTTTAATGTTTTACGGTATTGACTGTAGGACGTTGACACAAACACATACACACTTAAACACACACATAATCACACACACACATAATCACACAAACACATAAACTCAAACACAAACACATAAACACAAACACATAATCACACACACATAATCACACACACATAATCACATACACACATAATCACACACACACATAATCACACACACACATAATCACAGACACACATAATCACACACACACATAATCACACACACATAATCACACACAAACACATAATCACACACAAACACATAATCACACATAAACACACAACCACACATAAACACACAACCACATAAACACACACACACACACACAGATAAGCACACACGCATAAGCACACATACAAAAACACATACGTACCTAAACACAAACACACATACAGACAAACACACATACAGACAATCACACATACAAACACACATACACACACACACACTCATAAATCCACACACTCATAAACCCACACACACATAAACACAAACACACAAACGTCATAGCGAAATTACTCAAAATGAATTCCAAGACTCCTAAATATAATAGTTCAATTAATATTTTACTGATTGATTTTTTTGTGACCACAATACTCTCTTTTATACATTACTTATAATAAAGTAATAAATAGAGTTCTTTTATTTCTTGCATGGTCTACTTTTGTATTTATGGTTTTATATTTTAATTATTAATTAACTATTTTGCTCATAAATATAATTTTATCTATTCTATAAATACATATGAGTTCACTCTAACAATATTCGATCGATACTAATTTGTATTCAGAATGAAAGTACGATTACTAATACTAGCACGTGCTAGTATTTACAATAGAAATATAACAGTACCGAAAGTATCGTAGTGAATGTCAATTGGAAAAAGTGAAATTTCCCAATTGGCTTCTAGATGTTTCTAAAAAATAATTGTTAGCATAATTTTTTTGGGAATTTACATCCAATAATAATATCCGGTATGCTGAAATAATTATACAAATTATATTAAACATCTGTTGTGGTCAGCACACGACTTTCTTATAACAAGATTTGGTACGTACAACGCACCGGGAAATATTCAAATTAATATTTTAATAGATTTTTCACAGACATTTGATTCGTTTTTGTCCATTTATCAATATAGATTTTAAATATTGTTAAACGACCATAAATTAAAAAACAATTACCCAAACCATTAAAAATAATTATTTTTAAATATTCAATTGTTTTAGTCAACCAATAAAATGTTTACAAATGTTTGGAATAATTAGGATTATAGTACAGTTTTTTTTTAATTAAAACAAAAAATCTATTATTAGGCTATGGCGTAATGGTTAAGACTCGACCCATTACCTGCCAACGTTGCGTAAACGCTACATTATACAATTAATTATTTTTAAAAGAAGAGATTTAAATAAATACCTAAAACCAAAAAAATAAATTAATTCGATGTTCAATGCCCATACCAGTTTGCATATTTAAAATAAAAAGCGTTCTACACATTTACACTCATTTATAAACTCTCAAACATACACATACGACTGCATTTGAGTGTTTATATAATAGTGACAGTAATTAATTTTCCTAGAAACAAATTATTTAAATACTAAAACAACGATAATATTTGTTATATTTATTATTGGAAACAATAAACTTTAATGTATTTTGCGCAGATTTAATTCCATTTTCAATTAATTCTGAACAATATAACAGGTGTGGCAATGTGTTCAATTCACCATTCAACCCACTACGATACACTTTAAGTTATAACAATCGTAAAATATATAATAAATAATAGTTTATGTACGTTTATATATAGTGGTCTATTGTTATACATTTTTTTATTTCACTTTTACAATCATGTACAAAGTTGTCACACTTTCTGAATCTATAAACTATAAACCACGGATCTAGATTTCACTTTTCCTTATATAAACTGTTGCTTAAATTACTACATATACACTTATTGTGGCGCCATATTCACTGTCTTGTCCATTCCTGTTTGTTATATAAAGAAGAAGACAGCTAAAACTCACTGTTATTATAAATTTAAAATAAAATAATTTACCTTGAACCAAACCAACTTAAAACTATTATTTATAAATTAAATTCTATTACGTTCGTCTTTCGACAAAAAAAAACATTGTCAAAAAAATAGGAAACCGAAAATTATTCTATTTCAAGGTTAAAATAATATTAATCTACTTTGTCTAAAAAATAAATGAAACATCAAAGTACAGGATTCAAGTGATTAAAAAATAGAGTGTCAATCTTATAATAACAATAATAATAATGTTATTTCTTCCGCTTCCTTTCATCTACAAATTACGATTACAAAATATATGTTGCGTGTAATATAAAAGATGCTGTAGTGTTAATCAGTTATAATATTATTTATGTTTTTTCACACACACACTACCGCTATAATTATATCTAAAGCATCGGTCGTGTGTCTGTAGCATTCTCGGATAAAAATAATTTCATAACAAAAAGTGTTTGTCTCGTCGCCCTGAATCCAAAAATATATATAACTGGATGTTAGTCATCCGCTCGTATGAACAAATTTGTGCCCTTTATTCCTCTGAAGGTACCAAAGCGATTTGCACCAAATTTACAACACATATTATTTGGCATCCCATTTGAATTTGCTCGCAGTTTAAATCCAATCGCCCGTGTACTTCTCGAGTTATAGGGCCCCAAAATTTGGAACCCCCCTTAATACTACTCTTATAAAAATAATTTAAACACCCAAAAATTCTACTAATAATTCTAAGATATTTTATATCTACAAGATTTCTTCATATTAATAACCCAAAGGCCATAAAAAATTATTAAAAATTATAATTGTGAATTTGGAACCCCCCTTAATGCTGCCCTTAGCAAAATAATTAAAACACTCAAAAATTCTACACAATATTCTAAGATATTTTATATCTATAAGATTTTTTCATAATGTTAACGCAAACCCCGAAAAAAATTATTAAATATTATAATTTTGAACTTACAACTAATCTACAAAAAACTTTTTACACCTATAACATTTTTGTAAATTGTTAACCAAAAGGCCATAATTATTAAAAACCGCGGCTCGCATCGCATATATTACTTATTAGGAGAGCAGAACGCATAGGTGCGTTGTATCTAAGCTTGTTTTAATGGTTTTTAAGAAACGCAAAGTTATTTTAAACAAAGGATTTGACGATTCGATGCAGACAAAAGACCTAAAGTGTTCTATCATCAAAAAACGTTTTGAATAGAAATTCGTTTCACGTCTTCCTGATTCCGAAAATACAAAATGTATATAACTCATTTACTGTATCAATTCAATTAGACAGATGGATCGGTGACTGTATTCTGTATATGTTACGGGCACATGGTGTCCACGAGTAACCTAGTTGATTATAATTAGCAACAAAATGTTCTAAACTCTAAATTTACTTAACTACAATTTTTTTAAAGCTTATTAAGTTACAAAACCCACAAATTCTCAAATAAGCACTTTATTTTTAGACATAAAGTTCTAAAAATAAAGTACCGACAAACACGTAAAAGTCGTAGCCACCCATGACGATCTTTCAGTGCTATCAAGCAGGAAATTAGGCATTAGAAAATAATAATTTTCATTTTGTTCACAATACAAAAAATAAATAAAAACCCGTACAATATGTTGAATGGTCACTTCAACCATAGCTGTGTTTGTTCATTGAACGTTTTCTCACCAATTATTTGGTTGTTTTGTCACGTTCACACTGTAAAACGATTTGTTTTTTCCAGTGTTTATTTATCAGAGAGAAAAATGACATCATTTTCAAACAAGTGTCACTCACCTTTTTCTGTTTATGGAACACTGAATTGTATTATTGAAATTCGATCACGTATCGCCTATTATTTGGGCCACAAATATTTATTCATTATTATTTTATATTTTGTATTGACAAATACTTGACGAAATGTTCAGTGAGTAACAGAAACAAATATCTGGAGTGCCCTGCAAAAATACAACAATATCAATATGTGTCGTAACTAGAGCTATTTTCAAATGCGATTTTCCAGTAAATGGTACATTTTTCGAAAAAACTTTTTAAACAAAAGTTACTAGATATTTAAATATCTTCAACTTTTATAAACGACATTTTTTCCCTAACTCATACCATTTCGGAGATATTGAACAAAATAACAAGAATTGTAACAATATCAATGTGTCGTAACTAGGGCTATTTTCAAATACAATTTTTCAGTAAATGGTACATTTTTCGAAGAAACTTTTTTAACAAAAGTTGTTGGAAATTTTAATATCTTCAACTTCTATAAGTAACACTTTTTCTCTAACTCATATCATTTCCGAGATATTGAAAAAAAAACAAGAATTGTATCCATATCAATATGTGTCGTAACTAGGGCTATTTTCCAATGCGATTTTTCAAAACAACTTTTTAAACAAAAGTTGTTAGAAATTTTATTATCTATAACTATTATAAGAAACACTTTTTCTCTAACTCATACTATTTCCGAGATATTGAAAATAATAACTAGAATTGTAACTGAGGCTATTTTCAAATGCGATTTTCTTGTAATTGGTACATTTTTCTAAAAAACTTTTAAAACAACAGTTGTTAGAAATTTTAATATCTTTAACTTTTATAAGTAACACTTTTTCTCTAACTCATACCATTTCCGAGATATTAAATAAAATAACAAGAATTGTAATAATATCAATATGTGTCGTAACTAGGGCTATTTTCAAATGCGATTTTCCAGTAAATGGTACATTTTTCGAAAAAACATTTTAAGCAAAAGTAGTTAGATATTTTAATATCTTCAACATTTATAAGTAACACTTTTTTTCTAACTCATCCCATTTTCGAGATATTGTAAAAATGAACAAGAATTGTAACAATATCAATATGTGTCGTAACTAGGGCTATTTTCAAATACGATTTTCCAATAAATGGTACATTTTTCGAAAAAACTTTATAAACAAAAGTTACAAGAAATTTCAATATCTTCCACTTTTATAAAAGACAATTTTTCTCTAACTCATACCATTTCCGAGATATTAAATAAAATAACAAGAATTGTAATAATATCAATATGTGTCGTAACGAGCTGTTTTATAATGCTATTTTCCAGTAAATGGTGCATTTTTCGAAACAACTTTTTAAACAAAAGTTACTACAAAATTTAATATCTTCAACTTTTATAAGAAACACCTTTTCTGTAACTTAACCCATTTCCGAGATATTGTAAAAATAAAAGTAAACTGTTACTTCTGGTTAAGATATTGTTTTCAAAAATACTTATTTTATGGTCCCTATACTTTCGATGTAAGAATGTAATAAAATTGTTAAATTGGCATGGTCATGTTGCAGCTGTATGTGTTTTGTTGGTTCGGTAGTTGGTAAATGGTTTGGTAAAATGGTTATATTATGCCCCATGGTGATACAGCTGGTATTTTATAGCACCTGTTTAAAGTATCACCAATTGCAACTGCGGTTACTCAACTTGTAAAATATGTTTCCTGTATTCTTCCCCTATATTTACTTAAAATTAAATATGAATAAGTCTACGAATAGTAACGGTATATTTCGTGATGCAAACGTATTAAATTTAAAATAAAAAAATTACTAGTTTTAATATTCATTTAAAACGTACCTATTTATTGTTTTATTAATATTATTATTTTATATATATAAGGCCCACCTCTTAAAAAATTATATTATTCTTTAGTTCGCTGTACGAAGGGAATACAGAAAAATAGGGCAAGAAAGATTGAAAATTATTGACATTAGGGAATTGGTAAATCCTTGTAGGTTCGAATCGAATTTATATCGGAGTTTTTCTACATGAAAAATATGTTTTAGCAAAAAGGGTGGACTCTTGGGACACATTTTATTTATTATATTTATTTTCCTTGACACGTTTTATATAAAAGAAAATACCCCAATACCAAATTGCCTTGGAGCGAAATTAATCAACCTTTTCAGCAATAAACCAGCTACAATGTTTGTGAGAAAGTATGTGTAGAACGCTTTGATATGTTTCAATAGTTATTATCAGTGGCGGCACTGATTGTTTATAAAAAGAAACAAATGCTACGTTGTTAAATGTCAACATAATTATTAAGTGTAGGGCACCATTTTTGTTTTTGTTTAATGTGATCCTGCATCTTGTTTTATATAGATACATATATAATGACCTTGTAGATCTTTCGTATGGTTCAACACGTAAATGAAATTCATGAATCATTGTAAATAAAGCAAAAAAAAATGTAGTTAATTTACATATATTCAAGGAGGTTTCTATTTGTTATTATTTAGTTATATAATGTTTTAAATGACGTAATTCTTCGTAGAATTATATCTTTAAATAGTTTTTTATGTTCATTATTTACTGTTATACATAAATTTCAGTTGCTAATTGCCAATGTTTAATGATTACTTCCTTTGCCATCTAAAGGACTGTTTATAAATGCTTTGTTTCACACGTCAAGTTTCCGAGTAAAAGTTGGTTATCTTTATCTAACCTGTCCTACTTCCACCAAGGGTGCAAGCAGAATGGTTGTCATTCGTGTAAGATAGCTATTGAACTTGACGTGGAGAAATTCTATTATAAATGCACCGTAAGAGAGTAAAAACCGCCGAATATATCGTGTTCTGTGGATGATGACGAAGCCGTGGTTGTTATTTTTGTGTTGTTTTGTTGGGTTGGTTGACTACCGCGATGAGTCACCTGGCCACAACAACAACTTGTATTATAGAATGAAGAAGAATTCACAGCAGACACAGACGCGCATCAATTTATAAAGACGTGTTTTTTGTTGTCGGTTTATTGAGGCAATTGTACCATCAAAAGCACATGTGTCTGTCATGCAGATTATGAAATACATGTGCCAACGAAAGCCACACACACACACATGAAATGTTATTACTATTATTACATTTGAGATGTCCATTATTCGAAAATGATCTATGTCAACTTTTTTTTTAAATTTTGTTTCTAATAAACCACATACAGGTTGTCAGTACCGTAATATAACCAATCATATTAACTTCTTAGGATAAAATTAATCAAATTTTGACAACAAACACACAAAAAATTCAATATACTGACAATTCTCCGTTAACGAACGTTCGATTTACGAACATACGCTTAAACGCATGTCAAAATTACGATCCATTATTAGATTAGTTTAATTATTACTAACTTGGACGAAGTCTAAATGATTGTTCACAGCTAAAGAATTAGAAATTATAAGTAATCATTTCAGTTTGTTGTATGACATACAAGGTTAACGTTCACAACAACAAAATTAACATAAATTGAGTTAGTTTTGTTGCTTAGAATGTTAACATTGCTTATCATAATACAAGCTAGATTATTATTTGTAATTTCTAAGCCTAATTACTACAAGATTCGCTGTGAACAATCCTTAAAAGAAAGTATTATAATCATGAACATTTTCGAAGTTGAGATTCCTTGGATTGAGTCTGTCTGTTGTGTGTTAGTGCGTCTGTCTGTGAGATATATAGCATTATTCTCAACCAGGCTAACAGTTGGGCACCACGTGCCCATATCATATACAAAATAAGTCCATTCATCTGGCTAATTGATTAATTTGACGGCTGGCGAATTTTTAGCTCGCCGGAATTGTTATGTAAACTTTTTGTAAATGTAGATCTAATTATGGTTATATATATATATATATATATATATATATATATATATATATATATATATATATATATATATATGCGTATATATGTGTATATATGTGTATATATGTGTATATATGTGTATATATGTGTATATATGTGTATATATGTGTATATATGTGTATATATGTGTATATATGTGTATATATGTGTATATATGTGTATATATGTGTAAATATGTGTATATATGTGTATATATGTGTATATATGTGTCTATATGTGTATATATGTGTATATATGTGTATATATGTGTATATATGTGTATATATGTGTATATATGTGTATATATGTGTATATATGTGTATATATGTGTATATATGTGTATATATGTGTATATATGTGTATATATGTGTATATATGTGTATATATGTGTATATATGTGTATATATGTATATATATGTATATATATGTATATATATGTATATATATGTATATATATGTATATATATGTATATATATGTATATATATGTATATATATATATATATATATATATATATATATATATATATATATATATATATATCATAGTTATTCTGGTTAAACTGCATGTTTATTAAATTATGAATATTGATATAAATGTGTGTACAGACAGACAGTTTGATCTATGGTAGAAATTGCACTTTACATTAGAGAAATGTATTTGAAATTAATTAGATTGTATTACTCATTGAAACTAGGTGTTGACTGGATGCCGTTATAACTTTTATTTTATATTTCTTCTATTTATTTATTTATACATATTTACATACATTCTCTTATATATCTACAGATTTTTTAACCACATTAATATGTAGGCTTATTTCTATTATTTGCAAATTGCCAAGTTTTATCTATTTTAAATGTGCAGTTATTTCCTTATACGGATAATTAAACAGGTCGACATTTTTCAAAGCATTAGAACAGATTATTTCCCGAAGATTTTTAGTACACTGAATCCAAATTCAACATCAGAATTGCTCCATTACGTCTAGTTTTTGAGTTATCCTAACTTAAAAATGCAATAAACGATTTCTTTGCTATATTACACCGCGAATTTTTTTTTTTAACTCTTTTCTTTGTAAATCCATATTGAATTTTTAGGACGCCGTATATTACTTATAAGGCGAGCTGGACGCATAGTTGCGTTGTACCTAAGCACTGATTACAATAGTAAAATGTCACCTTCAGTTAAAACAATAGCTCTCATAATAAAGCAAACAAAAAACTTGGTATAGAGAAAGTTGTCACTTCCATTTCTGTGGTAAAATTACATGTTTATTTTTAAACAAGACACAAGATATTTTGAAACTCATTACTCAGGCCAGAGTTAGTGAAAGTTGGGAAGATCAAAGTACAGTTGGTGATAGAAAAATATTGCAACTAGATCTGCGAGGGAATTTAATCGGGAAGGAAACAAGTATATCCGGTGGTTTTAGACGTAAGATAATGCAGTTTTAATTAAGCACTTCCGCTTTTTACGAATGCAAACTTTTCTTGCAATTCTTTTTATTTGATATCTATAAATAATGTTTTATTGCACATATAAGAAAGCAATTGAATACATATTGTATTATTTACTTATTAGAAGAGTGTATGAAAGTATTTTCACTTTCGTGATGGGTAATAAATTTTACTAGAAATATTGTAATAACAAATACATTGTTATTCTTATTATATATGTAATTTACAATATATGTAAATATTTAACAATTCTTGTTATGATTACTACTAAAAACTAAAGCATCTTACTCATTTTTTTACTTTCTTGGGGGTCGAAAAGGCTGTATTATAATTATAATTTTTGCACAGGTGCCTGTACCTAGGCTTATTGAAGTACTAAATACAAAAATAATACAACCGTTATATAATATAATTTATTTTATACTAGGACAATAAAACGAATGCGTAAAAATATTTGAATAGAACGGAAACTTATTAAATATTTCTTTATTTTAATGTAGTTGGAAGCATTAAAATAATAGTAAACTTCCTATACAGGAAAAGCAATTAATATTATATTTAAGTTTATTGGTTACTTTTAATAATTGATCCACTTTGATAAGCAATGACATGCACTTGCAAACATATGTAAATAGTATAAAACACATTGCTCTGAAATGTACTAACGATCCAGTCATACAATTTATCATACACGGTCTAATAATTGATACAAACTAAACTGAATTTAATATTATGCGAATATGTACACACGTTGCGTTCTTATCTGCAATTAGCACAAACCACAGCCATCATATTTATATTAAAGATCACCACATTAACTTATCAAAACTGTCAATTTACGCCACGATTAAATATATCTCTGTAATTACCCAGCGTATTTACGACTAACATTATTTTATTAATTCGTTCAACTTAATGGCATTTATCTTTTTGATAGGTTTATATCAATCAAACATTTACAGCAGTAAGTATTAGGGCGACACACTCATCAAACTATTTAGATAAGGGCTCCAAAACAGCTTTTAATACTATATTTACTGTTCATGCGATTAAGGACTGTTTTTTTTTTTTGTTCTATCCGCAATATCTCTAAAACGGCTGCACTTATAGCAAAAATAGTTTTGTTCATTATGAAAGATATTAATATTTCGCACAGATTTTGTTTGAAAAGTTTCTTCAAAAAATGTACCAGTTACGAGAAAACTGGAAGTGCATGTGTTTACTCTACGTATTTTGTGTTCTATCCGCAATATCTCTAAAACGGCTGCACTTATAGCAAAAATAGTTTTGTTCATTATGAAAGATATGAATATTTCGCACAACTTTTGTTTGAAAAGTTTCTTCAAAATATGTACCAGTTACGAGAAAACTGGAAGTGCATGTTTACTCTATGCATTTTTGTTCTATCCGCAATATCTCTAAAACGGCTGCACTTATAGCAAAAATAGTTAGGTACATAATGAAAGATATTAATATTTCGCACAGATTTTGTTTGAAAAGTTTCTTTAAAATATGTACCAGTTACGAGAAAACTGAAAGTGCATGTTTACTCTATGCATTTTTGTTCCATCCGCAATATCTTTAAAACGGCTGCACTTATAAAAAAAATAGTTATGTTCATTATGAAAGATATTAATATTTCGCACAGATTTTGTTTGAAAAGTTTCTTTAATAATTGTACCAGTTACGAGGAAACTGGAAGTGCATGTTTACTCCATGCATTTTTGTTCTATTTGCAATAACTCTAAAACGGCTGCACTTATAGCAAAAATGGTTACGTTCATTATGAAAGATATTAATATTTCGCACAGATTTTGTTTGAAAAGTTTCTTTAAGAAATGTACCAGTTGCGGGAAAATTGCTACGGAAAATCTTTAATGTTCTTTTTTATGTTTTGCATAGACACATGTATGGGGATTATATTTAATAAATCGTATGAACTATACCTGACAACATATAGACTCAAATAATTTGATATTTGTCTTTTGACAGGCAAAACAAAAAAATTATAATTAATTAAATTTAAATTACGCATTAAACACATTCTTGGTTTATCCATTAAATCAGAGGTTGTAATATATTTTTCCATTGATTATATAAGCTCGAGACATTGGTGCCTTCAGCTATGTTTGTTTAACCAGTATAATTAGAAATTTTGGCTACAGACAATAAACTTTAATATACTTTGTAACCCTTATAATTGGAAATAATTTCATTCGAACAAATAAATTCCACGAAATTACTTAATTATTTTTGAGAAATGTTAAGTGCTATTACGCAAACAAATGCTGTTATTTAATTAAATTAGAAACAAGAAAAAAGTGTTGGAATTCTTCTTGTAAATTCAAGTATATATACGTTACATAGTTGTTTATTTTTTCACACTGTATACGTAAGGTATTTAGCATGTTTATGTTACCAGTAGTATGCATTACCAGTTTAGTAAGTATGTGTGAATTTCTTAGAAAGAATACGGAACAGATAATGAGATGATGCGTATATAAACAAGACTGGTTGTTTCTACAAATGACCACTTGGCAATTCGTTATGTAAAACAGGCTTTCCTTGTCAACTAGATGTCATAAAAACTACAGATAATGAACATATTTAATAACAATTATTCATAATTCATGTTAGAATAGCGCTACATTTCGTTATAACGTCTACTGACTGGCGTAAACTTGTTTTTAAGAGGATGAGCAACCCGTCTTGCATGCACGTGAGGGACGGGTCGGGTGTTAGGGCAGTATAGCACGTGTAGCTTGTTGGGCGGTGCTAATTGTGTGACGTTGTGGGTCACTCAACGGAGTGGGAGCACAAAGTACACTCAGAATTAAATTGACTCTCCGTATGCTTCGTATCTGATTTTTACACAACTATGCATTATTATTCTACATATACAAATAACGATATCGTTCTAAAATATATAAACAAGAATGCTCATACAATATATTATAACTATTGGAACGTTTTTTTTTTTCAGTTTCAGAAAAATGAATTATATATTCAATATTGAAAAATACGTTTATTATTTTTAAAAAAAAACACATATTTTAATAATAGAATTATATTTACAACAAATAATATTTTTTATATATTATAAGAATAACAACAGAATAGATATGTATATGAATGATAATTGGTCTACCATTTCACTACGAAATTTGTGGCCGCACATCATCTCTGAATGTATGGGGCCGTTTTTAGCCATTTGAGATACAGGAAGATCTGAAGATCCCGGAGCGATTTAAACCAAAGATGGTATTCACATATTCTTTGGCATCCCATTTGAATTCGACCGTAGTCAAAATCCTATCGCCCGTATTTTCCCGGAGTTATAGGACCCCAATATTTAGGTTTAAATATTCAAAAATTTACGATGTTTTTCTTATATGGAAATTTTAAAATAATTTTCGATTAACAGTTTTTTTATTTTCTTTTTCTCGCATTGCTGCAATTATGTAATCAGGATCCCTTATATGTCCGTTACGTGGTATTCGTGGATCTACTAACTCAGGTAGAAGGCAATATGTATAAAATTTAACTAATTTTTCTTCCATGTGCTTCAACCAGAACATGTCATCCCATTTTTTATGTAAAACTAACTTGCTGCTAACAGAGCTAGATACAAAGTGAACTCATAATTTTATAAAATTGAAATAGAACATTGTAGTAATTGTTGCGATTTAAAATAATATTTACTTGTGTTGACGAATGTGAGTCATGCTCTTATGCATGGATTCTAAGCACCCTGCTATTACAAATAAACAAAAATATATAAACAGTTTTGGGCATTATCATTAGTAAAAATATATGATAATATAATAAATATAGGTACCATAGGCACCAATATCTTCGGCTCGCTGTATAAATTATTTGGAAGAATATATATTAATTCCTTGAGCTCAATTTTTTTTGCGGCATGCATATATGAGGGGTGGCTTTAAGAAATATCTTCTCTAATTTATTTTTGGTCACTTTCACGTTAAGCGGAATTGCCGAATAATATTTCAGATTTAAGTAATTTTTCTAATTTTGTCTTTTTAATGGTAGTGGGTAATCCTAGGAAAATAAGAATGGCAAATTTGAATTCTTTGAGCTCAAATTTGTATACATAGATGTGCGGCATGCATATATGAGGGGTAATTTTTTAAGGGATGAACCTACCCCTCTAAAATATTTTTTTGGTCACTTTCACGTTAAGCGGAATTGCCGAATATTATTTCAGATTTAAGAAGTTTTTCTAATTTTGTCCTTTTAAGGGTAGAGGGTAATCCTAAGAAGTTAAGAATGGCAAATTTGAATTCCTTGAGCTCAAATTTGTATACATAGATGTGCGGCATGCATATATGAGGGGTAATTTTTTAAGGGATGAACCTATCCCCTCTAAAATATTTCTTTGGTCACTTTCACGTTAAACAGAATTGCCGAATATTATTTCAGATTTAAGAAGTTTTTCTAATTTTGTCCTTTTAAGGGTAGAGGGTAATCCAAGGAAGATAACAATGGCAAATTTGAATTCCTTGAGCTCAAATTTGTATACATAGATGTGCGGCATGCATATATGAGGGGCAATTTTTTAAGGGATAAACCTACCCCATCTTAAATATTTCCTAGGTCACTTTCACTTTAAGCGGAATTGCCGAATATTATTTCAGATTTAAGAAATTTTTCTAATTTTGTCCTTTTAAGGGTAGAGGGTAATACTAGCAAATTAAGAATGGCCAATTTGAATTCCTTGCGCTCAAGAGTTCCTTGTATCTGATTCAATATATATATAGATTGTCGAACTCAATTTTTAAGGGTTGAACCAAGGGTAGTTCACTCTGAATTTTAATAAATATATATATAATTAATTCAGGGGCGAGGATTTTATAATGAACTACCCTCTAAATTCAACCTATAAAAAATTAGTGTAACACATTATTGAATAAGACCCTAGAAATTCAAATGTACCACCTTATATAATTCTCGATTGTATAATATTTTATTAGAACAAAATACTACATGCTGTCTATGAAATATATTTCATCGTATAAATACTTTTGAAAATATTGTACTGGGCGGTGCCAATTCACTTCTAGCAATATAGTTAATTTTATAAACGATAGAGGCGCCCTGCAACAGTCACACATTTTAGAGAAATAACACGAAAAAGTACTTTTTCTGCGCCTTCACAGGGAGTTCGTTTTAAATAGAAAAAAATTGAAATTTTCAATGATGTGAAATGAAATAACAAACTTTGAAATGATCGGATTAGATTTTTGAATTTGGCTTACATATATCTGTAAGAATTGTTTAAAAATTGGACATATTTATACATTTTTATTTAAAAAGTGGAACCAAAATTGAAAATTTTAATCCGATCATTTCAGAGTTTCATTCATTCCAAACGTAGAACATTTTTTCAAAATTCGATACTAACAAAAATAAGGGCTGTGTGAAGGCGCAGAAAAACGTCGTTTTTCACATGGGTTTCTCATCGTCTTAAGGATCGATACTTGTGTTCAGACAAGAACCGCTCAAACATACGTTATACAACGTATTTTCTATGTTCCACAATAAATTAGATTGTGTCCTCCTCTGAAGGTACCGGACCGATGCACACCAAATTTGCTACACATATTACTTAATATCCCCTTTGAATCCTCTAGCAGTTTAATTCCAATCGCCCGTATACTTCCTGAGTTATAGGGCCCCAAAGTTTTAAGCAACCCTTAATACTACCCCTATAAAAATCATTTAAACACCCAAAAATTCTACTACTGATTCTAAGATATTTTATATCTACAAGATTTTTTCATATTGTTAACCCAAAGGCCATAAAAAAATATTAAGAATTTGAATTTTAAAATTTGCACAATAATATTTTATTTAAATTGTAAAACTTTTTATATATATATAACATTATATCAAAATAATTACAAAATATTGTAAGACTTTTTCAAATTGTTAACCAAAAGGCCATAATAATTAAAAACCGCTGCTCGCATCGCATATATTACTTATACGGCGAGCTAGACGCGTAGGTGCGTTGTACCTAAGCTTGTATATTATATCAAAATAATCTACATAGAATTGTAAGCCTTTTTATATCTATAACATTTTTCAAATTGTTAACCTAAAGGCCATAATAATTAAAAACCGTTGCTTGCATCGCATATATTACTTATAAGGCGAGCTAGACGCATAGGTGCGTTGTGCCTTAATTTGTTTATTATATCAAAATAATCTATAAAAAATTGTACGACTTTTTATATCAATAACATTTTTTCAAATTGTTAAGCAAAAGGCCATAAAAATTAAAAACCGCTGCTCGTTTTGCATATATTACTTATAAGGCGAGCTAGACGCATAGGTGCGTTGTACCTTAATTTGTTTATTATATCAAAATAATCTACATAGAATTGTAAGCCTTTTTATACCTATAACATTTTTCAAATTGTTAACCAAAAAGGCCATAATAATTACAAACCGCTGCTTGCATCGCATATATTACTTATAAGGCGAGCTGGACGCATAGCCGCGTTGTACCTAGGCTTGTTGAATATACTAATAAAGAAAATACTATATATGGCATATTTTAAAATGCATAAATATTATTTTTAAAACCCAGAAACCCTTTAAACAATTTTAAGGTATTTTAATGTCTAGAAATTGTTTTCATATTATGAACCTAATGGCCATAAAGAAATATTAAAATTAATAATTATAGATTTTAAAATATGTAGTAATAAATTCTTTTTCTATATCAATAATTTTTTTTCAAATTATGAAGCCAAAGGCTATAATAATAATTTTTAAAATTCAAAATTTAACTTGTACGCATGCGCTAAGGGTAGGAGCAGTGAGCAGTGTACTGACGCTTTCATTTATGTTTAATACGTAATAAGGCGAGCTGTAGGCATAGGTGCCTGTACCTATGCTTGTATTAATATAATTTATTACATGTACAAAGTGTAGGTAATTTAGTAATTGCCTGAAGGGAAATTTAATGCGAATAAACTTTACATTACCTGTCATGTCAATCAACAAACAATTCTAATTAAAACAAAGATAACTATATTTATATAAATAATAGGTTATCATTGTTGTCTTTATCTGTAACTATGATACGTTATGTCAATACACAGATGCATGTATATTCAAATAGAACAAGATATGTTCTTTCCTTGCACTCTATATATATATATATACAAACAAATAGAGTAATAACAAGGAAAGATTGTTCGAATTGTTTTGGTCAGTGAGAATCTATTTATATTTATAAATGATGCGACTAAGGATAATGAGTCAATCAGAAGACATTCTGTGACGCATTAAATTGTGATTATTTTTAGTACTAACCACAGTTCGCAGTTCAATAATGCAATCGATAGATACATTCATTTATATTTCATAATTGAGTTATTATCGCACTCATTCATTCGTTTATTTATGGCTAATATGATGTGCTACATTGATTATAATTTACAGAATTGTTTAAAAGAATTTTATAAATGCATATATAATTGTAAATACAGAACAATATTTATTCTTGGGCTCGTATTAACACTTTTAAGGCCTAATAGCCGTACCGGCGTTTTGCCGTGCAGGCGAAATACCTGATCCTCAAATGTTCTTCTCGGTGTTTAGCCGTATCGTCGTTTAGCCGTTTCGTCGTTTAGCCGTATCATCGTTTAGCCGTATCATCGTTTAGCCGTATCGTTGTTTAGCCGTATCATTGTTTAGCTATATCGTCGTTTAGGCGTCTCGACGGTTAGCCGTCTCAGATGCAATGCCTTATCCACAAGTGTTATTCCCGCTGTTTGACCGTATCGGTGTTTAGCCTTCTCGGCGTTTAGTCGTCTCAAGCGAAATACCTTATCCACAAGTGTTATTCCTAGTATTTAGCGTTTAGTTGTCTCGATGTTCAGCTGTCTCGGCGTTTAGCTGTATCAGCGTTTAGCTGTCTCATACGAAATGCCTTACCCAGAAGTGTTATTCCCGGCGTTTAGCCGTGCCCGCGTTTACCGTCTCAAGCGAAATGCCTTATCCACAAGTGTAATTTCCGGCATTTAGCCGTACCGGCGTTTGGCTTTCCGTTCAAATGAGCTTCAAATAACCTTAGTAGTTTTCAATACACATATCATTTGTGATTCAATAGCAATACTAATTAATTTCCACTGTTCTAGTTTACGTTAATATTCAGTAAAACAATGAGTTAGATGTTTGGAGTTAATAATTAAATATATTTTTTATTAATTTCCACTACCATAGTTTGATTTAGGATCCGGCTAAACAACAAGTCTGATGTTTAGAGTTTTTATATTGTTATTATTATAACGAAAATTAATTGTATTGGTTTTGAATCATTGATGTTACGTCGAAAACTGTCAAGAATGTTTTTGGACAGTAAACTCATTTGAAAAAGAAGCTCATTTGAGCGGAAGGCAAAACACCGGCACGGCTAAACGCCGGGAATAACACTTTACGTAAATATACTTCACTTTTACTGTAAAACTACAACTAAAATAATGTAATTTTACCAAATTTAGGAAATTTACGGGATTTCTGTATAATTACATAATTTTTAATTATGAGACGGAAAACGTTGAGAATATTATTTAAGTATAAGGTATTTCGAAACAAAGGTGATTTTAAAAAATAATTCACCGAGTAAATCAATATTTCCTATAAAACCAATACAAAGGAACACATTATCTTGTCAACTCAGCAAGAACACTTTAATAATCGTCGATTCTTCGGTTTCCTGCTAAACAATAGAATCCTCCACCGCTGACTCAACGATAAATTCTGTTCCATATAACTATCGTATAATTCAGGTTGTTTCTTATAAGTGAAAATGTACGAAAAACAACGTCTATTTTCGTGTGACGTAAACATTTTGTGTAAATATCATGTACGCAGCCCAAAACCCAAAAATAGTTGAACTGGTATGCAATCTATGTGGAACGAAAGATCTAGTCGCCATTGAGAATGTAAACACACGAACCAGAAAGTGAAAAATAAAAGGAGAAGTGAACGGGAAAATACTTAGGGACGAAATATCGGTGACAGTTTTTATAGTTTATTTTTCTAATGGTTTAAGTTCTTGTATTAGTGACATATTTGTAAAATAATAATTTGTTCTTGAAACAACAAAACTAAATTAAATTAGGGCTTTTTTAACTAAAGCAATCGGTTGTGTGTCTGTAGCATTCTCGAATCTAAAAATTTTATTAACAAAAAGTGTTTGTCTCGTCGCCCTGAATCCAAAAATATATATAACTGGATGTTAGTCATCCGCTCGTAACACCAAATTTATGCTTTCTATTCCTCTGAAGATACCAGACCGATTCACACCAAATCTGCTACACATATTATTTGGTATCCTATTTGAATCCGCTCGCAGTTTAAATCCAATCGCTCGTATACTTCCTGAGTTATAGGGCCCCAAAATTTGGAGCCCCCCTTAATACTGCCCCTATAAAAATAATTAAAACACTCTAAAATTCTACTAGTAATTCTAAGATATTTTATATCTACAAGATTTTTTCATATTGTTAACCTAAAGGACATAAAAAATTATTAAATATTTTTAATTTGAATTTTAAAATAGGCACTAAATTTCTTTTTATATAAAATTAATCTTCAAAAATTGTAAGACTGTACCAAAAGGTCTTAATAATTAAAAACCGCTGCTTGCATCGCATATATTACTTATAATGCGAGCTGAACCCATAGGTGCGTTGTACCTAAGCTTATATATTATATCAAAATAATCTACAAAAAATTCTAAAACTTTTCATATCTATAACATTTTGCTCAAATTGTTAACCAAAAGGCCTTAATAATTAAAAACCGCTGCTTGCATCGCATATATTACTTATAATGCGAGCTGAACGCATAGGTGCGTTGTACCTAAGCTTATATATTGCATCAAAATAATCTACAAAAAATTCTAAAACTTTTCATATCTATAACATTTTGCTCAAATTGTTAACCAAAAGGTCTTAATAATTAAAAACCGCTGCTTGCATCGCATATATTACTTATAATGCGAGCTGAACGCATAGGTGCGTTGTACCTGAGCTTATATATTGCATCAAAATAATCTACAAAAAATTCTAAAACTTTTCATATCTATAACATTTTGCTCAAATTGTTAACCAAAAGGCCATAATAATTAAAAATCGCTACTTGCATCGCATATTTACTTTTAAGGCGAGCTGGACGCATAGGTGCGTTGTATCTAGGCTTGTTTATTATATCAAAATAATCTACAAAAAATTGTAAAACTTTTTATATCTACAACATATATTAAAATTGTTAACCAAAAGGCCTTAATAATTAAAAACCGCTACTTGCATCGCATATTTACTTATAAGGCGAGCTGGACGCATAGGTGCGTTGTACCTAAGCTTATATATTATATCAAAATAATCTACAAAAAATTCTAAAACTTTTTATATCAACAACATTTTGCTCAAATTGTTAACCAAAAGGCCATAATAATTAAAAACCGCTGCTCGCTTCGCATATATTACTTATAAAGCGACCAGGGGCGCATAAGTTAAGGATTGTTCACAGCTAAAGAATTAGAAATTAAGCTTAGAAATTATAAGTAATAATTTCAGTTTGTTGTATGACATACAAGGTTAACGTTCACAGCAACAAAATTTATCATAAATTGTGTTAGTTTTGTTGCTTAGAATATTAACATTGCTTATCATAATACAAACTAGATTATTATTTGCTAAGCCTAATTACTAAATAATTCGCTGTGAACAATCCTTTAGACCTAGGCTTGTTTTGGCATTGGATTTCGTAAATTTAGTGTATACAATAGTTTACATGGTCGTTTCAACTAATATATAAATAAATAAATAAATATAGGTACATATATAATGATCTGTATATAGTTTAACTGGTAGTAGATATTTGAGTAACCACCGAAGCGTAACCACTGTACATGGTACACGGTACAGTTACCGTACCGGTAGTGAATGGTCACGAACTTTTTTCTCAGGTATTTTTATTTCATTTATTTTTATATCAAAGACTCAAAGTCAATCTTGAAGAATTTTTCTATGAAACAAATAGAAGTGAATGTATTTTAAGTATTTTTTATTTGTTTGTATTTCTATATTTAGTAAATAATTGGGTATCATTGTTGAAGGTTAAATATATACTTTTTTATAATAAACTTTGGTTGTTTTTATATATATTGACATTTAAGAAATCTGCACGTATAATAAAAGAATAAATATAGATATAGAGTTAAAAATGAAAAAAAAAAACTATTTTAACAGTATCTGTGTTCGCTTTTATGTTTATAATTTTACAAATGAACCAAACTGTTATAATAGTTATTCTAACATTGAAACACACTAATTACTGTGAAAGTTTGTAACATATAAAGAAAATAAAAATACAAAGACATAAAAATACCAAAGATTTGAATTTGAATGCATTGTAGTACATAATAGACAAATGATGAGGCGCTCATCTCACATGGAATAATTACAATATTATTAAATAAAGGCAGACAGACAGACGAATACTATGCTCAATTTCACACAATTATCCTTGACCCCTGACGCTTTTCTCTAGGTATTTAAGCAGAAAGGTCAATTATCTATGTATGTATGTATGTATATATTAATAATAATAAATAACAATACGTCATATCCTTTCATATCTAATTGCTCGAGTCAAGTAGCTGATTTCTTAGGCCCACAACATACATAATACAGTCTTTAAATTTGTTATTACAAAGATGATAATTTAATTATTATAACTTATAAAATGCTTAGGTATAACGCACCTATGCGTTCGACTCGCCGTTTGTATAGAATCAACATAAAACAAGGAGCGAGCATACAAAAATAGTCATTTTAATGCCATCTATTGCTGACTAGATTAGTTAATCTAGCCAGCTTTGTAAAATAATATTATAAAATTAAATTAAATAAAGAATACAAAATTATATTTTTTTAAATATTTTTTTATGGCTTTTGAGTAAACAATATGAAGAAATCTTGTAGACATAAAATATCTTAGGATTATTAGTAGAATTTTTGGGTGTTTTAATTATTTCTATAAGGGCAGTATTAAGGGGGGCTTCAAATTTTGGAGCCCAATAACTCTGGAAGTATACGGGCGATTGAATTTAAACTGCGAGCGGATTCAAATGGGGTACCAAAGAATATGTGTAGCAAATTTAGTTCAAATCGCTCTGGTACCTTCAGAGGAGTAGACGGTACAAATTTGGTCTTACGAGCGAGCGACTAGCATCCAGTTATATATATTTTTGGATTCAGGGCGACGAGACAAACACTTATTGTAAAGAGAATTATTTGATCCGAAATGCTACAGACACACAGCCGATTTCTTTAGCTAAAAATGGCCTAGGTGTCGGTACTTAATTTTGTTTTTACAAATTAGTACTTTACAAATATGTCGCAATTACAAGAACTTGAACCATTAGAAAATAATAATATTTAATATATTTTTATGGCGTTTGGGTTAACAATATGAAGAAATCTTGTTGATATAAAATAACTTAGAATTAATAGTAGAATTTTTGGGTGTTTTAATTATTTTTATAAGGGCAGTATTAAGGGGGGCTCGAAATTTGGGGGCTCTATAATTCGGGAAGTATACGGGCGATTAGATTTAAATTGCGGACGGATTCAAATAGGATGTTAAATAATATGTGTAGCAAATTTGGTGTAAATCACTCCGGTACCTTCAGAGGAATAGAGCGCACAAATTTCGACTGCTTAAAAATATTAGTGGCCTACGTAAATATATATTTTTATCTATCAAATAAATTAATAGGTGAGCTGAAGGTATTGGCGCTTATACATGTGATTAAAACTAATAATCCACAACCCTTAACTTTATAAAAGAATAATAAATAACCGAAACATCGACAAAAAGAAATTATTTTATTTTATAGTTTCTACTGCCTTTTTTAATTATGATAATTTCAAAAGTGATGTAACTTAACATGTAATTCTATTGTAGTGTTAATATAGATATACGGCCTAGTAACACCATGCGTAAATTTAGTACAATGACCTTGAAATTAAGATTTAATTCTTTTGTAAACAATAGTTGTAGGTGTATGCTAAGTAAACTAAAAAGTCACTATAAATTAATGGAACTTTAAAATTGAAGTTACATCACGGTTATTTTTAACATGAAAGACACAAATATATCGCTTAGATAGAAAGATGTTATTTTAAAAATGACGTTTGTTATTAGTGTTTCTTTCCTGGTGTGTTTAGCTCGTTTTGTTTAAAGTAAGTTCATCCTTTGAAGTGAAAAGGTTAAGTTAATATAAAATGAATAAATGTCAAGTTTAAATTTAAATTGATTGATAAATCGGGGATTTATTGAGTCTTTTGTATGAATTTATCGCGTGAACTGAGAAAACGAAAATAAAAATCAGATATAGAATAATATTTTCTTAATTTTACTTGCTGTTTGGCGAGCTGAAGGTATTGGTGCTAGCATTCCAGTTTTATGATACCTTTCACTATTTAGTTGTTAATATTTTCTTTGTTTTTACTTTTTGAAATTGCAAACTCATATAATTGTTTTATAATGTATAATTATGTTATTATATTAATGTAGTAACAAATTTAATGTCTGTTTTAATTCCACATTGGAATTTTGATTCACTTTTTTAATTCTATGCTATTTTAAACATCAATTTAAATGATTTGTAATGATGACTGTATTTTTTTATTTGTTTTTATTGCACATATTTTTATTATTATATACGAATATATTCGTCGTTTTATTATCATGTTTAAATTTATTATTATAGTTAACGAATCAATTAAATCATTACAAATTTGTAGCTTTTTATATCTTACTTTGATTTAAATTAATTATAACCGTGAAGTTCAAACCAATTGGTACTAAATTTTGAAAGAATATTTCTAGAAATATAATATAATATTATGTAAAAATGGCAAAACCTATAAATTTGTCCTTAAAATTCAAATCCAACAGTAAAACAATTATAAAATCGAATATACGACGCCTAAACGTATGCAATCTCAATACACATATGTACATCTGGTGGTATATTCTTACGAAAACACTACATAAATAAGATAAAATCGCCAATCGAGTAATATTATTAATGATTTTGCTATTTATGTAATAATTGAATAATAATTACATTAAATACCATGCATTTTTGTTACGTATTCTCTCATTAATCAATTAATTGCGATTTTTCTAATTTGCCGAGTTGTTGTGTCATGTTTAATTAAAATTATGATGTATTAATATTCTCGTTACGAAGTACCGAAGAAGCTATAAAGCAATCGGTCGTGTGTCTGTAACATTCTCGTTTTAAAAAATTGTTTGTCTCGTCGCCCTGAATCCAAAAATATATATAACTAAATTTGTGCCCTCTACTCCTCTGAAGGTACCAGATCGATTCACACCAAATTTGGTATACATATTATTTGACATCCCATTTGTATCCGCTCGCAAATTAAATCCAATCACTCGTATACTTCCCAAGTTATAGGGCCCCAAAATTTGGAGCCCCCTTTAATACTGCCCTTATAAAAATAATTTAAACACCCAAAAATTCTACTAATTATTCTAAGATAGTTTGAGTCTACAAGGTTTTTGCATATTGTTAACCCAAAGGCCGTAAAAAAATATTAATTATTATAATTCGTCGTTGGCTCGTAAGACCAAATTTGTGCCCTCTACTGCTCTGAAGGTACCGAAGCGATTTAGACCAAATTTGCTACACATATTATTTGGTACCCCATTTGGATCCGTTTGCAGTTTAAATCCAATCGACCGTATATTTCCCGAGTTATAGGGCCCCAAAATTTGAAACTCCCCTTAATACCACCCTCATAATAATAATTAAAACACCCAAAAATTCTACTAATAATTCTAAAATATTTTATGTCTACAAGATTTTTTCGTATTGTTAACTCAAAGGCCATAAAAAATTATTAAATTTAATAATATACACTAAGAATTTATTTTTATCAAAATAATCTAATGAAGTTGGCCAAAATAATTAAAAACCGCTGCTCGCATCGTATATATTATAATGCGAGCTGGACGCATTGGTGCGTTGTACGTAACGAATCTTGTTTAATAAATAAAGCGTTCTTCATACACATACACATATGGGTGTTATATATATATATATATATATATATATATATATATATATATATATATATATATATACAATTAAGATAATAATCTGCTCGCATCGCATATATTATCCATAAGGCGAGCTGGACGCATTGGTGCGTTGTACGTAACGAATCTTGTTTAATAAATAAAGCGTTCTTCATACACATGCACACAAACACATACATACACATATGGGTGTTATATATATATATATACAATTAAGATAATAAACTGCTCGCATCGCATATATTACCCATAAGGCGAGCTGGACGCATTGGTGCGTTGTACGTAACGAATCTTGTTTAATAAATAAATCGTTCTTCATACACAATCACACAAACACATACATACACATAAGGGTGTTATATATATATATATATATATATATATATATATATATATATATATATATATATATACAAATTGTATTATAATGTAAATAATAACTAAATACGTAAGATTTTCATTATGAAATGGTGTTATTAAACAAGCTACTATATCTAAAATTTACTATATATGTCATAAAATAATTTAGGAATAGTAAATTAGATTAATATAATCTAAAATCAATGTTAATTGCTTTCTGTATTCTATAAATAAATAAATAAATGAATATTTTGTTTGTTACAGGTAAAACATTGTGTCAGGCGTGCAAAAAGAAATGTTCGGGCGAAGTGTTGCGCGTGCAAGAGAAGTACTTCCACACGGACTGCTTCAAGTGCAAAGTGTGCGGAAATTCACTCGCCCAAGGCGGATTCTTCAGCAAAGATGGCAGCTACTATTGTACGGCTGATTACCAGCGCAATTTCGGCACCAAATGCGCTACGTGCAGCGACTACGTTGAAGGAGAGGTAAGCATTTGTTTATTCATTTCTTATATGGCGAATTAGTCCGATTGTTGAAATCAGTCGGTTATTTGGCACAAAAAATTTTATAGGAAAAAACTAAATTTAATTTATAAAATTCCAGGTAGTTACTGCATTGGGTAAAACATATCACCAAAAATGTTTCACATGCGGGAGATGTCGCCAACCGTTTCCCAGTGGGGAAAAGGTCACATACACCGGTAAAGAAGTTCTCTGTCAGAAATGTATCCAAATACCAGTCAAAGAAGTCACTACTAATAGCAACACTACACCACAAATCAGTCCCACTGTTACCGATCAAAATGGTAAGTTTTACCCATTTATTTATCGTAACATATTATTTAAAACGTTATATTGATTTTATTATTTTGTCAAATTGGCAAATTCGCAAATTAGTTCGCTAAATGAACCGTGAACTATTCGCAATCGAGATTGCTCGCTATCTAGCGGAGAAAAATTCAAACACTGTGCACCTCTTATAGCAGCCATGTTTGTGTACTGATAGTTCTTTTCAATTTCCGTAATATATTTGTTCTTTTCACCGCGATTCAATTTTTAGCTCGCCGTACGTAGTACCGAAGAAGCTAAAGCATTCGGTCGTGTGTCTGTAGCATTCTCGGATCAAAAAAATTCATTAAGAAAAAGTGTTCGTCTCGTCGCCCTGATTCCGAAAATGTATATAACTTATATACTTGGATGTTAGTCGTCGCTCAGTCGTAAGACCAAATTTGTGCCCTCTGCTCCTCTGAAGGTACCGGAGCGATTCACTCCAAATTTGGTACACATATTATTTGGCATTCCATTTGAATCCGCTCGTAGTTTAAATCGAATCGCCCGTATACTTCCCGAGTTATAGGGCCCCAAAATTTGGAGCCCCCCTTAATACTGCCCTTATAAAAATAATTGAAACACTTAAAAATTCTACTAAAAATTCTAAGATATTTTTTGTCCACAAGATTTTTTCATTTTGTTAACCCAAAGCCCGAAAAAAATTATTAAATATTATAATTTTGAAATTTGCACTACATTTTTTTTTTATCAATATAATCTAAATTTGGTACACATATTATTTGGCATCCCATTTGAATCCGCTCGCAGTATAAATCCAATCGCCCGTATATTTCCCGAGTTATAGGGCCCCAAAATTTAGAGCCCCCCTTAATACTGCCCTTATAAAAATAGTTAATACATTTAAAAATTCTACTAAAAATTCTAAGATATTTTATGTCTACAAGATTTTTTCATTTTGTTAATCCAAAGCCCGAAAAAAATTATTAAATATTATAATTTTGAATTTTAAAGTATGAACTAAATTTTTTTTTATCAATATAATCTAAAATTAAATCTAAGACTTTTTACACCTATAACATATTTTCAAATTAACCA
Source organism: Leistus spinibarbis (assembly GCA_933228885.1). Classification (NCBI taxonomy): domain Eukaryota; kingdom Metazoa; phylum Arthropoda; class Insecta; order Coleoptera; family Carabidae; genus Leistus; species Leistus spinibarbis. The sequence continues at coordinate 7,295,024 of OW121803.1, read as the reverse complement.
AAAGGCCATAATAATTAAAAAACTTAAAAACCACGCGTACCAAATCTTGTTTGTATAATATTGTGTAAATGTACACGTCTATAATAACAAAATACACACTCGAGTCAAATATAACCGATTTATATCAGTTGTTAGTGCCACCAACAATTTTCTCGATTGCGAATACAATCCACACAATAAAATTCGTAAATAAATTATGATTAAAATGATGTAAAAATGACCATTTTGTTTCTGTTATTACAAATAATATTTTATAATTTTATTTTCAGTTGAGTATTATGTCTGTCTTGCATATGGTTTACAAAATTCTAATTTAAATCTACCAAGAATAAATGGAATAGCTTTTACAGGTTTGTCCAACAAAAAAAGAAAACGACCAATTGCTATTTTCTTTTAGTTTTCTGTTTTATTTTCAATTTTTCATCTTGTTGAAATATTGTACCTTCGCTATTTGCTTATTTATTTATTATCTTCGCATTTTTTCAATCATATTTCAAATACTTAATTCATTTAAGCGTAGAAAAAAGAAAAACTGTAAATTGTATATTAAAAAAAAAAAATCCTACGGCGTAGAAAACGAATTTTATTAACTAAAGATTTGACCTAATTATTTTATAAATGACCAAAAACTAATGAAATAGTCGAAATACTAAAAAAAATTGTCTGAAACTTGTTGAAAAGATGTTTTTTTTTTAAGTATTAGGTAACCACATAATTATTTTTAGATTATTTGTCCATTGTATTTTGTTTTTATTCTAATGGCGCACTAATTGTGTTATTTTTGAAAAATCATTCTCATTTGTGTTCATTAATACCATTAGTTTGTTATTTTGTTGTATAACTCCAATTTCAAATAATCACTACAAAATATGACGCATTATAAAACTCTCCTCCATTAGAGCGAATCCCAAAACCGACTTACGCGAACTCGGTTCTCTCTTTTGAGTATTCCCTGTTTTGCGATTCGCTCTTGTGCGTGAATTTCAAATTAAATGCATTCTGATACGAATTTCAACTCGAAATCAGTGCAACAAATAGAAATTCCCTAAATTAACGTAAAACAAATTCGATTACGTAAAACAAACGAAAACGGTTTAAATTCCACTTTAATTTTATTTCCTGTACCGGTTACCTTTTAATTTACTTGGACGAAGTTTTTTATTTTTTTTTACATATTCTTTTAGAAAAACTATTTAAGAATTTAATTTTCGAAACCGTTTATTGAAATTAGACAAAACTTCCAGCAGTTTTGGTCGAGCAACCGTAACGTAAACCGCCGCAAAGATGCAGCTGGGTATCGGAATCCAAGACGACTTTAAATACGTTTATCTCAAAACTATATTTTTATTTATGGTTCCCAGGATATTTTTTGAAAGATTTATCCAGTTGTTTTGATATATTCCCCTCTTGTAGCTTATAAAATTTTTCAACACAAATGAATACGAAATAATAAGACAAAACTTCGACTTTTTATTTTAACAGGCCGCCATTTTATGACAAATTCGAATTTTGAAAAAGAAAACCGTCAGTTGACGCGAAATTAACTTGATATTAAAAATCCGTTTCGTTTTTTTAAAAAATAATAAAGGAACCATTAAAATAGGCTACTTTTATGCGTTAGAAAGGTATATGCCCCCTTAAGACAAACCATCAGGTCCATCTAGTTCGAAGTAATGCCGCTCCGCTCTCGGCTATTTTAGATGGTGGCGCTACCATCGACTTTGAATGTTCAAGAAATCATGCACGCACAGTATTAGAAATTAGCTATTTTTACGCTATAATCAAAGATATTCCATTGAATAATGACTGTTTATGGAATATAAAGGCATTACGGATACATTGTTACACTTTTGGTGTCAAAGTTATATTTCTTAATTAGATAAAACTACTCAAAACCTATCATGATTAAACAAACCGCGATTACGCAAAAATCTACCAACTAATCTTTATAAAAAAAAATCAGTGAATTCGTAATTGTATAAATAATGCCTGGTAAAAATGTTAATTTTTTTGTATTTACAGTTTTGGAGATATAAAATAAAAACTATAATAAATGACCTATTTTGGAGGTTTTTATTTTTTATCTCTGAAACTGTAAATACAAGAAAAATATCATTTTTACCAGGCATTATTTATGCAATTACGAATTCACTGTTTTTTTTTTTTATAAAGATTAGCCGGTAAGTTTTTTCTTTCGAGCTTGATGTTTGACCTTAGTTGGTATTGACTATTTTCGAGATGATTGCTAGTATATTTTGCCAATCAAATCTTCAATTAAGTTAACATGTCATACTATTCTTTGCACCTACTTATTAAATCATTGTTTATAACAGCTATGTTCTTGTGGGAATAATATTCGATGATTTTACTTATCACCCTATTGGCGTTTTAACACTTGTATAAAAATACAATCTTTTACACTCTGAATTATAGAGAATGCTAATTTATTGGTTTTGCAATTTGATTTTGCACACTTCTTAAACATAAAATAACATTTAAAAATGAACATATTAATATTAAATTACAAAACCAATATATATCTTATGCAAAGACCATTTAGTTCGATGTATTGATTGTGTGCGATTGCCTATTTTCCAGAATGTGCCGGCTGTAAAGAGGAGCTAAAAGAAGGGCAAGCTTTGATTGCGTTAGACCGACAGTGGCACATTTGGTGCTTTAAGTGCGGAACCTGCGGCTCGGTGCTTCACGGTGAATACATGGGCCGCGATGGGGTGCCATACTGTGAACGTGATTACCAGAAACAGTTCGGCGTCAAGTGCGCGTACTGCACCCGGTATATCTCTGGCAAGGTGCTACAAGTAAGTAGATTACGTTCCTAAATGGGAACAAAATGCTGTGACGATTTTATTCTAGGCAGGTGATAATCACCACTTTCATCCGACGTGTGCCCGTTGCACTAAATGTGGTGATCCGTTCGGTGATGGGGAAGAAATGTACCTGCAAGGTGGCGCCATCTGGCATCCACGTTGTGGACCAGGACCAACAGAAAATGGTACTATCTTGAACGGTACTAGCGAAACTAACGGCCATTGCACCGATACCGAATCGCGCGGGTACACTTCCGGTCGCGAATTCGATCGTATGAGTAGTTCCGGTGTAAGCGAATTACAGGTAGGTTTCGCGATAGTGTAAAATGTGCATGATTGTTTTTCAGTTTTAAATATTAAAGTGCCTACTACTACATTATTGTTGTTGATAGTTTGTATATATATATTTTTTTTATTTATTTGGCGCAATTTTAATTGTTTATTTGCTAAATTAATCGCTATAGATTGTTCTTCAATTTCATCTAGACGTTATTATTTTATGTATGATTTATTTTTATTTTGCATGTTTTTTTCTGTTGTAATGTTTACAGTTTTCGATGCGTTCACGCACCCCAAGCTTAACAGGATCTTTGTACAGTCCACCGTCACGTAGATCTAGAAAGGTTTGTTGTCTTTACATCATTTCTTTGTTTCATACATTTTTTATATGTATAAACTTATATCTATATTTCGTTTCTACCAAACCTATGAATTTACTAAAATAACTCATTTTAAAGTTATAATAATTAGGGCTGTCTATAACTGCCGGAAACATTAACCGGTTATTGAAAATACGGCCACCTTAAAAACTAGATACTATATGGTTAACCGGTTAATTGGCTAACCGGTTCCTTACTAACCGGTTAATTGGCTAACCGGTTACTTACTAACCGTTTAATTGGTTAACTGATAACCAGTTGATTGGTTAACCGGTTATTCGTCTAACCGATTACTTAGATATATAACAGTTATGTTAGTTTAACCAGTTAGTCGATTAACAGATTAGTTTCTTTTCGAAAATCGTAGTAACTGGTTAACCGAATAGCTCTGACAACTCTAATAATACGATATTTCTAAAGAAAAATTTATTATTGAATAAATATTCAGTTTAATTCTACAGTTTTTGCATTTCTAATATCTTTCGGACTTCGGCGTTACAGATTACTGTCTAACACAGCTGGTAAATGACCTATCAAACTTAAATTGATATATCAGAATTTTAAAACGTTAAAGAATCGGTTATGTTATTTATTTTTCACATTCAATTTAAAATTTCGATGTGTTTCCCTCATTCTACATCAAAAGATTTAAATATTTACATTTTTTTAAAAGATTAAATAACTAAAAAGAAGTATTGAGAATAATTTTAGTAATTGTATAAACCTATTATTGTGGTAAAATAGCTAATAGTAATTAAATATTATTTCGTAACGAATTTTCAAGAAATGTAGTAATATTAGGGCTGTCAATAACCGTTGGAAACATTAACCGGTTATTAGAAATACGGCTACCTGAAAACTGGTTACTATATGGTTAACCGGTTACTTATTAACTGGTTAATTTGGCTAACCGTTTACCTACTAACCGGTTAATTGGCTAACTGGTTACTTACTAACAGTTTAATTGGCTAACCGATAACCAGATGATCGGTTAACCGGTTCTTAGTCTAACCGATTACTAGGATATATATAAATATATATATATATATATATATATATATATATATATATATATATATATATATATATATATAAATAAACAGTTAGATTAGGTTAACCGGTTATTCGATTAACCGATTAGCTTCTTTTCGAAAATCGTAGTAACTGGTTAACCGAATAGTTTTCTATAAACCTATTATTGTTATATAATAGCTAATTTAAATATTATTTCGGGACGAATTTTCAAGAAATTTAGTAATTTAAATAAAATGAGAACAAAATCATGTCAACAATCAACCGTTTTAGACAGTTTTAAAGTTATCTATGCCGTAGGGTGACCGAAAAATATAAAAAATTTACATATATGGTTCAAATAATTAAAATATTATTTCGGGACAAATTTTCCAGAACTTTAGTAATTTAACCCTTATTCGGCACACTGGGATCATATGGACCCCATGCTTATAATACAAGAATTTTGAGTACGGGAGCGGGTCTAGTACATCACCTGGCAACAGCTACATTAATTATAAATAAAAAAGAAAAAATTAATTAAAAATAAATTAAATTTATATGATATTTTTGCAAATATCATATATTTGCTGAAAATAAATACCTTTTTTTTTAAAGGGGCACTTAAACCTCTATTATTATCATGTGCCACATTAGTAGAAGACCTACCTAAATTTTTAGCCGTTAATTTTTTCATAAAATGACATTTTTTTCCGCTATTTCAATTTTTAAAGGTACTTAATTAAATTTTTGGCCTATTTAACCTATACTAAATAAAAAAACACCCTTTCAAAAGGCTAAAAAAAAAAAAATTAAGTAAAAATATTCAATAGTTCATTTTTTTTGATGGTTTTTGTCACTGGGGTGCACATGATCCCAGTGTGCCGAGCACGTTATACAAGAGAAGTGTGCCGAATAAGGGTTAAATAAAATGGGAACAAAATCAAGTCAACAATCAACCGGGTTATCTATGCCGGGTGACCGAAAGGTATAAAGAATTTACATATACGGTTCAAATCAATTTTTTTCTGCTAAAAACACAAATTTTCTGTAAATAAATTTTAATCTTCAATTAGTCTCTAATAGATGTTGTAAGCTAGCAAAATGTTTCATCCTAAATAGTGCTATTTAATCATATCTTTTCATTCTTATTTACATTTGCACCAGTTTATTTCAGATATTTCGGGATTCAACTACTAGAATAACCATTTTATAAACATGTATTAAATTATTGTGATTATTAATTTAAATTAATATTTGTCATATTTGATTATTAGCACTCATATAGAACACCATCTCCCGGTTTAATCCTGCGGGAATACCATAAAAGCGGACACGACGATATCGCCCGGATATACACGTATAGTTACCTAACGGAAGAGCCTACATTAGGATATCTACGTAGACCAATTGACCCGTATGATAAGGCACCGATTTCGCCACATTTCCATAGACCAACATGTAAGTAATCGTTCAATCCAATCCTCCCGATTCATTTGTCTAATTGAATTTATTAATATTAATATTACTCATTTGTATATATTTATCAGTTTTTATTTGTATTTATATTTAAACATCCAGAAAACATATATTTAAAAATAAATATTTGTTTATTATTAATAACACAGCACAACATTCAATGCGCGCTAGTCAGTCAGCTGGTGGTCGTCTGTCCTTCACGAAACCGATCAAATCCGGGATGAAGGTGATGGTGGATCAAATGCGCTCTGAGACACCGCGGCCCAAGTCACCGGGCATGAATAACGAGGAGCCGATCGAGTTGGCCCATTGGCCCGATGCGAAGAAACCGAAACCAGGCGATCAACCGAAAATCGAACGAGATGATTTCCCAGCTCCACCTTATCCTTACACTGATCCAGGTTAGTTGCACTTATTCTTTTGTCTATTCGATAGATTCAAATATTGGCTTATAACACAGCTTTTTCACTAAAAAATGCTTTCTTATGTTTTTAATTGCTTCTTCTGCTTTTTATTGTTTATGTTAAATCAGAAGCTTTTGTTTTTATTGAAGAATCTGGATTTAAATTTATTTATAAATATTTATTTTGTTATTTGTAGCTGTACTAAATTTCATTTTATAGAATGTATTAAGTAATTTATTTTTAAATTATTCAATAACGTCCAGTTATATTTTTGCTGTAGATATAATACTAGGTTAATCCGTGGGCACTATGTGCCCATATCGTATACAGTTAATTCTACATCTATATAATAATGTAATTTTTTTTTAAATTCATGACGAAACGATTATTAGTCAAGAACACTGTCATTTTATTTTTCAAAAATCAGTGATTATAAGTAAATTTACTGTTTCTCAAATTGTACACAGAATATATATTAAACTTAGTTACTGCGTCTATTTTTGTATTCACAATATATTTATGAGGACATTTAATAATTATGTTCACGTTTAATAATGTAAATTTTTAAATTTTATAATGAAACGATTATTATTAATCAAAAACAATATCATTTTATATCTCAAAAATCAATGATTATAAGTAAATTTACTGTTTCTCAAATTGTACACAGAATATATATTAAACTTAAGTACTGCGTCTATTTTTGTATTCACTATATATATATGTTGACATTTAATAATTATGTTCACGTTTAATAATGTAAATTTTTAAATTTTATAACGAAACGATTATTATCAATCAAAAACAATATCATTTATATCTCAAAAATCAATGATTATAAGTAAATTTATTGTTTCTCAAAATGTATAGAAAATACATATGTAACTTAGGTACTACTTCTATTTTTGTATTCACTATTCACACACAATATATTTATATTGCCATTTAATAATTATTTTCGCGTATTTGTTTTTATAAACAAGCAATGCTGACTGGAAATTTTCACAATCGTTCGTTATTGACTAAATTGAATAAATCGAGTAATTAATTACTTATAGCCGGTTAACCGCTATAAAATAACCAGTTTGTTAGCTAATTGGTTATTCAACTGGTTAACCGGCTAACCGCTATAAAATAACTGGTTAATCGGTTGGTTTCTTTTCAAAAATCATGGTAACCGGTTAATCGGTTAACCTTTAGTTTCTTTGAACTTTGATGCGCAATCGTTTTGATTCGATTGTAAGATTAATAAGTTTATTAATAAAATTAATTATAAGATTAATAACTGGAGGTTCTATAATCGTTTTTTTTTTTTTAGTTTTAAATTTATTAGAATAGCAAAAAGCAAATTTTGAATTTAACTCTAAACAAATATTTAGTAAATTGAACTAGATTTCTGTAGTGTAGTTTAGATAGCAAATGTATTTGTGAAATAACCAACCACTTGAAATTTGTTCCATGCTTTTTGCTCAGCTTGGGCAAGTAAGTAACCATTGGCATGCTAGTGTTTTCGATCATTTCGAATCAATTTATTGTTTTGTATATAGATTTAGTGTTTACATCTTCAAATATAATTCCTAATTTTTAACATATTCACTTTTCATTCATTCATATTGTTTGTATGCAAATTAAGTGTGTCTAAAACTACTTTTAAATATAATAGAATAATTTAGTTTTTGAATGTATGCATTTATTTGAAGCATGTAAAAACAGTAGTTTTGTTTGTTTTAAACGTTTTTTTTTTCCGAGACAAAATAATTTTCGTATCATATTAAACACAATTGTACTCTTGATGCATTTTTACAACATTTTTTGTTTTGTTTTATTGTTAATGTAACTATTAATTAATGGAAACTCGTTAATAATAACGGCATTAAATCAATTTTTAATGAACGTTCACAGAAAAACATAAATTATTATGAACTTAAAATAACTAAACCTAACAGGAAACTAGTATTATCATATTAATTAACTACTTGAATAGCAACGAAACTATCTTTCCTTGGTTCTGAACTATAAAGTAATTTTCAATTAGTTACTAAATTAATATTAATAAAAAAATGGTTGCCTTTTGGTTTTCACACAAATGTAAACGTTAAAGCAATTTGTTTTCATGTATAAAGGCGTGTTCAGAGCGAACCAAATAGTAATTAAGATTAGAAAATTACAAATAATAATCTAGTTTGTACTATGACAAGCAATGCTAGCATTCCAAGCAACAAAATTAACACAATGTATGATACATTTTGTTGCTGTGAACGTTAACTTTGTATGTCATACAACAAACTAGAATTATTACTTATAATTCTAAGCTTAATTACTGATTGTTTCGCTGTGAACAATTTTTAAAGGTGAAACAATTCGTAATTAAGAAATAACAAGTAATTATTCCAATTTGTTTTATGATAAACAATGCAAGCGTTCACAGCAATAAACCTTATAATTAATTGTGTTAATTTTGTTGCTGTGTATGCTAACATTGCTTGTTATACTACAATCTGGATTATTATTCGCAATTTTAATCATAATTACTAATTAGTTCGCTATGATTATAGCTTAAAGTCTCATTAATTATAATATAAAATTAAAGTTATATCGTTGATAGTTATTTTATATAAATATTTCAATTATCTCATAAAAAATTGTTACCGTTTGATTTTCACACAAATGTAAACGATACAGCAATTTGTTTTCATGTATAAAGGATTGTTCACAGCGAAACAATTAGTAATTAACCTTAGAAATTATAAGTAATCATTCCAGTTTGTTGTATGACATACAAAGTTAACGTTCACAGCAACAAAACTTATACATTGTGTTAATTTTGCTGCTGTGAATGCTATCATTGCTTGTCATAATACAAACTAGATTATTATTTGTGATTTTCTGATATTAATTACAATTTACTTCGGAGTGAACACGCCTTAAAGGTGAAACGATTCATAATTATGCTTAGAAATAACAAGTAATAATCCAATTTGTTTTATGATGAACAATGCAAGCGTTCACAGCAACAAAACTTATAATTAATTGTGTTAATTTTGTTGTTGTGTATGCTAGCATTGCTTGTTATACTACAAACTGGATTATTATTCGCAATTTCTAATTTTAATTACTAATTAGTTCGCTATGATTATAGCTTAAAGCCTCATTAATTATAATGTAAAACTAAAGTTAATAATATCGTTGATAGTTATTTTATATAAATGATCCAATTATCTCTTTTGAAATAATAAATTCATAGAATTTGTTCAGTTTGAACATAAGTTTAGATTTGTTTCTACTATTGTCTGTTCTTACAGAACGAAGACGTCGATGGTCCGACACGTACAAAGGTGTGCCCGAGTCCGAGTCTGAAGAAGATCAAGTCGACGGTGCTTTAAGCCCACAGGAAATCCAAGACATGCAGCTGAAGAAAGAAGAAAAGGAACTAAGCAAAATTGCGACAGGAATAGGAAAAGTATTCTTGAAAAACGTTAAAGAACGGGAAAAAATTAAAAAGTGGAAAGCTGCACATTTGGATCCTAGAAATGCTAGCAGGTACATATTGACTATACAATGAGTTGGATGCATTGGTGCTTGGTTCTATACATGTTGTTTACTGGTTACAGAACGCCATCTGCAAACAAAGAGCCAGTGTATCGTTTACGGTACGAGTCACCCATCGGTGCTAGTCCTTCGCGTAACACCGATCACCCGAAACCATACGACGAGGATGAATACGATCGATCGATGAGCTGTAGATCGATGTCGTTGGGCAGATCCAGCGGTCAAAATGTTCCTAGTTATAATGGTATGTACTAAATTTATTTATTAGTAGTAGGGATTATCTCAGAATTTATTATCGTTTGAAATACAGTGAAGTCTCGATAATGTGAACAATTATTATTAATAGTGTATTCCGAATTTGGATCACAGTAACCGGTTACTAATTTATTTCGTTTCTAATTGACTTTAAAGAGCTAAAATAATATTATTTCGATAGTATTAGCGATTATAAACCATTTTACTGATAATTTATCGTCAAAATGCTTTACAAGTTCGAAAAATTCGAGATTTTACTCGTTACCGGTGACAGTGGTCCAATTTCGGAATATACTATAATTTGAGTTATTTAATAAATAAAAATATATTATCGTTTGAAATTAATACAGTAAAGTCTCGATAATGTGAACAAACAGTATAAAAAACATATATTATTAATAATGCATTCCGAATTTGAATCACAGTAACCGGTTACTAATTTATTTCGTTTCTAATTGACTTTAAAGAGCTAAAATAATATTATTTCGATAGTATTAGCGATTTTAAACAATTTTACTGGTAATTTATCGTCAAAATGCTTTTCAAGTTCGAAAAATTCGAGATCTTATTCGTTACCGGTTGCAGTGGTCCAATTTCGGAATATACTATAATTTGAGTTATTTAATAAATAAAAATATGTTACCGTTTTAAATAAATACAGTAATGTCTCGATAATGTGAACAAACAGTATAAAAAACATATATTATTAATAATGTATTCCGAATTTGAATCACAGTAACCGGTTACTAATTTATTTCGTTTTTAATTGACTTTAAAGAGCTAAAATAATATTATTTTGATAGCATTAGCGATTATAAACAATTTTACTGGTAATTTATCGTTAAAATGCTTTTCAAGTTCGATAAATTCGGGATTTTATTCGTTACCGGTTACAGTGGTCCAATTTCGGAATATACTATAATATATAAAATAATAAATCCAGTAAATCTCGATAACGTGAACAAACTAATTAAAAAAGAATTATTAATTTCAGTTTATTTTAATAATAATCAACTTTATTCATGCAATAACAAGTAAAATTGGTATTTTGAATAAATTACATCTTTATATAGAGAAATAATTGAAATTTCTTGTACAATTATGTTTATTAGTATTTGATTGTTCACATTACGGATTGTTACTCAAATGTTTAAGATTTCACTGTATTATATAAATACAAATACACAAAGAAACAATTGGCAGTTAGGTTTAGCTTAGGTCCTCGAAAAAATCAATATTAATTTTTAGTAACCAGTTAAATGGGGCGACGCATTTTAATAAGGTGAGAATGCATGACCCCCCATGATGTATTTGTTATATAAAAGCACTGCTCAGCATGCTAGTTACATTAAAACTACCGTTTAAACTATTTATTATTATTATTTTTCAAAATTAAAATTATTTTAATTTACATAGTTTTAAATAATTTTTCAATTAGAACATTTTTTATTATTTTATTTCAAGAACAATTTATAATGTATAGGTTTAATTGATTACATAATTCCATATCGCAGGCAAATCAACATATTCTATGTACTTTTATTGTCTGCGATATGTAATTCGTGTTAGTTTCTACATTGGGGATTATTTTATTTTAGTTATAGTTTATTTAATCTGCATAGTTTTCCATGCACAAAGCATGCATTTGATTTGATTTATTGCCTGTATGTATTCGGTATGTTTGTATGTTTGGTGTTTTTTGTTTTCGTGCATTGGTATAGTAGTATCGTCGATGCGAAATGTCCCTAGACCTGGTTACGGAATGCAGAGTTCTACATTACCGGTGGCCGCTCGAAATGGAAACGGATATCATCTTGTAAGTATTTATTATTATTTTGTTGAGATGCAGTTAAAATAATAGTTGAGACATATTGTTTTAAATTCCCAAAAATTAATCGATTCTAATCGGGACAATATCCTAAACTTCGGTCGAAATTGATTTATATATTTTTTTCATCTAGGGTTGACAATAACCGGTTACTATACGGTTAAAGCTTATTTACTAACCGGTTACTTGACTAATCGATACCCGGTTATTAACTCATCAATTACTCGCATAACCGGTTACTTGGATATATTTATATATATTACACAGCTAACCAGTTACTATACGGTTAAAGCTTATTTACTAACCGGTTACTTGACTAATCGTTAACCGGTTATTCACTAAACGATTAATCGTCTAACCGGTTACTTGGATATATTTATATATATTACACGGTTAACCGTTTAATCGATTAGTCAATTCCCCGGTTACTCATAATCGGTTAACCGACAAACTGCTATAAAATTACCAGTTTATCAGCTGGTTATTCAATTGGTTAACCGGAAAACCGCTATAAATTAACTGGTTAACAGTTAAAGCTTATTTACTAACCGATTACTTAACTAATCGATAATCGGTTATTCACTAACCGCTTAATTGACTAACGTATTACTGGTCTAACCGGTTACTTGTATATATTTATATATATTTCACGATTAACTGGTTAGTCAGCTAATCGATTACTCAATTACCCGGTTACTCAGCCGATTAACTGACAAACTGTAATAAAATAACTAGTTTATCAGCTAATTGGTTAACAGTCAAACCGCTATAAAATAACTGGTTAACAGTTAAAGTTTATTTACAAACCGGTTACTTAACTAACCGATAACCGGTTATTAACTAACTGATTACTCTTCTAACCGGTTACTTGGATATATTTATATATATATATATATATATTACACAGTCAACCAGTTACTATACGGTTAAAGCTTATTTACTAACTGGTTACTTGACTAATCGATAACTGGTTATTCACTAACCACTTAATTAACTAACCGATTACTCGTCTAAGCGGTTATTTGGATTTATTTATATATATTACACGGTTAACCGGTTAGTCAGCTAATCGTTTAATCAATTATCCTGTTACTCATAATCGGTTAGCTAACAAACTGCTTATTTTATAGTGGTTAATCGGTTGATTAACCACTATAAAATAAGCAGTTTGTTAGCTATCTGGATATTCAACTGGTTAATCGGCTAACTGCTATAAAATAACTAGTTAACCGGTTAGTTTCTTTTCAAAAATCATGGTAACCGGTAATATATATTGATTTCTTAATGTGTTTGTGACGTATTTACTGAAAATCTACTACATTGAGTACTAGAAATAAAAACCGTTGAAGATAAAAATCAATTTAAAAATTCCCTAATAAAATTAATTTAATATATAGATGTTCTCAACTGTTATTTACTGTAATTATGTATTTAATTTCAATCATTCGATTATCATTCTATCACTTAACATAGCTCAGGTACACGAACACACACCATGAAACTATAGATTACGTTTAATTTTCGTATCGATGAATCTTAATTATAAATGAAACTTTGCATTGATGAGAACATTTTAATTTGGTGTGCATATAGTTGTGAGCGCCTTACGGCAGGTACCGAAACCTGGTTATGGGCTAGCACCTAGATCACATACCTTTAGTACAACCGTCGATTCCTGTTCAGGAATACCTGTAAGTTTGATACGCTAAAAACCAATATTAGTTGACAAAGTTGAATTCAGTATATTATTATTTTCAATCCTTGGTCCGTAGTTTAACCAATCCCGAAGTATTTTATTATTTTTACCAATTTTCATTTTATATTATTTTTATTAATCCTGTTACAGTTTACGTTGACCAATGTGTTAATATAGTCCAAATTCTTGCATTTTATACAAATTTCTTTAAATATTAGTTATAAGCATGTTTCAAATTAAAATTTAAGCCAGTCTTGATTATTATTTGTATCAAATTAATATTGGAATGAATTTATATAATTTTCACAAATCAAAAAACTATTATTTCATGCATGATTAGTGATAGTTTGTATATTACCATAAAAATGTATACATTTCTATAGCAATACTGTTATTTTAAAATTCGACTAGCTATAACAAAGATTTTACTAGTTTGTTCGTGCTACCAACCATTATACTTAATTTTTCAAATAAATAATATATTATTTTGTACAAAACATTCATTTCTTTTCTCGTAGTTTCGAATTAAAAATTTGCTTAAGATAGTACCGGGTTCGAATCCTGCTTGATTAAATTGTAAATATCTATTATATTAGAATGTTACTACACGTTTTCTACATTTATTTATACTTTTACTCCTCCAGTGGTGACGTAATAAATATAGCAGTGTGGTGATATATTTATATATATATATATATATATACTTTGCTAGATATATTGCACTAGCGGTCTCTGTGGCCGCCACAAACTATTGGTTTTATATATATATAATCTTATACACCTATTCTAAAATTTTTTCGGAATAAATTATGAACTGTTTATTGTACGTTACCACTGAAGGCTTAGAATAATTTTTATAATTTAACAATCATTAAATCATAAATATTTATGTGTGTATTTTGTTTAAGTTGTTCTATAACAATGTGTTTTATTGTTATGTTTGAACAGGCCGACTATTCCTTTAGTGGTCTTGGTGATAAAACGCATAGCACTGATTTTAGTAGCGGCAAATCAGACAGTAAGTACCTTACACTACCCTAATCTAGCTTAGAATTATATTTATTGTGTCCATGGGTCTTTAGTTTTTAGTTACTGATACTATTTATTATACGTACAACTTGATTTTATCATTTTATTCAAATTCAGATATAATATACATTTTTTTGTGATATATTTGAAATGATTTAGTGCATTTAACGCTGCGTTAGCATAATTTTTAGTTCATTAAGTATTATTTTAATTGGAATATAGTATTATATACTTTCGACAATTTTCATTTCCTCATAATTGGTGGCTGGAAATCTTTTTTATAGGATTAAGAGGAATTATTAACGAAACTAGTTCTAAATTTAATAATGTTCATTTGGTCAAGGTATCTGAAGAAAAATTTATCTTAATTATGAAATAAATTTGCAGTGTATTTTTTAATTAGTTGTTTGAAATTTAGTTACTTTATTATGCACTTAATTTTTATTTTATTATTTTATTACTTCGAATTTTATAATATTTGTACTTATGGTAAAATTGGTTATATGGGTTTATTTAAAAAAGTTTTATAAAAATAATTAGTTGAATTAAACAACAATTTGTTTTCAAATTGAATATTTCTATTAATTTTATATTTTTATAAAATATATATGTTATGCTTTTATTTTATGCACCAAAAACTGCTAAAACGTCAAAATATATATTTATTTATAACAATAATCATGGTTTTGTATTTTTTATACATTTGTACTAAGGCCGTGACTAGTTTGAAGCAGGAAATGATAAATTAACAGTATATTTATATATATTACACGGTTAACCAGTTACTATACGGTTAAACCTTATTTACTAACCGGTTACTTGACTAATCGATGACCAGTTATTCTTTAACCGCTTAATTGATTAACCGATTACTCGTCTAATCGGTAACTTGGATATATTTATATATATATATATATATATATATATATATATATATATATATATAAATATATATATATATATATATATATATATATATATTACACGGTTAACCAGTTAGTCAGCTAATCGGTTAGTCAATTACCCGGTTAACCGATTAACCGCTATAAAATAATCAGTTTGTCAGCTAATTGGTTATACAAATGGTTAGCCGGCTAACCGCTATAAAATAACTGGTTAATCGGTTAGTTTTTTCAAAAATCATGGTAACCGATTAATCGGTTAACCCTAGTTTCTTTGAACTTTGATAAAATATATTTATGTTTTGCTTTTATTTTATGCAGCAAAAACTGCTAAAACGTCCAATTATATATTTTTTATTGTAACAATAATAATAGTTTTATATTTTTTATACATTTGTACTTTTTATATAACTTTAATGAGAACGTGCATTCCAAATTGTGACTAGTTTGAATTAGGAAATTATAAAATAACAGAGTTAAAATAAATTTCAAGTATAACCCGTAAATCATTCATATAACATTTTATTTATGGCATTTTTATTTGTGTAAATTTCGATTATAATCGACGCATGCGCGAGGGACATACTACGAATAAACATATTCGGCTGGTGTCGGCTAAGATCGACTATTTACGATTCGTATGTAATTGTATATTTTTAAATGCTTATAATATTTAATTTCAGTACAATTTTGATAAAACAATTAGAATTTATGACTTGAGACCAGAAAAATGTTGAATTTATATACGAATTACAAAAAATACAAAACCTATAACCTAATATATTAAATTAAAATGGAAAACAAAATTTATTGCACTATTTTGCTTGTATGTTTAATAAGCTTTCAACTGTAAGAATTTGTGTGCGTGTGTGTGTGTGTGTGTATTTTGTTTTATTTTCATTTAAAATTTAACCCACAACAAGTTGTACAAATTTGAAATGCTTTTTCTGCAGTTTCAACTGGCTCCAACACCGATGGAGAAAGACGTGCAATGGTATGTAAATAGTAACCACATCCCCAGTTTCGACAATTCTAACATTTGTCTATCGAGTTTTTGACTAATACTATTGCTCTTAGCTTACTTTTCTGCTAAATATCTTGCTATTTTCTACTAAGTAACAAAGTAACATGCTTGGGTTTTGAGTTTTTAATAAAATAGTGTTTTAAAATAGTTATTTATCAATTGTGATTAATATTACAGTTAATGTGCATTGGCATAGCCATTGAGTAGCCATTTTGAATTCCAACTGGTAAATCAAAATGGCCGTGTATAGGTATAGATATTTTTAAATAGGTTACTTAAAATTTGTGTAGGTTGCACCAAAAACATTTAGAACATATTTTTCATTAATAATGTTTGCTATTTCACTTCGCTGATTTTTATGGTTAAGGTGTTTTTTTTTTTTAGATTGGTTTTGTAACCATTCTGCTATTAATAGAATTAGTAAATATTAAATAGATTCTTTCTAGTAATATTATAATTTTCTTAACCATCGCTATAATTTTTGTTTATTTAATCATTAAACATAATTTTAGTATTCATATTAGTTATAAATGAAATTACATTCTTCTTAGATTTAATTTGTAAAATATTTGTAAGTATATACGGTAATTCCTAAAAAAAGTTCTTAGTTTTAACCTTTTTTTTTTTAATAAATTGGTCATAGTGGTCATATATCGCTGGTCTCTAACAAGAAAATCGTTATTCGTGACGAACTAATAAAGTCCTTATTCACGAATTCACTTTATACACTAAAATCGCGAATAACGCGTTTCGGTAGTAAGGACATTTATTTTCGTCACGATTAACGACTTTCGTCTTAGGGACCAGCGATATAATGCCACTACTAGACTAGTTAGTCGACTAGAAGCGGCTTAAGGTGTTATATCTCGTTCTCTGTCTATCAACGGTTAAGGTCAAACATCAAGCTCGAAAAAAAAAACCTAC